>OX439134.1:27098172-27455672 GCA_949318235.1 Ecdyonurus torrentis | reverse complement strand
GTTAGCAAATAAGTGATAGTAAAAGTTTATTTATATATTATTAAAGAAGTGTTATTTTCTGTGTGTCAAATAAGTTATGTCCAGTAAGCAAGATGTGATGCGCTGTTGTTGCGCTACGCCAAATGGTTTAATTTTGTTGCATATTGTAATGTTTTGTAATTTATTGTAATATTATTGGCTCAATTTATGGCCAAGGTTCATGTAATATGGCTGAAATATCCCTGTATGCGCCCTAATAAAATATTATTATTATTATTATAAAACTCCTATTTGAATTTTCATATGAAAAGTTTTAATATTTGTTTAATTACTTACTCTTGTACATGACATATGCTTGAGTATATCATGCATTTCCTTTCCAATATAGCTATTTATATTATATTTATGCTCTATATATGACAATTTGTATCATATATTACGTATATAATTTCTTATTTCCTTTAAGTGAGTACATTTAAATTAATATAAAAAATGTCAACTTCTTTTGTTTTAGATCGTCTACCTGGATTCAACAACATTTCGTGGCAATGCAAAAATAAAAACCATAGATCTAAGTCATAATCATATACATCATATAACAGGAGTATTCTCACATTTACCAGAATTACGTGAATTAATATTATCTGAAAATAATATATTAGAATTACCAAGATCAGTATTTACAGAATCTATCAAATTAAGTGTTGTACATTTACAACAAAATGCAATTAGACGTATTTCACCAGAAGCTTTTACTGCAATACCATCATTAACCGAACTTCACCTAAGTGAAAATTATATATCAAATATTCCAAGAGATTTATTTATTCAGTTAGATAAATTAACTACTTTAAGTTTAGATCATAATAATTTAATTAGTTTAAATTCAAATGTTTTTAATTCATGTGTTAGTTTAAGAGAATTACGTTTACAAGATAATCGATTAGATTACATACAATATGGAGTATTTGATGGTTTACCTTCATTAATTGAATTACATTTACAAAATAATGCAATTAGAGTTATTGAAAATAAAGCTTTTGTAACTTTAAATAATTTACAACATATTAATTTACAAGGAAATTATTTAGGAAAAATAGGAGATGTTTTTACAAATCGTTCATCAAGTTTAATTTCAATTCAATTAGATAATAATAGAATTCAAAATATACATAGTTCAACATTTAAAGGACAAAATGGTGTTCAGATAATATGGTTAAGTCATAATCAATTAAATAGAATAGATAAATATTTATTTCAAGATTTATTATTAATTCAACGTTTATATTTAACAAATAATTCAATTAATTCAATTGAAGATCGTTCATTTAATAGTTTACAAGCATTACAATTTTTAGATTTAAATCATAATAAATTACGTCAGGTTACACGACAAAGTTTTGCTGATTTATCTGAATTAGAAGAATTACATATAGCATCAAATGTAATACAATCTATTGCACCACGTGCCTTTTCAAGTCTTAAAAAATTACGTATATTAGATTTATCAAATAATATATTAACAGTAATACATTTAAATATGTTTCAAAGTGGGTTACCTATACGTTCATTAAGTTTAAAAAATTCATCAATTAATTCAATTGAACAAGATGCATTCCATGGTTTAAATAATTTAAATGAATTAAATTTAGAAGAAAATAAATTATCTGCAGTAGATTTAAAATTATTAGATATACCAGGTTTAAGATTATTAAGATTATCAAAAAATAATTTAAAAGGTTTAGATAATGAATCATTAAAAGGATTACCTTCATTAGTTTATTTAACTTTAGATAGAACTCAAATAAATAGATTACCACATGAAATATTTCATTTAAATAGAGATTTAAGTAAATTAGATATTAGTTTTAATAGAATACGTAATATACATAAAGATACATTTATTACTTTAAATAATCTTAAAGAATTAAAAGTACATAGTAATCAATTAACAGAGTTTCCTTATGGTGCAATAGGTAATGCTTCTAGTTTAGAATTATTAGTATTATCTGAAAATTCTATTAGTAATGTAGATTTTAATCATTTAATTGAATTAAAAAAATTACGTGAAATAGATTTACATTCAAATGCAATTATGAGTATTTCTGGTTTTACAAATACTAATTTATCACATTTACAATCTTTAGATTTAAGTGATAATTCATTATCAGGATTAATTAATAATTTTTTTCATAGATCAAATAATATTTTACGTGTTAATTTAGCTAAAAATAAATTTAAACAAATACCTACACCATTATCAGGACAAAATTTACCACATTTACGTTATCTAAATTTAACTAAAAATCCATTACATGATTTAGCATTTCAACGTAAATTTCCTTCATTACAAGAAATTCATATTACAAATACAAATATATCTGTAATAACAAGTAAAGATTTTGAAAATTTCCCAGTATTATTACATTTATTTTTAAATTCAAATAAAATATTAAAAATATCTCCTAGTGCGTTTAAAAATTTAAAATCATTATTAACATTAGATTTAAGTATAAATGAACTTGAATTAATTCCACAAGAAAGGTTACAAGGATTAATTAAATTAAGATTATTAAATATTAGTAATAATCAATTAAAAGAATTAGAAGTATTTACTGAAGATTTAAAAGCATTACAAGTTATGGATTTATCTTACAATCAAATTTCAAGAATTGCCAAATCTACATTTAGTCAACTGATAAGTTTATCTGAACTTTACTTATTTGGTAACTGGATTTCAAGTGTTGCAAGTGATGCATTTAGACCACTCAAGAAATTAAGAGTACTTGATTTGGGAAGAAATTATCTTGAGAATCTACCACTCAATGCATTAAGACCCCTGGAAACTCAAATTAGGAGCCTAAGGACAGAAGGTAAGTTGATATATTTTACAGTCTCTATGAAAGTAAATTATACACTGAAAAAATTACTACTACACAGAAAATATAATTTATATAATTTATGCTGCATTTATGTCATTGTAGCATAAATTATGCTAAATTAGAACAAAAATAATTATGCTCTATGACATAATATTTATGCTTTGTAATATAGTTAAAGGCGTAGACCACCTTGAATAAAAAAACACGTCTAATATCCTAACATACCTAAATTTCAATGTTGATTTGGCTAATTTATTTTCCATTCCTAAAAAGGGCAGCTGCGGGTTTGTGAATGCAAAATAAATTAGAAATCAATGACTCAGACCAAATCAACATTGATATATCCTAACATTGGTATGTTAGGATATTAGACATGTTTTTTTGTTCAAGATGCTCTACGTCTTTAATATATGAAGTATAGCATAGAGCATAGAGTATGCTGTATTGAACAAATTGTGCTGAAAATTAAGCTAGCATAATTATTAAGAGTTTATTCTTGTCCGTGAGTGGTATATAGGTGCATAAATCCTCTAAATTGCAATAGGTAAAAAATTAGCCTGGAACAAGTATTGATAAACCAGTAAACCACAATAATACCTAATGCAGGTGAAACAGGGTAAAACAGACTATAATAAAGGTGTATCTCACCTAAATCAAATGACATTGTAGTCCATCAGCAAGCGTGTTATAGGGTAATATTTTCGTATTGAAATTTACAAGATTAATATGTACTGTACTGTACCTACCATTAGAAGTAATCGTTTACTGTGTATATAATTAGATTTTAAAATTAGAAGAATATGAGAATATCAATTTAATAGGTCTGTTGTTGAAAATGAACAAAAGATTCATTTACAAAGAAGTAGATAAAATCAACAAACCCTTCATAGCCTCATAAAGAAGGGGGAAGAAAAATGAAAAAATGAAGGGGGATGGGGGGATGGGGGAAGAGGCTTTAAACACGTAAATGTATCATCCATTTAAATTTTTCAGACTCTTTTGCATATAGTTTTCTCAATGCTAAGGTGGTTCCAAAATGCTTAAAGGAACAGACCAGAAGAAAGAATAAACATTTATATCACAAAACACTTGATGGGACTTACATAAATAACTTTAGTTTGTCTCAAAAACCCAACTAGCAGTAATGAGAAATTTTCGATTTATGCAACCCCCACAACATTTTTTACTAATTTTTGCATGTTTCTGACGTTATAAACATGAATAGTCACGCAAATTACAGAATTATTACAAATTATTTAGTACTTTCACTCTCTCTCGTGGGGCTACATAAGCATTCTGTTAAAAATTATCAACAGTTTTGAAGATCACATTTCGTGTTTATTCATTAAAAAGCACATGTGGTTTTATGTGGTCTATGGCTTTAAGGATAGGAAATTAGTGGGAAAGTACACTTTTTTTTACGACGTTTTTAATTGGCTATAGCACGTTACGTCATTAATCACCAGTATATTAACTGTTTAAAGAATACGCATAATCGCATAATCTAACGTATTTGTTTCAGTTAAAAACAAAATTTTACTCTCTGATACAATTCAGTCATAAAAATTTAATTTCTCTTAAAAAAAAAAAAAAAAAAAAAAAACTTTAACAGCATTTTTTTTAACAATATTATATTCTTTATACGTTTAAAAACTTGTACTTCTCGCAAAAGTTCATAAATTTGATTACAATCTGAGCTAGGAACCTTTTGTTTTTGTTTATTTGTTCTAACCCACCTTGTCTAACACCGAAGTTAATAATTTAGGTAGATAATCTTTATACCATATACACAAAATTAATTTTCACAACGCTCATACCAAAAATAATATATTAAAAACTAAATTGATTAAAAAAAAAAATGTTATCATGTTAATTTAAAATAATAGCACATTTTTATTTATTCTAAATAATATTTTATCAGTTTTAGAGCAAAACATTAAAAGTCTAGTTTAATTTTTAACTAATTTTATTGTTTAAATTGGGCAGACTTTGTGCTATAAATAATTTAATTTTATACTTCATGGCCTATAAATTTCGTATAGTAATAAATTATTATTTAATAATTTTTATTGTTATAAAATAAGTGAGATATAAAAATATAATACACACAATTAAACATGAAATGTATTTTATTACTCTATAAAATTTATACTACTTTTTATCGTATACTTTGACATATTAATGAAATAATGAAATTTTGTCACATATTATTATTATTACGTAAGATAATTTTTAATATTAATAAAGCCAAAGCACGTTTATATCCATGATTTACTTACAGTATCAAATCAATTTACAATTTGAAAGGTGCATTCACATAATCATTTATTTATTGTACCTCTGCACAGCAAAAAAATAATTATTCCCATTTATAACATTGCAATCACAATTTGCTGTGTTAAAACAATACTTAACCGTAAAAATGAGTATTTTTTGTTCTTTTCTAAAACAATTCAATAGTAATCAATCGTTTATTTGACTTTTCTTGTCCGCGAGATAAAGCGAGCCCCGCGAGAGTAACGATATAGAGTACACGCCCCTCTACTATGAGAGTAAAAAATATGTACCCCTTACTCTACCTGGTAAGCTTACCTGAAAAGGCGTACAGATTTTTTACTCACACAGTAAAGGAAATCTCTGACGTCAGAGATTCCCTCTTTACCCTAGCGGGGTTCGCTTATCCTGTGGGCTAGAAAAGTAAAATAAACGACTGATTTCTATTGAATTATTTTAGAGAAGAATAAAAATTACTTATTTTTAGGGTTAAGTATCGCTTTAATGAATATTATATATATATAAATGCACCGCATTACGTTACATCGTTTTTCTTCTCTTTTATTTATGAAATTAATTCTAGAACCTAAAATCTAAAACCATTTACAGTTGAAACAAATTTAGAAATATTTTTTAACAATTATCATTACTAATTAAATAAAGTACAATTTCTCTTACAATTTTATGATTTTTATTAAAATAGGCCTTATAATATTAAAATTATCTTTTGATATTAAATTATCTTAACAACATTTTTAAACAAGTAATAAAAATATTTAATTTTCATTGTTTTAAAATTCCTAAGATGTCGTAGATAATTTATAAATAAATTATTAAATATATTTAATTAGAAAAAAGTTTGAAAGATTAAATAAGATTATATAAGAGAAGTGAACATATTATAATTTTCTATATTATATATATAGTGCGTACAGTTTTGGTATAATTTGATTAAAATTTAACATTTTGACATGTACAAAAAACAACAATTTTATAACTTTATATTATAACAAACGTTTTGCATAATAAGTAGTGAAAACTTGTTGTTGATTTAATTTATAAATGTATGAAAAGTTTCTTCATTATCAAAAATTCTGATTTCAATTGTTATATGTGTGTGGGTGTGGGTGGGTTGTATGTGTGTTTATATATATGATTTATAGATGTGATGAGAAATTAAAATAAATAATATATCAAGTACATCAAATTTGCATGAACAAATTAATTTGATCAAAAATAAAAGTGTCTTGCGTTATTAATTTATTCCTCTTTTTCTTTTTTTTTTTTTTTACTTTTTTTTATCTTTAAATTGAATTATTTTGTTTTGTTTTGTTTCGTTTTGTTTTAATATATTATTTGTAAAATTAAATAATAATGAGATAAAAAGCTAAATTTATGTTAACCTTTTTATCTTCATTTAAATTAGTATAATAACTGCAGTACAAAATTTTGCGAAATACACATATAGAACCTAGAAATCTGTGATATACTGTACACAAAATTGAACGCTTATAAGCATTGAAATGTATTATACTTATCTTGGTAGCTGCTGAAAATAAAAGATTCCAGAAGATAGCAAGTACTATAACCAAATTATTAGCATATTGTTTAAAATCAAACTAAAATTACTTACATTTAAATGGAAATCGTAATCTCTTATCAATGCAAAACAAATTATTGAAATTTCAAATGGGGCTAGGAAATTTTCAGCAAATCCGACCGATCATTTGAAATTAATAAAAATATTTAAACATTGAAAATTTTTAGATTATTTTTAACATATTCAAATATTTATGTATTCAAAATTATTTAATTTTTATCCAAAATTCTTATTTCAGAAATATAACGACTAGAACGAAGAAAAAAATTTTTTCTCCCTCATTCTATAAAATTTGTTAAAGGTTATAAAAATCAGTGTATGGCTTTTATATAAAATGTAAACAAGATTTTATTATACTAAATTTAAAAGCTTACATGTTTGTATAGTTAGTTATATAATACGTACGATGTTAATATCGACACACACTAACTGTATAAGGAAATTGATTGACAAAAGGTATATAAATATAACGACGTTGCTTTTAAGATGACATCAGGAGCTTTTTGCTTTGATATAAAATATAGAAAGTAAATTGTAAGTCTGTAAAAGAAGAAAAGTGTCCCTTTTTTTTATACTATACAGTAAATCACTAAATCCAATATTGTATGATTGAATTTGATAAAATAAAAATGAAATTTTCGATTAAATTGGTGCCAAAAAGAATAGTGTAGTGACTTTTATATAATATAAAAGTCAGTTTCAAAAGAATAATAAATATAATTAATTCAAAATCAATAAATATGATACAGTTCATCATATTCATTTTATACGTAAAAGCCACGTTAAAACTTAAAGCCATAGACCACATAAAACAACATGAGCTTTTTAATGAACGGAATGGGAACCTGAAAACTGATGACAATTTTTACCAGAAAGTTAATGTAGCCCCACGAGAGAGCGTGAAAATACTGTTAAGTATGCAATTTGCGTGAAAATTCATGTTTATGACGTCAGAAACATGCAAAAATTAGTATGATAATGTTGTGTGGGTTGCATAAGTTGAATATTCGGATCACTGTTACGGGGCTACTTTTGGATTTTGAGACAAACTAATGTTATTTATGTAAATCCCATCACGTGTTTAGTGATATAAATGCTTATACTTTTCTCTGGTCTATTCCTTTAATTATGAAGGGAAAAAAAGTTAATATACTGCACTTCATTATAAACACCGTAAGCATGTGAAAATAAAACAGACACCCAAATTCGTATGTTTGTATTTTTTTTTTCTTTTTCATGAAACTTTTTTTAAAATGTTTCCATTCTTCGCTACTTATATAAAAGTTGATAAATCAATTATCTAACTTAAACATTTTTTCATTCTTTTCAAAACAAAGTTATGAATATATTAGTATATATAGGTATTTACGTTTATTGTAGCTGTATTTGATTTATAAATCACGTATATATATATATATATATATATATATATATATATATATATATATATATATATATATATATATATATATATATATATATATATATATGTAATATGTATGTATGTATGCGGTTTCTATTATAACTTAAGTATGTTTGCTTTTTGTAAAAGATATTATTGTATACCATGTACGATTGAAATTTTTCTATATAAAATGTTATACACAACACAACGCATGCTATATTGATTTGTATAGCACATCAAAATTCAAATATCATACTTTAAGAACATTTTGATCAAAAATATGTTTTTTACTCCAGCTTTTTTTCCCCTCAATATAAGCTGAATTAAAAAAAAAAATAATAAAATAAAAATATCACACTGTCAAAAACATGATGTTTCCAAGCACATATCCATGGATGACACTATTTTTTTTTAATGTAATATAATTTATATAAATGAAAAATAACATTGTGATGTTTTTTAGAACTCTTGCACCGTGATGTGATTTCATTTTTATTACTTTATGTTGTAATTAACGTTAAAAAGAACTGTACACCTTTTATTGTTTAATTAAATAAAAATAACAACAATGTAAAAAAAAAAAAAATATTCCATTGGCTTGTATAAAAAAAACTGTATACTAATTATCTAGAGTGTAACAGCGTATACACTTCAATATTACGATACAAATTAGAAAAAAAAAAAAAAAGTCTTTGACAAATTAAATTAAAAAAAATCACTATAAAACGCAAACGTATCCATGGTAGAAAAAAATATACAAAACTATATGCATGTTAAATTATCTACACATATGAAAAGTTATTTTGTTGACAAAATTCAAATTAATTATCTCACTAGAATGGATAGGAACCATGTTACATGCTAGTGTAATATATTATTTATATACATATATTTATATATTTAAACGCTTTTATGTTTTATTTTTGTTGTAAACCTTTCTCTTATTCCGGCTCTTCATGTTTTCATTATATTTCAATTAAAATTTAAACTACCTAGAATTTAATTGTGTCCTAAAGGTGCTAGGTTTAATCAAAAGAGAAAATATATATTAAACTATCGTTGTAAATATAATAAAGTTTTATTTTTACACTCGAGTGAACGCTGCTGGCTTTATTATATTTTGTAAATTAGTTTTGTAATCAAAGAAAATATTATACAGAATTTTTTTGTTATGTCTATAACGCAAGATTTTCTAATACATTGTAGTTTGTGTTTTATTACATAAATAGTTCACGTGAGTTTAAACTTTTTCTTATTTAATCTATGTTGGTCCCTACAAAATATATCGGTTCTATCAAAAATGGAAGCATTTTTCAAATATTTTTGCGTTTTTTAATCTTTCCTCGTCATTCTTTAAGCACGCACACACACTCACACACACAAACACAAAATATATAATTATATATTATATATATATATATATATATATATATATATATATATATAATTGTATATAATTGTGTGATTTTAGGTGATATAAATTTAAATTTGTTAGATCAAAATGATAATATTGTACAAAAATATGAAAATAAAATGGCAAAATATGGTTATCTAAAAATTGTTAATGATGTTACAAGGGAGGAATGTACAATACTAGGAAATTATTCAGCTACTTGTATTGATCATATTTTTGTTAAATTAAATAATTTGTTTGAAATTGATAATAGTTTTATAATTAAAAGTAAAATCACCGATCATTATATGACTGGTTGTATATTGAGTACTAATTTAATTAATAATAATTGTAATGAAAAAGTAAAAATTAAAAATTTAAAAAAATTCAGAAATATGATTTGTAATTATGATTGGAGTATATGTAATAATATTAATTGTCCAAATGAATTATATAATCATATTGTAACAGTTTTTCGAAATATAAGTGATAAATGTGAAAGTGAAAAATTATTAAATAGCAAGAATAGAAGATTAAATAATGTGTGGTGTACTGATGAAATAAAATTTCTTATGAAAGATAGAGACAAATATTTTCAAAAATTTAAAAACTCATTACATATGCCTGAATATAGAATTAGATATAAAAAATTAAGAAACAAAATAAATTTTTTAATAAATAAAGAAAAAAATAATTATTATCATTCTAAATTTGTTGAAATTGCTGGTGATATAAGAAAATCTTGGTGTTTTATTAATCAAATATTAGGGAAAGAAAATCTTAATATTGATAATATTATTATTAAATATATGTCTGATGTAAGTTCTATCAAAGATATTGCTAATAATTTTGTAAATCATTTTGTAAATTCAATTGAAGATGTAAAGATTAATTGTAATTTAATATTAAGTGAAAATTCGCTTAAATTTAATAGTAATTTACAATCAATGTATCTACCAAAATTAAATGTGAAACGAGCAGTTTATATTATTAATTTATTAAGTAAGAAAAAAGGACCAGGTCATGATAATATAGGTGTTCAGGATATTTTATTTGGTGGCGAATCATTAATTCAATATTTAATAAGATTAACAAATATGTGTATTGAAAGCTCAGTATATCCTGATAATCTAAAATTATCATTGATAAGGCCAATTTATAAAGGTGGGGATCATAAACTATATAATAATTTTAGACCAGTTGCTGTATCTGCTTTTGTTGATAAATTTATACAAAAACATATTGAATTATTATTGTCTGATTATTTAGAAGAATTCAATATTATAAATAAAAATCAATATGCCTATCAAAAAAAAAAGGGTACAGCAAAATGTCTATATGATGTTTCCAATTTTATAAATGAAGAATTAGAAAAAGGGCATCATGTTCTTTGTTTATTTGTTGATTATTCCAAAGCATTTGACACTATAGACCATGACTTATTGTTAAAAGATTTAGAAGAAATTGGAATACGAGGACCAACATTAATGTTAATTGCGAATATTATAAAAAATAGACAAGTTGCTGTCAAAATTAAAAATATTGTAAGTGAAATTAAAATAATAAAATGCGGTATAATACAAGGAGGGGTCTTAAGTGCTAAATTCTTTATAATTTATGTTAACAAAATTTTTAATTTACTAAAATATTGTAAAGCAAAAATGTTTGCCGATGATTTACTTATGATAGCGGCTCATAGTAACTTTGAAGTTGCAAATAAAATGTTACAAAATGATTTTGATTCAGTTTTGGAATGGTCGCATGATAGGAAAATATTAATTAATAGGAAAAAAACAAAAGTTATGCACATTTTTAATAAGTATACATATACTATGCAAAATATTCAATGAAGAGCTCATACTAATAAGTGTTTACATAATTTTACTTTAAATTGTAATTGTGAGTTTGTAGAACAAGTAAATAATTATAATTACTTAGGAGCTATTATTGATCAAACATTTGATTGGGATTTGCATATTATGCAACTGTTAAATAAATTGAGATCTGCAATTTTTAAATTAAAAACGGTAAGATCATATGTGAATGAACAGACGATGAGACAATTATATTTTTCTTTTGTACATCCACATATATTATACGGTTTATTATCTTATGGTTGTACTAAATCAGGTAAATTATGGGAATTGAAAAAAATGCAAATAAGAATATTAAAAATTTTAAAAAAAGGAAATAAGCTAAAAAGTGATCTTGAATATTTTAAGTACTTTAAGATATTGCCAATAGAAGAAATGTTTAAATGTTCTTTTATTTGTGAAAATTATTTTGAAAATTCTCATGGTATACCGAGAACTCATATTTATAGTACCAGAACAGCAGTGACCAATCCTTTATTTGTACCAAAAATTGTAAATAGATTCACTGAAAGGACAAAAAAATTTTTACTTCCTAAATTATGGAATCAAATTCCATCAGAATTAAAAAGTTTTGCAAATAAAAATGAAACGAAATTTAATATGAAAAAATTCTTTCTTGATAATTTATAAAATGTTGAACAATTTTTTGCTGTTTGTATTGATTAATGATGATTAATTTTTGCTTCTTGTATTATAAAAATACTTCTCTTAAATGAAAAAAAAAAAAAAAAAAAAAAAAAAAAAAAAAAAAAATGTTTTTGTGTAAATACGTACTTTATTTGCTTTTGAAATATATATAATAAAAAATATGTATATGTAGTAATATAATATAATAAGACATGATTGTGTAACAATAAATGAACCAACCGATAAGGCTATGCCTTGGTTGGACTTTGTATATTTGTGTGTTTGAAATAATAATAAAAAAAAAAAAAAAAATATATATAATATATAATTATATATATATACACTTATAATATTGTATCTTCATAACCTCTGGGCATTCCTAAAAACAATTCTCAAAAAAATTAGAGTTGTTTTGTAGGATAAATAATTAAACTTTCATCGCCTGTAAGAAAAACGAACTAATACTTTTCAAACATATACGAACACGCATAAATACACACAAAATTTAATTTATGCTTTGAATAACCTCTTTTTCAATATCAGTGACTTTATTAACGTTATTTACAGTAAGCTATATAATAATATATTATATACACACATATAATATTTTAGTGCTGTACTGCACATTACTGGGTGTCACATGCCATTTTCATCAGTAAACTTTCAAAATGCTGACAGAATTGTTCTTTGATCCGTAATAATTATTTGAACTGCTAGAAAATTATTTATTAGTGACATGTAATTATATATTATTCAAAAGTGAAGTCAAGCTTTAATTTGTTTTATGTCAATAAGCAATAAGTATTGGTATAATTTCGTTTTAAATTTTAAATAGAATATTTAAAAAAAAGTGTGGATGAGGATAGTATTAATATGAAAAGATGTGTGTGTGTGTGTGTGTGTGTGTGTGTGTGTGTGTGTGTGTGTGTGTGTGTGTGTGTGTGTGTGTGTGTGTGTGTGTGTGTGTGTGTGTGTGTATGTGTTTTAATTTTACAGAGAAGTTATTCATATTTTTATAGACATATCCTTGTAATTGTTCAGCTTTCAGGTTGATTTTCATATATTTTCATTTAAACAATAAAATTTCAATGCAAATATAAATGCAGTATTAAATTAACTGAGAGGTTTTTCAACTAAAGAATAAAATTTCATATGATTTATTATAGTATAATACCTTAATATAGAGAGAAAAAAGTATCAACTTTTTTTTTTCTTTTAATTAAATTGAGTTTAAAATTAAATACATTTTCATCTAAAGTAATGTACAAATTAGAATACTACAAAATTGTTTATTTCCTCTTTGTGTATAGTCATGTTTTTTGCATAAATGTTGAGTTAATTAACTTCAACAAAATCCATTTGCTTCATAGAGTGCATATGAAAAAAATAATAAAATGTTAATTTATATTATTATATATAAAATATGCTTTAAAATATACTGTACTGTATTTCAGACAGTAATATGGATTATTATAGTGCTAATAACTATTAGCATAACTATACATTATAATATTGAAATATTTATGATATGTATACTGAAATGTTCTGAAATTTTAATAAAATCTTTTTAATAAAAGAATAATCTATAAGAAAAAATTAGCATTTACAACAAACACTTGATAGGACTTACGAAAATTTCGACTTATGCAACCCGCACAACTTTTTCATAATTATTTTTGTCTGTTTCTACGTCAGAAACAGGACTATAGCCACGCAATTAACATATACTTCACAGTACTTTCACGCTCTTTTTGTACAGCCACATTTCCAGTCTGATAAAAAAATTGTCTTTAGTTTGGGAGATCCCATTTTGTGTTCATATAATTAAAAAGCAAGTTGTTTGCTTTTTCTTATAAAAACGAAAAATCAGAAATAATACAATTTTATATATTATTTTGATATTTATGGATATTATATTAATGCAATAAATTTTTATATTTATTTATTTATTTGCTTTTTTTTATCATTATTGTTATTTTTTAAATAATATTATAATATTATGTTGTATTTTTTTTATTCAAATTTTTAACGGTATTTTTTTAATGTTTCAGAAAATCCTCTACATTGCGGATGTGATGCACAAGAATTATGGGAATGGTTCCAAGATCATCAAAAATTAGTTTCATCACGTGGACATTTACGTTGTGAATATCCACCAGAATTACGTGGTTTTGCATTTTTAGATTTAGAACCACCAAAATTCTGTACAACACCATTAGTCTTAAAACTTGCAATACAAGATATACAAACATTTTCAGTTGTTGTATCATGGCAACCAAGAAATCATAGTGGTATACATGGTTATCGTGTTGCATACCATTCATTAGATCATTTAAATGATCATATTAAATCAAAATATATGGAAAAAATATCCAGAAGTGTAAAATTATCTAGATTACATTCAAATTCAAGATATTTAATATGTGTTATAGGTTTAACTAATTGGATACCAAATAATATAAGTAGTAATAGTAATACTAATAATGATAATACACCTGAAATGATTGAATCAAGTAGTACTAGATGTACTCAAGTTAAAACATTAGAACCTGTTGAAGGTACAAGATCTGAGGTAATACATGTTTCTAGTGGTAAAGCATCAAGAAATATACCACAAGGTTCAATATTAACTAGAAGATTAGGTTTAATTGTTGGTAGTACAATGGGTTGTATTGTTTTTATTGTATTAGTTGGTTGTTTATCATATTTAAAATTAAAAAAACGTAGACATGTTAAAACTGAAGAAGAAGCTATGCCACAAGAATATATTTCTTATAGACATTTTTCATTTCAAGGTGGTAATAGTAATGAACCACAACCTAATATGGGTACTACTACTACTTTAATTGCATAAAACAATTTTGTTTCATTTTTTTTTTATTCTTTTAAAAATAAAACTTGCATTCGTTCAAAAAAAAAAAAGTGCAAATATAATCTATTTTCTTTTGTATCATTACTAATTTTCTTGTAAAATTAATAAAAATTACAATTATTTTTATTGAACTACCAGTTGTAATATTGCTTACAGAAATGAGAAATGCAAGTTTTATATAATGCTAAAAAAATATATAACAAGTTATTTTCAAAATGGTCTATTAGTTGGAGGCGTTGTTTTTAAAATATTAAAAGTAAAATAAAGAAAAAAAAATCTTTTAAATAATCTTGGTGAACCTTTTTTTTTTTTTTTTTTTTTAACTAAATGTCTGAAACATTAAAGTGAATTTTGATAATATTTAATAAAATACGCCTCTTGCTACAAAATAATAAAAAAATTCTTTTACCTGATTATTAAAGTTATATGCAGTCAAATTACGAAAGAAAGCAATTTTATTTTAAAAAACATAATAATTATTATAAATTGATATAAAAAAGAAATTGATAAATTATTTGTCAAAACAATAATAACATGGTAGTACAATAATGAGTGTAACACCAATTATTTAATCAAGGAAAAAAAATGAAGCGATTTTTTTCTTTTTTAAACGATATTATTTGTGAACCACTTTGCTATTCGCCACTTGATATAGTTATTTTATTTTCGTAGGTAAAAACACCAGGGGGGAAGAAAAAAGTGTTACCTATATACATAGATATACTATAGCTGTCTGTCAACAACAATGCGAGTAAATTTTATATATTATAAAAATACAAAATATAAAAAAAGGGGTTATAAATTGCACTGTCTTCACCCGGCTTGCCTAAAGTAGTGCCGCTGTTAAATTTTTTATAAGAAATGTCTAAAAGACTACTTTATTTATAATGCTACATTTTCATCTACGTACTTTTTTTTTCATACTTCTTTTCAGCAGATTATTTCATAACATTATAATATATATATATATATATATATATATATATATATATATATATATATATATATATATATATATATATATATAAGAAAAGCTTTCAAGAATATTTTTTAGTATTATATTTTTATGCGTATATTATAATAATGTTTTATTATATTCTCGTACAACATACAACAAAGAATCTTTTATATTTTTCAGAAAAATAATTTACATACATTAGTTTACTTTAAAAATAAAGATTATACAAGATTTTCTTAAGACTATTTTTAATGTCAGATATAGCCTTTAAATAATTTGAATTTTGTAATTTTCTCACTCTTTCTTTTTCTCTCAAATAAATTTAAAGTTATTGTGAAAACAGTAAAATTACACAACTATATTTCTGATTGCTTCACTTTATTTTTTTTTTTAATTTTATAACATAAAAAGAATTATACATGAATAAAAATAATAATAAAAAACTATATTTTGCTTTCTGTTTCATGATAAAGTGGAAAAAATGCTAAGAAGATAATAAAAGAGTGCTTCTTTTTATTCTAATTTTGTTGTATAGTAGTCATTATAATAATATAGAGGAAAAAAATTTAATTAAAAAAATATAAAAAAATTACTTGTAAAAGTATATTTTTCTTCACTTTTTACTTTTGCTTTTTTGTATAGTGCTTGTAAAGATATAGTGTGTTGTAACGAACAACGATAGCGAGAGAGAGAGAGAGAGAGAGAGAGACGATGGCGTGAAGAGTGTTTGAAAGAGCGAGAACAAGAGTTTGATTATTATTCCTTGCATGTTCACGAAACTTGCTGTACATATTGCGCAACAAAATGATAATTAAAATATTTTAATACACAACTATAGAATACGTAACATTTTTTATCAATAATATCTTTAAAATTTTAGTTTTAAAAAGAAATATTACTATATTTTTAAATTGGCATATATTAATTATTAAAATAATTAGTATCATTGAATCTTTTATTGCATATTTTAACTACAAACATGCAACGTTACATTAGCAATAATAAAAAAATAAAAAAAAAATCTTATACTGCTTACACATTTTTCATTCATAATTTCAGCAACCCAGCTTTACAATTAAATCGATCCTATACATATTGGCAGTTTTTTAACTTTTGAATACAAAATTCTTTATTTTATTATCAAATATTTATAAAAAATTTCTAAATTAAAGGTTACTTAAAAATGATTTTAATACATAATTTATCTTGAATAATTTTTGTATACCAATACCCTGATTTAAATGTTTATTGATTTATTAAAATATACGAACTTTTTTTTTAAGTGTAAATTGTATGTTTACCTTTTTTTATGAAACTTTAATATGTTTTAATTTTTCAATATCACTCATAAATCATAAACATACAACGAAGTTAAAAATTCATGTGATCAATAAAATATAAAGGTTAATTATGAATTAATTATATATAATTTTACTAAGTGCGTGAACATATAAAAATAATACGTATTTATATATCTTTTTTTAAACTCTTTTTTTTTTTCTGCGGTGTACACAAAAACTGTATTTTAAAATTTTAACTAGTTTAAAGGTAAACAAAATAATGTAAATTGTTACAATTTATAAAAGTGACCTAATTAAAAATAATTTTTTTATTATTTTATAAAAATTGTAATTTATTTTATACGTAATAAAAATATCAATAAAATAGTCTAAAATGTCAAACTCAATTTTATTATATACGTAGATTTTTTTATATCGATTTTCTTATATATTAATGTCATTTATTATTATTACTAAGAGCAGGTCAAGAAAAAGTCACATTTAAAAAAAAATTAATTGAATTTTTAAAGGTGAACCAGTGATATTTATTTTAATTATAATAAAAAAGAAATAACACGAATAAATTATATAAAATAGCAATGCCTTTTAAAAACATTCCGAGCAAAAGTTGCAATGTCTGTCTCTATATCCTATAATTATAAAAACTTAATTTTGTACATTTTCAAATAAATTAAAAATAACAAAAATTTTCAATTTGTTAAGAAAATTTATTGGTGGAAGAAAATGTATTACGCTTGCTGGTTCGCAGACTTTTTTTCTTTCTTTCGGAACACGAAAAAACAAACAAAGAAAAAATATCACTTATAACCTTTTTACATCAAATTACGCAATTTATGAGCTTCGTAGGAGGTTCACAAACAAGCTTAAAAACTATCTAATCATGCAATGAGTGTAAATATGTTGCATATTTCTTTCTTCGCATTATTATAAATATTAATATTATATTTTACCTGCAGTACCTGCACAATATACAGATTCTGTAACACTTATAACTTGCTTTCTTTCGTAAATTATTGTTATTATAACTTTATTATTATTTGTTACTAATATTTTTCAAAACCCATTGTGCATACCATACAGATACAAATAAATCAAATTAAAATTGTAAATACTTTGATATTATTAATTTTTACTTTTTTATTGCTTTGTAATTATATAATAATAATATGTATGTGGTATATAATATTATGATAATATTCTTGCCAATTTTTGTATATAAAGACCAAGAATATGTGTGTGTGTAAATAGATACCAATGATCATAAATTAAAAGTAATACTATTATAAACTATATGAAAAATATATTAAAATGATAAAGTTAATAATACATAATTAAAAAAAAAAAAAAAAAAAAAAAAAAAAAAAAAAAAAAAAAAGACATACAATCATAACGAAAAAAAAATTGTTATCCTTTCTTGTAAATTATATGATAGTAGACTATTAAAAATAATTGAAATGTAAAATTGAAAAAAAAAAAAAAAAAAAAAAAAGTTGTACATAAAAAATATGCTCAAAAATTATTTATTTCATTAGTTTTTTATTATTATTATTTTAACACACTTATTAAAAATGAAAATAAAATTTCATTGCGTCAACATTCTAACAATGAAGAAACGATTAAATGTATAAATATTACTAACATTAATTAAATATATAGTTCGATACAAACACTCAAAAATATTATAAATAAGAAAAATACATAATAATAGTAGTTATAATTATAAGTACGGATTTAGTAAACGGAAAAAAAAAATGTTTAGAATATAAAATCAAAAGATAACAGATATAGATAATGTCAAATAATAGCTTTTAATTCCATCCAAATGTTATTGCATTATTTTTTAGACGATGTAGTAAGTATATTATAATAATAAAAAAAATCATGTTAAAACAGAGCAATAGTGAAGAGAATGTATGTATTGAAATTGAATTTTTATAAGTATTATATCATATTCTTTGTTGTATAATATATGGTATTATTTTTAGGGTTGAATTGTCCAGAAGATTACGTCGGCAAACGCCGACTAGACCCCCCCCCCCCCCTCCTTTTGTTTTTGCCTCTTGAAGGGCAGTTACGACCCTCATTGACCGCTTGTTGCGTTTCCAAAAATGGGCATAACTGGCCCAAAAGTGGCCCCCTAGGCCCAAATTGCCAACTGGCCTTTAACTGCATGTAGCCAATATGACCCTAATTATTTTTGTGTTATTTTGTATTTAAAACAATTTTATAGCATATATTATTATTATTACTCATTGATATAATATCACGCCTTTTGATAATTGCGCCTTTTATTCTCTTGTGTAACCATATGTTTGGTTTCCTATATATTTATGGCATAAATAAGTTTCCTATATTTTAAGAAGTAATAAAATGATTATATCTTTTTTTGAAACTCAATTCTAACAATAAGTGTAAAAAATAAATCCCAATCGTATAGCTTGCTTTATAGAAAATAATATAGTTCCAAATTCCAAAACAATAAATTGCCAACTGAACTTTACAATTTTATGAATTTCTCTTTAAGTTAATTAAAAAAAAAAAAAAAAAAAAAAGTTTTTCTGGTAATTAAGATTCCTCCCCAGTATATATAGTTTATTGTAATAATAGTCAATTAGTGTAACTGTGTTTTTTTAATAAAGTGAAATATATATATAATAAATAAAAATTTTGTACATAAAAATATTATGTAAATAAAAACTATAAAATACCCCATACATATACTCTTATTAAAAAAAACTTTAAGTAATTTAATATTAATACTATTATATATATTATAAAAATAAAATTATACTATGAAATAATGTTCTATGTTCCCCTTATATACTAATATCCCTTATCCAGTACACAACGATGATAAAAATTAATTAATGTGTTATAATAATACAAAAAAAAAAAAAAAAAAAAAAAAAAAATGTTAGTGCTCTAATAATCATTCCCACATAAGAATTATGTATCATCTTTTTATCCCACAGTTTAGTAAAATAAAATTAAAATATGAATAAAATAAATTGCATTTTTAATTACAAAACACATCATACAGTAATATATTTATACTGTTCTTTTATCGTAATTCACACATACCTACAAATGGAAATATATAAAAAAAATTTTTTTTTCAAAACAAAAAAAGGTTAACTTAATTTTAATGGAGGATATCGGTAGTGAATATTAAAAAAAAAAAAAAAAAAAAAAAAATCTATACGAGCTTAAAACACTTAATAGTATGTCTAGTGTTTCTCATTTAAATATTTCCGGTATCGGTGCAGTAGTTTTCTTGCAAAAAAAAAAAAAAAAAAAAAAAAAAAAAAAAAAAAAAAAGTGTTTCTATTGTTTCGTATATAAACGAGACGGAACCCTTATAGCTTTTCCCGCGCTATTACGATAAGCTCCATTAGATAATAAAATTAAATAAAAATGCTAAAAAGTAGTAAAAACTATATCTTTAACGTATGTTATTATAGATTTATCATTTTAATTAATGTATACAGTTAACAATTTTAATTTTAGCGTATACTACTCCAGAAAGAGCAATATTATTAATAATATAGACCCCAAGAGTCTTACATTTAATCGATCAGTATTAATCATACTTGAGAATAAATAGTTTATTGTTTATTATTACTATTTTTCAAAGGATATCAGTACAGAAAATTAAAAAATTTCTTACGAAGACACGGGGAAAAGTTTAACATTCCGAATTTAAATATATCTTCGGAATCTGTGTGTTAGTTTCCTCAAAAATCGCAAACAAAAATAATAATAATAAATAAAATAAAAATAAAGGGTTGGGGGGGGGGGGGGGGATTTTCTCTCCATAAGCGCAATGTTAAATTAGGGGACCTCTCGCTGTTTCCGCACGCGTTACTGAGCTCCATTAAAAGTTTTTCAGTTTCTAATGCTATTAATTTCCACTATTTCACATTGTTCCCATCTTAAAAATTCAATTTTTTTTTTTAATAAGTGTAGAGTTGTTTACTTTTTTAATTCTCTTGCCTTAAATTTTATGATCATTATGATCAATATGTGTATTACTGGAGATTAATATATGCACCGGTTCTAATGTAAGTGTTTCAAAGTGCATGTCATTGTAACACATGTTAACATTGTTAACAAGTATATTAAAAATATGCAATGAGGAAGGCGAATTTTTTTAACCCCCACTTTTTATGACATTTTTGAAAAGAGCGTTAAAAAATTTTGAGGCGCTATTTTTTCTTAAAACGATTGAAGCATGGGAATTATTTTAATTAATTTTTGAAAATCGTCCTAAAAAGACTGTGACGTCATCAATCGGGCATTTATTTCGGAAAGTATTGACCGTAGGTTCAGTAACCAGTTTTTTGAAATCCTGAGAACGAGCTGATTTCATTAAACTGGTTACTGAACCTCGAACGATTAGTATTTGCCGAGAAAAAAGTGGAATGATGACGTCACAGTCTTTTTAGGTCGATTTTCAAAAATTAATTAAAAATACTTCGCATGCTCCAATCGTCCTAAGAAAAAATAACGCCTCAAAATTTTTTAAAGCTCTTTCCAAAAATATCAGAAACTCAAAAAAAAAAAATTTCAATTCACCTTCCTCATTTCCCCCCTAAATAATAATAATAAGCTACTTATGACAACTTTGACTTTAGAAGAATCTCCAAGAGAAAATACAATATCAAGCTCTGATGATCTTATAAAATCAGGTAGGGTAAAGCTCTAAAACAGGTTCACATATTCAATTTTTACAGATACACAAACTTAAAAGCTCATTTACTTTTTTGTTCCACCTGTTTTACCATTCTGACCTCACATATTATACCCCATAAAATTATAATTCCATGAAAGTTAGTGCCCGATTAATGAAACACTATAAGGTTTATTTAGCGGTACATTCACATACTATACATTTTATTTGACAATAATAATGATCGATTTTTATTAAAAGGCCAAAAAAGGTACATACCCACTTACATAGTCCTCTGAATTGAATTGTATCATTTATGAAGCAAATTGTTAAAAAAAAAAAAAAAAAAAATCCATGCCATTTATTACAGCACTGTAATAAATGCCATGGAAAAAATTATATTGCTTTGCAAAGTTACAACAAATAAATAAATATATGAAATGAATGCACCTTCAGAAGTGATTTTACTATTAAATGAGATAGCAGAAAGAAGACACAATATGTAGTTATAAAGAATTAAAATTTTAATATTAGTAATTAAATTATGAAAAGAACAAAATTACACAGTTTATATAATTACTAATAATGAATGTGAGTTAGTACATCAATTAAAGTGTTCATTAAAAAATGAAATCTGAGTGTGAAAATTACAGAAATCACTTTATACACTCCTGCATATGAAAATATGTGTACTCTCTTTTACTTTTAACAAATGATTAAGAAAATGTAAATATATTTAACACAACACTATAGTTAATATTCTTATATATTAATTGTATTTCCAATTGTGGAGTAGAACTTCACTTCACTTGCATCTGAAATTAAAATTTAAGCACATGACAGAAAAAGGGCCACAAATGATATAAAAATGCTGTTCGGAAACCCGGTTTTCTGCTACTATAATGGCTAAAATTGAATGCACATATTTTTGGTCCAAGAAAACAGGATTTATGAACAACACTAATAATTGCATGCAATAAGACTAAATATTCTACATTTTTGAAAGCTTGATCTGGATTAAAAATGGACGTCATATTATGTTCAATTTTCTATGGCAGAGTTTGTACATCAAAGTACACTTTGCATTACCAAAAGAGCAAAAACACATAGACAAAATAATTAAGATATTGATTACGTTAGATATAGTTTCAGATGTTACCCCATAAAAAAAATATATTGTGAGTAATTTAATGTTTATTATGGATTTTCAATTATTTTTACTCAAAAAACAAACAAACCTGCTTCTCAGTGCGCCAGTCATAATGATTGGGAAGGCCAACGTTCTTCTGACTCCGACGATTCTTGTGATACTCCTCGTAAGATTTTTTACGAGGATGCTCCTGTTGGTCCTGTACCACAGATTCAGGTTTTGTCTCCAGGCCTTTGCCACCTCCATCACCGTTCTCTGCAACGTCTATGCCACTCTCATCATCACTAAAGAAAAACAAAATAATATGACACATTCATTATTTTCTGCATTATTTTATTGAAATACTAAATTTTTACACATTATAATACCTTTATTATGGTAATATGATATATATGTTAATTCAATTACTTTAGATATAACAATTTACCAAAAGTATATTGTGTAGGTGTCAGTCCTGCTTTTTTTACTCAGTGCAGTTAATAATGCGATAGTCATATAATTGAGTTTTTTAAGTTTTCCTTACAAATAAAAATAAAATACTACTTCAAATATAAAATATGCATATACTTATTCCTTTGACCCTTCACAATTAACTCTTATAAACTGAGAAGAAAACTTGTAAAAAGTATAATATAGGCAACCACGCTACATTTTCTATCGTAGATCAGGAATTCATGACGATCACAATTTCTTAAAATGCCTACTTTACAGTTTTTTAACCTCAGTTTGTAAGGGTACAGATATAGGGGGTTGAGGTACATAAGATATATTATCTGTATGAATGATGGTCTTAGTTTATGAATTCTACATTTTTTATTCAATTTTTTGGAGACCAAATATTGATCCTCTTTAATAAAATATAGTTCTCATAAAAACAATTGAATATATTGATAGCTACGTGGCATTTTAATACTACGCTGCAATCTCCGCGGATGCAATTTTGCCACATCTGTACAAGCTAAGCATATAAAGATGTTTCAAAATTGAGGAGCACGGAGAATGCAGATGTGCCAAAATTACACCCGCGGAGATTGCAGTAGTACCAAAATGCCGCGTAGCCCTCGATATGATAACTTGATAACCAATAAATATTAGAAAATTAGATAATTATGAAAATATATGTATTAAAATATACTCAATATATCCATATACAAGATTAATTACCTGCCATTTGGCTGAGCAATCAAATTTAATTGACGTTTAATTTTGGATATGTCCGAATGCAAATTAACAAGGTACTCAATCTGCAGTTTAGCAGCAGCAATATCTATTGCTAGTCCATTCATCAGCACGGAAACATGGCCACTCTTGTGAGGGAGGTGCATGTACATCATCTCATCAGTAAACACGAAGTGAAGCTTCATGATCTGTAAAATATATTCATTATAATTTTATTTACTGTTGCAAATAACTACAGTACAATTATTATAATATATAAAAAGGGGCAGATGCAAAAGCAGACATTTATTTGCTGCTTGGTTCATTATAGCAAGAGAAAATGACAATTACAGCAATGTCAAATTATAATGCCTGCTTTTGCATCTGATGCTTCATTATGCTAATGAAACTATCAAAGTTACAAATGACATTTATTCCAAACGGAAAGTTCATTTAAAACAAATAAAATTCTCATATTCAATGTTTACATTTCATCAAAGGCATGTTGTCAATCAAGGGTGCTCCTCTAATATATCCTATACAACTTTTCAACCCTGATTTTTTTTATTTATTTTTTAACTGCAAATGACCTGAAATTGAAAAATCCAAAAATTTGGGATTTACACAACACAAGAAGAAATTTTATTTTTCAAGGTAAAGTAGGCTTGAAAGCAGTAAGCACCCTCAATATGCCCTACAAATTAAATAGTAAAAATATCAATTTAAATTATCCTTTTCTTATTTATATATTTTATAATAATTATGCTGATATTTTGTACTATTTATGCTAATGCATTTTGTATTACCAAGCTTCCTTTCTTCAAGATTTCCTGATTTTCCTGGGATAGTACTTTATGGAACAGGTAACGTGGGACAAAGGCATATCCTAAAATGAACTCCAGAATACTTCTTGCCTTAGCTACAGCTTCCTTAGTCTAAAATAAATAATAATTTATATTTTATAAAAATCATGATTACACAAATAAATAATAATATATAATTAAATTATATTATAACCTTTCCAACCACAAAAAAATTATTTTCTTGTAGATCTACAGATAAAATATCTGGCAGTTGTCTGGCCTTCTGAATGTTGCTTCCATGTACACCGATAGCTCTACCCAACACTTTCTCGTCAACTTGAAATTCTTCTCGAATACTGCAAAGGACACACAATTATAAAACAATATTTATACATAAAAAAATGCAATACTAAAATGATAAAAAGAACAAAAATAATAAAAGGCTTAAAGTGATGATGTGTGCGTTTGAGTTATTTTGATTAAGTATTATTTATATTATTATTATCATTTTCCTTTAAGGCGTAGAACACCTTGAACAAAAAAGTTGCGCAATATCCTAACAAACCTGAAATTCAAAGTTGATTTGGCCAGAGACATTGATTTCTAATTTATTTTCCATTCACAAAATGACACTGGCAGTCACTGACGCCACTGTTTGGTTTACTTGCGCGCAAACCGGGCGAGCTGTGACGTCAGTGTCATTTTGTGAATGGCAAATAAATTAGAAATCAAGGACTCCGGCCAAATCAACGTTATTTTTAGGTTTGTTAGGATATTACGCAACTTTTTTTTTGTTCAAGGTGTTCTACGCCTTTAAGCCTTTTAAAAAAGTATATTCATAATTACATACATATATAATGTGTTAAAATGCTTTAAAACAAAATTTAATAGCACACAAAATTACATTTGCTTTTCTTTGATAATAAAAAGATTTGATAGAAAAACACATAGAGTTTAGGAGAAAGTATGGGCAATTGGAGAAATGAGCTTATACACTATAACTCCCTCCTCAATTTTTCCTAATGTCAGTGTTTTACTATAAAATCTTTCTATCCATCACAAAGTCAATTATTGTTCCTTATAATATATAATTTGTTATTTTTTATTTCTTTTATTCATTTGTTTTGTTAATTTCTCATTATCCAATCATTATTATTATTACAACGCAGATAGAAATTTCAAAGTTTTAATTTTGTTTTAAAACTATACCTATATTTTAATAAACATATTTTCTATTTTCTTATCGCAATTATGTTATGTGAATACCTACGTTTGGTTTTCAAGCTTCTCTACAAATCTCTTGCCCTCATTGATCACGCACTGAAGATCGGCGCGCTGCTCTAGATGTTCCAAGTGCATGCCAATTAACACTCTTGCTAGACGCTCACTCTCTTTATGCAAAGACTACACGCCACAAAGAAATAATAAGATATTTTTAAAACTAATAAAAATTAATAAGCAAAAACATAAAAAAAAAGTTGCAAAATTAAGGATAATAAATTACTATTAATATGTTAGGTTTTGATGATATAAAAGAAAGACTAGAAAAAACTAGCAAGGGTTTTACCATATTATATAGTGAAGAGTCTCAAGTTTGAAGAAATCTTGCTATATATAGTACAAATTAAAAAAAAAAAAAAAAAAAAAAAAAAAAAATTGGCACTAAACTCCAAGAGTAAAATGAGTTTAGTGCCAATCTCGCCCAAATCTCTTTTTTTTTTTTTATATATATCTTATGTACTAGCAAGATTTTTGTTGAGAAAGTTGGGACTCTCGATCAAGGGTGCTCCGCTATAATGTCTGACATCCATTTGACCTTGTAAAATATTTTTTGCTGCAAATGACCTGAAATTGAAAAAGCCAAAATTTGGGGTCAATCAGATGATTTTTTATTTTTTAAGGTCAAGTGGACTTAGGACATTATAGCAGAGCAACCTCGATATGTAAGGCTCTTGCTGGTTTCCTATAACTGATTCACTCATTATATCTATATATATATATATAAGGCTATATAATACCTATATATATATATATATATATATCGAGGGTGCTCCGCTATAATGTCCTAAGTCCATTTGACCTTGAAAAATATTTTTTGCTGCAAATGACCTGAAATGGATAAATCCAAAATTTGGGGTTGATCCGACGATTTTTTATTTTTCAAGGTCAAGTGGACTTAGGACATTATATAGCGGAGCACCCTCGATATATATATATATATAATAACACTTACGATGACTTTGAGTTCAGAAGTATCTGGGAGGAAAACACAATCTCCAGCTTTGATGGTGCTTAAGAACAAGGCATGAGCATCAGGCAGGGAAGCTCTAAAACAAAGGTACATATTCTGCTCCTTGCAGATTCACAAACCACATATAGAGTATAAAACAGTGAAAGACAGCTCACAAGTTTTTTGTTTTAATCATAAAAATGAATCAGTAACAGAACTATAGGCCTAAAACTGGTAAGCAAATGCTGATATATATAGAATATCCCCCATGCATCTACCAAGAAAGTTGAGTTTTAGTACTTCTCTTTGTAACAAGCATATCTGCAGTCGTCCCTCCACCCTACTTTAACACATCAGGGTACATGCACAAAAGTACCACATATTTATCCTTTCCATCCACTAAAATGTTTAAATTACATAGTTAAAATCAAACAACATACGTACAGGCCCAAGATCAGTGACCCAGACTGTATATGTCACTTGAATATTCTATCACACGTTGACTGAATAATCATGCATAATATCATACCCCTCACAATTTTTTTTTTTTTTTTTTTTTTTTTTTTTTAAACATGCATTTAAATTATATATTGACACATAGATTTATAATTCTTCTTTGTAGTTTTGCTCCCATAGATCGCTTACAGTTTGCTGTACTTTTCAGGTACAGGTACTTCAAATCTTAAAATATCCTCTTTAGTAATAGCAGGTTGTTGATTTGGAGCTCGCACAAATGCATTTTCACAAGGTACAATTTCCTCTTCCTTTTCTCCAAAGCTGACCACTATAAAGCCATCTTTCAACTTCTGAAATTATATAACACAAAATAGGTTTGAATACATTACATAATATAGTTACAGTAACAATTAATGAATTTTAATTAGAAGAATTTTTTTAAATACTTTGCAAAAATTAAAAATATATAATATTTGTGTAAAAATTACAATTAAATGTTGATCTACCTGAACTATCCCAGTCCTCCAGCAACATTGGGTAGGATCACTGTTGTAAACCTCCACAATATCACCTTCTTTGAAAATTGGGGCCTCATCTTTACTTGCAGCAGGGGAGAAATGTACCGACAAACTATCAACATTTACTTTGTGTTGGGGGCTGGAACAGAATTACATGAGCACTTTGGAACAATTGGGTCCATATATATACATTCATTTATAGGTATTTATATGTGTATAACACACGAATATAGCTGTACACATGATAGGTATAAAATAATAAGCTGCTGCTGTCATTAAATAACAAGCTGGTTTAATAATATATAGGCCTATATATAAACTCTCGATATATAGCATCTAGCAGAGATGTATCACTTACTTGTTTAGGAATCGGACAGTTACTTCTTTTTCTTCGATGTCGACTAGAAAAGCCTGAAACCAAAGAATATAATAATTGAAATATGCATACACATATTTATTTTTTTTTCCTAAATCCGTGGTGCACCAGTGCACTGTACATAATATGCAGTATATAGTTTATTCAAAAAATCGCAAGAAAAATAAAAAGTGTTTCATTTCATCCGCAAAGTGGAATAATAATATAAAAATTTCAGATCCTGCAACTTTTTCTAAAAGCGCGCGCCTCCGATTCGTGCTGTAGGCACAACGTCACTCCGCCCCGGTATAGTGCATTATTAATAATTATTAATTATATTAAGATACACATATATAAAAATGATGAACATGAATGCGCTTCAACGCCATCCTGCAGCCAGTGATTAACAAAATTATAATATAATAATAATAATGTCTCTATGCATATAATGTATATGCTATTTAGGTATACGGTGGCTCGCTTATATCCTTAAAAGAATTAAAGATTTCATAAAATTTATATATAAATATATTTCTTCCAATTTTATTTCTAAATAAATTTCGATTTGCTTATTATTTTAACATCTCCATCAAGCCCATTCGCAGTCATGGGTCATGGGCGCCGCAGCTAGTTCTAAGAAACAAGTACATACACACTTTCCCAGATCAGAGTATTATTTTTGTTCCCATTATATATCACTTTTGTATCTTAAATTCTTGATTCATGACCTTTTTTATATATATGTATAGTTCGATTCTGTGATTTTCTTGTTCATTTCTCCCCATATCCCTATTGCCTTTTTGTAGTGAATATAATACATATTCCACAAAGCCTATCTTCTTCCTATTGCCTTTTTGAATATAATACATATTCCACAAAGCCTATATCTTCTTCCTGCCTATATACAGTGTACAGTTTCGATCAAATGAATAGTTACCATTTAAACTCGATGTTTTTTACCGCGTTAAATTTTGTTCAATTTTGCAACCTTGTTTATGATTATTCATTGAACTCTATATTCTCAATCACATCTATATTCAAATTCATTGAGTCTATATATTGTAATAGTTGACAAATACACCACAAGAAGTCACCTGTGATGCACTCAGGTAGACAATCCGGCGGGTAAATATTTTGCTTGCTTGCTTGCTCATTCTCTCTCTCTCTCTCTCTCTCTCTCTCTCTCTTCTAAGAAATGCATTTAATGTTTTTTTTATGTTTCAAAATAACTGCTGACTTACCGATTTGCCCGATTAAGAGATTAAAATTAAGATATTTTTTTTATCATTTATATCAATATGATTTGTATAATGACAACAATTTGGTAAGAAAATAGTTTGAAACTTGTTATCAAACAAATACTTGAAAGCATTTCTCACAAGAGAGAGAGAGAGAGAGAGAGAATGAGCAAGCAAGCAAGCAAAATATTTACCCGCCAGATTGTCTACCTGAGTGCATCACAGGTGACTTCTTGTGGTGTCTTTGTCAACTATTACAATATATAGACTCAATGAATTTGAATATAGATGTGATTGAGAATATAGAGTTCAATGAATAATCATAAACAAGGTTGCAAAATTGAACGAAATTTAACGCGGTAAAAAACATCGAGTTTAAATGGTAACTATTCATTTGATCGAAACTGTACTCATATTCTCATATATATATGAGCTGTTCCACCGTTCCACCCAAGTTTTCCAACCGCATCTACGGGATTTTTATCTCCTATACTCTCCAGCTCTCCAGGTCCTCGTGGTTTCCCCTGTAACCCTTCTGGCTAATATAAAGGACAAACGGGCGAAACATATAGATCGTTTTTTAAGCAATTAATTAATTCTAATAAAGAGCGCAGCAAAAAGAATACATATTTTGAAACTTGCAGGATAAGCAAATAAGTTGATTTTTTTATAACCAATTGATCGAGCGGCATGCATAATAATATGAACTATATTGGTACCTTTTATGCATGATCAAAGATTATGATGTATAATGTTGTTTTGATAATGTTGCATCTATTAAAATAGAGCAATTGCTTTTACACTTTAATAAAGGATTTATATATAATATATAAAACAAACAGTTTTTGCAGTAAAATGTATTTTGTTACCTTAAAAAACAATTTCTTATCTCCACAAGGACCAACTTCTACACAAATTCCACCCTCCATTTTGACCTTTTGCTCTTTAGCTTATTCTCCTCCCTCGATGATCCTTTTTTTCTTCTTTTTCTTCCTGCTCTTCACTTGTGTTCCGCTTTTGTTCAGATTGCTGCCCGAACGTCTCCCTCCGCCCTCCGTTCTCCAGCTTCCAGCTTGTGCCTTTTTCCACCTTTTTTCTGCGTCTGCGATCTGCGAGTCTGGAAGTGCTGTGCTGTGCGTGACTGCGTGCTGAGCCTGAGCGAGTCCGGTGCGAGTGCGAGTGTTGCGAGTAGGTGCGAGTTGCGAGTCTGCAGCTTGCCGCGTCTGCCGCACGCGCCGCACGCCGAACTTTCTCGCCGCACTCTCTCGCAGTTTGCTTTCTTTGCTTTTCAGTTTGCTTTTGCAGTTTTGTTTTCCGCGTCCGTGCGCAGTTTGCGGAGTTCGCGCGTTTCTATTCTTTTCTTCTTATCTTATCGGCAACGATCGGCTTTGATCGGTTTCAGACTCGTCCAATCGGTAAAAATACACCAATCGAATGGGATCTCAAGATTCTCAAGGGGATCAGCGATTACGTGATTGGTTGATATAAAGAACACGAAATGCAAGAATGTTTCAAAACTATTCCGAGATGCACGAACCCGACGAACCACGAGCTGCAATATCAATTAAATATCTTCCAACTCTATAAGCACTTTAATTAGGTAGTTTAGGTTAATTAGGTTTAATTAGGTATCGCCATCTCAGTTGACATCTGAACTATTATGTATAAGCTTATGGCTTTGTTTACAGGGTGATTTTTTATTCAAGTCGACACCATAAGTGGAGCGCTAAATAACGTGGGCCATTTTAGGAAAATGCCTTATTTTGCCAGTAAAATACTTCGCAACATTTTTAAATGCTGTCAACAAGAATTAGTTTCTAAGTATACAAGTATATGCAAGAAAAACAATAATAATTAACCCAAAAAATAGCTAATTTTCCAAAGAAAATAACCAAAAACTACATTTGTCCTATGCTGAGCATAATGTTATTCATTGCTAAGATAGCATCAAAAAGCATCCAGAGTGACGTCATGCGCACACACCTTATAGTTTGTCGCATGATCGTTTTTATTTTATGGACTACGCGCTTGCATACGGATTTGGAAGTTGGAAGATATTTCTTCAATCATTTACAATAAATAATAACAATAAAAAAATCATACAAAATTATCATCAAACTATAGGTAATATAATATATAAAAAAATGGATTTGTTCGCTTTGAACTCTTAAAATAAAACCACGATTACGATTAGTGGGTGTGGCGAGTGCTGCGGTCATAAGATTTGGTGGTCTGAGCTGCACAGGTTTGGTATTTGGAGCCCAGAGGAGTGTGGTATTAAGGGTAGAGCCTGTGGACTGGTAAGCCACAGATCATTGTAAGTCCTCTTACTAGAAAGGATTCGTCCTGGCCTACCCCGAAAGGGGCTATGGCGTCATGATATGTATGTATGTAAATAAAATCATTTATGTAAAACTTTCAATTAATTTATTTTAATAGCAAACATATTACAGATCTAAACAGAATGCCTACAAAAATCGCACACTATAATAAAGTAGGCTACTATTGAAGTACAGCAGAGAGTCCATTACCATGTTTACAATTATATAAATGAAGAGTCACATTTAACACTCTTTAAAATATATTATTATGGTAGCTACAATGCCACTCTGAATGTCTAGTTTCATTATATATTATTATTAATTTTTATTACTTCATCATTACCTTATTTACAATATTACATTATTTGTACTTGAATTGATACAATGTATTATTATTATTACCATTTTATTTTTCCTCCCAGCAATATAAAATAAAATAACAATAAAATATCAGGAATAAACTATAAGTCGAACTTCAGAATAATTAAAATTGTAAGCTAACCCACCCCCCTCCCCCCAGTAAAATGTTAGATGTAAATGTGTTGCTTCAGTTTTGGAACTAAAAGGATTGCATAATTTTATATACATGTTCACGACGGAGTTTTTCGTTTATCCCATAACGTTCAGCACGTCATATGACGTGCTCCGTTGTGAACGCGTTAAAATCTAATACAGTAAACTCTCTATTTTATAATTTTCAATTCTGTAAATTTCTCGATTTTGTGAAATGCTCAGTTAGGTCTGCAGCACACTTCTGGCAATGTTAAAGCTCTCAAAATTGTGAAATGACCATTTTCTGGGTCGCCCTTGTGATTTCACAAAATTGCAAGTTTAGTGAATTGTTTTTGTATGTACATTTTAAAAAAAGTACACCATATATGTCATGCAGGGTCGGACTGGCTCGAAAAGGCCCACTAAGGAAGAGACCAGAGAGGGCCCACTGGGGGGGTCTGGGGGGGCGCAGCCCCCCCAGCAAAAGGGGGGTCCGGGGGGCGAAGCCCCCCGGAAAATTTTAAGACACGCCCCTTTTTTGAGGAAAAATCACTTAAAAAAGGTGCTTTTATTATTTCTTTGTTTTGCAAAAAAAATATAATTTTTTCAGTTTTTTTCAGTAAAGAAATAAGTTAAATAACAATTTTGCTTAAGTTAATATACGATGAAAGAGTAAAAAACAAACAAAAAATATATAAGAACGAAATATTATCTATTAATTTAGTGAATGTCATATAATTATTTTACTTAAATTTACATAAAATTGTAACGTAATATTTTATTTTATTAATCAACATAAATTCAAATGTGTGCAACTTTTATTTTTGAAATAATTATACTGTATGTAGTATCACATGCAAAACTTATAGCGAAGATATTTTATGATACTTTGAAATTTGTTTGGATCCATGCAGCTTAATCTTTAAATATAAACCATAACTTTATTTATTTATTTTTAAATTATAGCCAGCATCAATAAGGAATTCGAATCTAAAAAAAAAAAAAAAAAAAAAAAAAAAAAAACTATATTCTAAAAGAGAACATATTGTCCCGAATTTTAGAAAATTGAAAAATTACGTTATATGTTTGATAACTTTAAATTGTCTGGGCATAGGAAAAAGCTGATTATCACTGTGAGGTCATTTTGCGTCTTTTAAAAATTAATTAAAAATACTAAATGAACTAAAAATTAAAATATTCACATATTTATCGATTTAGGACAATGTGTCCTCTTTTATATATAATGTTTTTTTGAAAACTACCCCTTAAAATTTCTTGGTATTCCTCTTTGTTCTGTAATAGGTAACAGTTTAATATTTTTTTATTCCACTATAATCTCTCTCTCTCTCTTCTTTTCTTTAATTTTTTTTTTTTTTTTTTTTTGCGACACAATTGTTAATATTTTTTAGTATATATGAATTAAATATTTCAGTCAAATTTGCATAATTATACTTTGCAATGACTCGTAGATAAAAAAAAAAAAAAAGAAGAAGAAGAAATCTTAAAGGCTGAATACTGGAAAATAAATTAACCTAGGTTTGTGAAGGTGTTGAGATAAGAGAATAGTTCATAAAATATAGTTCTTGGGCAATGAAATAAGTAAATATAGTAAATAATAAATCGTAATTACACCATTCACGTATTATTGATGAGCGCTTTAATTTAAGATGTGAAACAAATAATAAGTATGTGTGTAATTTGATGGAATTTTTAATTTTTTTTAACTCTTTTCCTTTCAACTTTCTTCTTCTTCTTCTCCTTTTTTTTTTTTTTTTTTTTTTTTCATTTTTGTTTATTAGCGAGCAAAGGGCCCCCAGCCCAGGGGGGCCCGGTCAGGAATTCCTGACCAACTTAAATGACCAGTCCGACCCTGATGTCATGATTTGATAGAAAAACACGTAGATTAGGAAAAATTGGGGAATAGGAAATTCTCCCCCCCCCCCCCCATTTTGCTTAATATATCTAATATCTATCTGTTTTTCTATCAAAACTTTTTATTATCAATCATCACATAGTCGATTTTTCAAAAATATTCACTTACAGTATGCCATACATTTATTTTGAACTTTCAAAAAAATAAAAAAATACAATAAATAATAATAATATTACCAATTAAATTTTTTACATTGAATTAAAAAAAATGAGTACAAATTACATTATGGAATTTATTATTATTATTATTATTATTTTTCTGTATTTCGACGTTGTTGCGAAAAAAATGTGTAACTCTTATTTTGTCAGGCAAAGCAAAATGTGTAAGTCGTTTTTTGTCACGCTAAGCAATATGTGTATCTTGTATTTTGTCACGTGAAGCAAAATGTGTAAGGCGTTCCCGAACGTTATGGAGATGGCGCTCGACTTACACATATTGCTTCACGTGACAAAAAAACGAGATACACATATTGCTTAGAGTGACAAAAAACGACTTACACATTTTGCTTCGCCTGACAAAATACGAGTTACACATTTTTTCGCAGCAACGTCAATTTAGAACGTTTCAAAACTTACATTTTTACTTATTTATTGCAATCTACTGTTCATTGTAAGACTGCATACATAATGTAATAAAAATAAAACATTTCTTTAAAAAAAAAAAAAAAAAAAAAAATCAAGTCAAATGTTAAAAAAATAAAGTTTGCTCAATTAATTTATAAAATCCTTTAAAGTTTTTTTTTTTTTTAATTGGAAAGTTTACTAGAACTATTAAGAAAGTAATTTTGGTAATGAGCTACACTAAAATTTAATTAAACTTTGGTTAAATATATAAAAAAGCATTCTCTCTAAAATAATTCTATGAAACATAGAATCTATTATTTGTTAATGTTTTTAAAATCTAATCACGTGGATTATAATATAATGCAAATTATAAATAATGTAAAAAAGAAAAGAGAGAGAAAAAAACAACTTAAAATTAATAATAGCATGCATTAATTTGTTGATATATAATAACATAATAAGCCTTAGGATATTTTTTATTGTTATTTTTCTACTATACATAGTGGTATGGGTTGTTGGAGAACTGTTTAAAAGTTAAATAATTTTCAAGTGCCTAGTTCAGAAAGTTGTTGTATTTATGTATATTCGACTCAAAAAACCTCAGTCGATTTAAATCGGGCATGCCTAAAGTATCGCCCATTATCACATTTGAGGAGAAGGGGGGCGGCTGGGTGATACCGTAAAAGGTCGAACGGCAGAAAACTCAGTTTTTTTGAGTTGAATATACAATGGTTACTTCGGCAAAATCTAGCAAATTCAAAATGGATATGTATCCCAAATGTGATGTGGTGGATTGCGATAAGTGAAAGACACTTAGAGAAACTTGCTTTCTCCTTCACATAGTATTTGTTTCTAATTTTGTAGATTTACCTAAGACCCCAATGTAATAATATCAATATTTTAGATAAAAGTTTGAGAAATTTTTACAAAAGCACACCAATTAAAATAATATTTATTTTATTAGTATTAGAAAATTTTGTATTGCTTTTCTTATTATTATGATTATTATCCTAAGACGTTTTAATTTATCGCAAAATTTTAAAATGTGTTATTATTTACATTTTGTTCATTTTAGAAAGCACTGGGCTGTATTTTCATACAGAAAATTTAGTTAGAAAAGATATCTAATATTAAGTTTAGCCTATTTTATATAAAAAATTTAAATATTACTACAGTACAGTACTCATTTAAATTAACTCTTTCCATGATTATGTTGTATAAATTTGAAATGGTTGCAAACTATAGTTACTATAAAATTATGTGTAATATTGTTAGCTGCAAATATTTTAAGTTTTGCACAACAACAACAACAACAACAACAACAACAACAACAACAACAAAAAAAAAAAAAAGAATGGGCGTATGGAAAGCTAAGTTTTTTCTTTAAAAAAAATACAAAGGTACAATTTATTTTACTTAAAAAGACACTGGCATCTAAAAATTAAATCAAAAATGTTAAATTTATGAGATGGGACCATCATTTGTACTTATATTATGTCCCTCAAACTTGGGTTAAAAAGATTTATAGTAGACAACTTTAGGAAAATACACGATGGTATGAATTTTGGGTCTACAATAGAAATGGTATCATAGATTGCTTACTTTACAAGTTTTCTCCCCAGTTTGTGAGAGTACCAAAGGGTTAAAGGACACAATATGTGTATGTATAATAGTCTCATCTCATGGGTTATATCTCTCCCTCCCTTCCCCTTCCTCTCTCTCTATTTTGAGGCCAGTATCTCTTAAAAGCCAGCAATATGAATACTGTATATCATTACTATTTATGTATAGTTCTATGAATTACAGTACATTTGATTTTAGTTTAAATTTAGTTTTAACTTTAATTCATATTTATTGTTAACAGTAACACAGCATAAAGAATTTGGCATAAGAAATTACAGCAATGCAAATTTAATACATAAATAAAAAAGTGATTATATAACATTAAAAAAAAGGCCTTACGTAAAAATAAAAGGTTATGAGTATCATATTTACATAAGAATTATTCTAAAAACCACTAAAATACAGTATATTGATTACAAATATGCATACATATAATAATTATTATTCTAAAATATTATACTTATATTTTAATCTTCTTACGACCTTTAGCACCTCTTGTTGACTTACTTCTGCCTTCAATGGAATCACGACTACCACCATCTCTCTTCCTCTTAGCACGTGGTGGTTCCACAATATCAACTTCTTCCTCTACTTCTTCAACAACAGGGTTTGCTTCAGCTTCAGCTGGTTCTTTACATTCTTGGCAGTTTCCCTCATTGCTGGGTCCAGCAATTGGAACAAAATCAGCACCAAGAAGACCTCTTAGTTCATCACTGCTTGGCTGTTGCATCACACCTCCACAACTTGTACATACTAGAGGTATGGCTGGAGATTTAGAGCGCCAATATTGGAACTCTGTCTTGCATTTATTTAATTCCTGTTAACAGATATTTAAATATTAAGGAAAAAAAAATTACTGTGATAATAAAAAGATTTGATAGAAAAACACATAGATTAGGAAAAATTGGGGAATGGGAGATACTAATGAGCTTAGATTCGCAGGGATGCCATGGTAGAGAAAATAATTTGTAACCCATGTCAAAAAATATTAATACACAGAGCATTCATTAAGCATACGTATTAGCCACTCATATTGCTATTTAAAGTGGATATAACGATTTCTGAATATATCGAAATCCCCGATACATCGAAATCTAGGCCTTTTTGCCGCTCATGACAAATTTTTGTTGTTTGGAATAATATATCTTACTTTTGTGCAGTCACAAACCCCTAAAAGTGTTGTCTAGTGTTTCAGCAAACAAAAACTTAACAAATAATTACTAAATAAGACTTAGAATGTGAAATCTGCAAGTTAAATACAAAAATGATGAATTTTTCCGAATTTGCTAACATCAGCCATGTTTTCGATTTTCAATCGTCTTTTGTTTTTTTCACTTCGCAATATGGTCATATGATATTTGTAACTTTCGCGTATTCTACTACTTCCAGCTATTATTAATGGTTTATTTTGTTACTATTACACTTTTTTTAATTTTCTCATTTACGTATACAATATAAAGTTTTTTATTGCATAATGCAAAACAATGTAAACAAAGCGATTTAATACGAACACGCACGAACATTTTGACGAAGATTTTCAGAACCCGGAAGTTATGTCGCGAACCAAATTCAAATCCCAACGACTTAATTTTTGAAGATAATAGTGACTTTTAAACTTAAAATTGGAAGAAGTGTTTTCGTAGAACAGCAACTTTTTATTGTCTTAATAAATTTTAAAATTATCGAAGAGCTTAAGTTTCAGTTTTTCAGAAACAATATGTACAGCTCCCAAAACTTATGAGCATCGAAAGTTGTAAAAACATGGTCGTTGCCGTTTTTTAACCCACGCCTTATGAGAATTAATTCGAAGTTTGAGGCTAAAAACGGGTTAATCGTTTCGAAGGACAGGCCTTTTTTATTCTTCCTATAGATCCGCACACTGGCAAAGAATAACAAGGTACCAAATGGGCATTGTTTAAGTATAACACGAAAATCGTTCTATCTACTTTAATGAAGTATAAAATTTTGTTTCATTAAAAAAAAAAAAATTTAAAAAGAAATTAAAAAATCCATCTTAAAAACAAAACAATTCATCACATTTAAGCTCTCAAAATGTTAAAGGCGTAGAACACCTTGAACAAAAAAGTTGTGTAATATCCTAACAAACCTGAAAATCAACGTTGATTTGGCCAGAGTCATTTATTTCTAATTTATTTTCCATTCACAAAATACCGCTGCCGGTCACTGACGTCACAGCTCGCCCGGTTTACGCGCGCTTAAAACAAGCGAGCTGTGACGTCAGTGACCGGCAGTGGTATTTTGTGAATGGCAAATAAATTAGAAATAAATGACTCATGCCAAATCAACGTTGATTTTCAGGTTTGTTAGGATATTGTGCAACTTTTTTGTTCAAGGTGTTCTACGCCTTTAATGATAAAATAAAAATAAATCAATATACTGTACTGCATACTAGAAGTTAAATCCCAGGAAAATATAAATGAAATGCAAAAGCTCTATTTTATACTACATATTTACATACTTTCATTAGAAGTCCTAATTCATACAAATTTGAAAAACTTGGTTTAAGGCGGGAAATCAGCTACTGCGGGATTTGACTAAAAAATTGTAAAGACAGAAAAATCTGAAATTTTGCACAGTGATACATTAGGATTAGGTATCTTCAAAAATGTAAAAATTTTGGGGGGTAACCATGCTAGATTTTAAATTATGCTTTTTTGAAGTTTTAGTCCCATAAGAGCCCATGTTAATTTCAATAATTAATTCCTCTCTTATCTGATGGTCACGGGTTCTGAAAATTTTATCATAGGTAGCTGTTACTATTAACTTTCAAATGGCACCATAAAATTTTGAAGTTTTCTTTTTAGATTTTGAGATACAAGCCATCTATATACAACCCTTAAATTATATATTATAGGCCTATAATATATTAATTACATACTTAATTATTAATATTTATTATTTTTGTTAATTAGGGAAACATCTTTTGGTCTCATATCTTAGCACATTTCAATTTTAATAATATTGATTACTGTACCCAGCAATTTTTATTTAACAAATCAAAATGTGGCAAAGTGGCCCCTTTTGAACTAAAACGCCAGATTCATAGTTTATTTTAGCTCTATAACAAATTTAAAAGTATGTGTTGATTATCTCTGAGCTAGCAAGATTTTCTATGTTATTCTTTTTACTACAGGGTCCGTCACGAAAATCCGCACAAATTTGAAATTCAATTTGTCGCACAACCGTCAGTGCTATCTCTTAACTGTTACGCTCACTAAACAGGTAATGTAATGCAGAATGAAGATATGACCAAGAAATACCGAAATTTTTAAGTTTAAGTATTAAATTTTGTAAGCGAAAATTTATTGAAGAATTTCTCCGCGCTGAAAATACGCCGACCGACAGTTTAAAGTTCTTTAGTTTCCCCATTTTTTGTGTAAGCGTGATTTAATCACAATTTTCTGAGACTGGGGGATTAGGCACAGAGTCAGATACCTTTGAACATAAACATCATGCATGAAAATGTGCCTTTAGGACCCTTGAAACCGTTCGGAAGGCCCCAATGAAGGACCCAATCATTGCGCTGCTGTATTAGGGGTGGATGTGAAAGCCATTGTCAGCTAGAATGGCTTAAATTGCAGAATAAAACCTCATTAACAATATTTAATGCAAAAAATTTCAATAGACACTATTGTGTTGATGCAATAGTAAAAAAGATTTAAGTTACAAATCTACCTTTCAATTTAAGCCAAAAATGGCAAATTTCAGAAATTCATTTTGTTTTCGGGTGATACAACTTTCTACCAAAACGTCTTAGTCACCCGCAATTATTTCAGATGGCTTGGTAACAACCCTGGTTAAGTGCTTTGGGTTGCTAGAACCCTAGTTTTGCTCTAGATTCCACGCCTTGGGTGTAAATCCAAATGACTCTTCAGCGCGGAGAAATTCTTCAATAAATTTTCGCTTACAAAATTTAATACTTAAACTTAAAAATTTCGGTATTTCTTGGTCATATCTTCATTCTGCATTACATTACCTGTTTAGTGAGCGTAACAGTTAAGAGATAGCACTGACGGTTGTGCGACAAATTGAATTTCAAATTTGTGCGGATTTTCGTGACGGACCCTGTATATTGTAAGGCCCTTGTTGGTTTCTCCTATTCTTTTCTTTAAAATTTAGCATACTTCTGTAAATATAAGAAATGAAAAATGAATTAATGTGAGAAATACAAACCTGAAGTAATGTTCCAAATTTACGAGTCATCTCTTCATTTTTCTTGTCACAATCATCCAAACGAGATTTACACTCTGCAAGTTGTGTGCGTTGCTCTGAGTTTTGTCCTCTTACTGCCCTCAACTCACGCTTTGTCATGGTTAACTGATTGTTCATCCTGTAACAACAAAAACACATACAGTTAGTGGAGAGGGAAGAAAATGGAAAACAAAAATATTGCCGCCTATAAAGCATAAATATGCATTTAATCATTTACAGTTGTGTTTATTTTAATTTCAGTAAAGGTTATTTTCAGTCCCCGCCTGCTAAGGATGTGACCAATAAGTGAGCGCCTAAAATTTCCCATTTAGTTAACATTACCCAACCTCCAAACGACCTTGAGTGCTTTAGCATCTATTGGCTCATTGCTCGATTTCTATTAATCGCTAACATCCTTAGCTGACGCATTTTGTAGTGTATGGATAATTTTTTATGCAAGGGTAAGTTTCAGAAGATAATTTATTTATTTTAATGGTAGCTTCAAGTAATGCGTTAGGTACTATATTATCTTCTGTTTATGAAAGACTTAATTAATAATAGATAATAATAATGACAAAACAAAAACATGAGCTTGTTGAATGTTGGGAGCTGTGTGAAATCATAGTACCTGCGAATAGTTCCTCTCATACGACTAATGCGTCGTCTCATAGCAACAGCTGTACGATTTAGAGATGCCACTTGTGCTGGTGTACTTGTAGGTGGTGGTGTCGTATTATGTGAGGGACTTTCATCACCTTTAGGAGAATCCATTGTCACATATTTAGGTGCACAACCTGCAACACCCATATCTATGTATGGCAAATAACATACAACATCAGTCATATATTTTCATTTTTGGGACACATCGGTGACATTTATAAAACCTTAATTGAATTCCTTGTTTTAAGTTGTGGAAAAAAAAAAGTAAATGAATCCTCAAATATAGGTATAAATACAGCTTTTGAGAGCTAAAAAGTCAGTAATCTCATAAGAAGGTGGGAGGGGATACAACTGCTTGGGTTGCTAGTGCAAGTATACATACAATGATGTCACAAACCCTATAAAACTCATAGGCATTATACCTACATATTTAATGCCATAATTCCTTTGCAGGGACGAGAGCCATAAAAAAAAAAAAAAAAAAAAACATTAAAAAAAAAAAACAAAAACAAAAAACAGCATGTTAGTTATGACCTACAGGTTATCTGTTCAGAACTGTAAAAGAGAAGTGTCATCCCCATGTTTTAGGCAAACCGCACAAGTAATACAGTAAACCTGTATACAGCAATACAGTACTGTATAAAAAGTGACCGCTTATAGGCGTAGAACACCTTGAACAAAAAAGTTACGTAATATCCCAAAAAAACTGAAAATCAACGTTGATTTGGCTGGAGTCATTGATTTCTAATTTATTTTCTATTCACAAAATGCCACTGCCAGTCACTGACGTCACAGCTCGCCTGGTCCACGCGCAAGTAAACCGGGCAAGCTGTGACGTCAGTGACCGGCAGCGGCATTTTGTGAATGGAAAATAAATTAGAAATCAATGACTCCCGTCAAATCAACATTGATTTTCAGGTTTGCTAGGATATTACGCAACTTTTTTTTGTTCAAGGTGTTCTACGCCTTTATGTTTAAAATTAAAATTAAATACCTGGAAACTTGCCTGTAGTAAACTCCAAAAACTCTGTTCCAAAATATGTTATCTCAGGTAATGTTGGTTCTATTTTCTCTTTGAAATATTCCATGGCCATTGTTGACAGATCAAATAATTCATCTGTAACTTTGTAAGGACGAGCTAACTTTGGAGTTGAAGCAATGTAAATCAAGATCTTGTGAACTTCATCGAGAATCTGTAACACAAAATAATAACAATATTTTAATGTATTTATTTCATATGAAGAAAAAAAACACAAAAACATTACGGTAATTAGTTTATAAATTTAAAAATAAAATAGAAATAATACAGAGAATAAAGAAAATAGCATGTGTGAATTGTATAGAGCATGTTAAATAGAGGTTAACAGTAATGCAAATTTCTTTAAAAAATTCTATATATGGTATTGGTTCACCATCTCATTCCAAGAATTTTTTAACATTGCGAGCGCCATAAGGTTCAATGTATTTTAAATGGCACTATCGCGCTCTTGGTCGTGGCTCATTGCTCAGCCCCTGGTAGGTATATTGACTTCAAATAAGCTTTTATGAGCTCGTAAGGACGTGATGATCTTTGTCACAAATTTTCAGAACCACACGACTAGATGGCGTGCGTTGAGCGACCCCTGAACGAGATAATGAACCGAACGAGAGGGTGAGCCAATACCATAGCTTTTTTAAACATGTAAAAGTATGTCTAGTATTCCTCATTCAAATATCTCTGTATTTAAATTATTTAAATCATAGCAGAGCACCCTCGATATATAATATTTGTCTAGTTTACATCAATGAAACTGTAGATAATGTAAGGTAGCGACTGTGCATTTCGTGCGTCTTCTGCAAGATTAAAATTTTTATTTCCGGTATTTTTTACGTTTTGGTGACAAGAAAATATTATTATTATTTTTTCAAGCTGAACTTTAACAGGAAATAGATCTTCGCGATCGGGCAAATTTGGAAAAGACAAACATAATGTGCATTACATTATCTAGAGTTACATTGGTTCACATATAATATATAATAAGATTCTTACATCTCCAGGAAAGAAGCAGCAATGTTTGCGTTCGATGTGTTTACCAAAAGTCATATGCAGTAAGGTTAGACGCATATGTAAAGTCTCCACTATATCTGATTCACAAGCTAGTGGATGATTTCTACGAGCAGACTCACGTCTTGGCATACGTGATTTGATAGATTGGAAGCGAGTTAGCATCTGATTTTGTAACTTATGGAATGAGGAGTTTAATATATTGGAGCATATACTGTTATATTGATGGCATACCTAGTAGAAAAAAACAAACAAACAGATAATAATACAGCAATTAGTATTTTAAAGTGCTAAAAGTTGCCTTTTTAAAAATAATAAAATATACTGCCTGTTAATACGTCTGGCTAAATTACTGTAATAAAAAATAGTATCAATAATAAAAAAAAAAGAGGCAAAAATATCAATTTGAAAATATAAATTAAAAAAAAAAATAAAGTCATACATGTCATATTGCAATGGTACTGAAAACAGAAAGTAAAAAACTAATTTTTACTATTAAAAAAAAAAAAAAAAAAAAAAAAAAAAAAAAAAAAAAAAAAGCAATATATACTGTACAGTATTATTTTTTTCATATCTTCATTAAAATCTATTATAAGTCTAAGAAACATCCGTTTCTTATTAAGGGGTGATGGCATCAAATTTTTAAAGACTCGACGATCTTGTTTCATTTCATTATCTTTATATTGGTATTTTTGCTGAACTATATAGGTAATATATTTGACACTAAATTGATTTGTTTTCCATATTTGCAGATCTTGCACATGGAAGGCTGATTAGGGTGGAAATGGGGAAAGCATAACTATTACTTTCTTTCTTTTGCTATAAACAAAGTAATTACTTTTAACATGCATTTGTGCAAGAGAAAAAAATACAATTAATTCTACAGTATTTTCATCATGTGTAATTTATATAATGTTATTTTAAAAATTAATGCACATTAAAAATTAATTAATGCTTAAATATGATCATTAAATTTAATATTTTATAATATGGTAAAATACTTCATCATCAAATTTTAAAGGAGTTAAATTACTTTGCATGCATACTTAATTATTTTTATGTGAATGTTGAAAAAGTTTTTCACAAAATGGATGGAAAAAACAGCTGTTTTAACAGCTGATATAAAGAAAAATTAAGATGATTCTAATTTACATATTAAAACTTATTAATTAAGTTTTCTTTCTTAATGTATCATTTCTGCATTAATTTAACATATTAAATATATTTTTTGTAAAGTTTAAAGTTGGACCGTGACAGCAATGAAGTCATAAAAAAAATGTTAACACAAAATTGTATTACATTATGTAGGCCAATCTACAAGTTATTATTTTCATTAGTTTTAATCCTTCAAGGGATCCTATAATACCTGCTATATAGTTTAGCATATAATATAATACATAATATATAGGGTAACAATATATTATGCTCAAAATGACAAGTAAAAAATAAAAAAATAAATAGGTAAATATGAAAAATAAAATGTTTTTTTAAATTAACTACTAATCAATAGGATAGAAATAGTACGAGAGAAACTAGAGCACTTTGTATTGAAAAGTAATGCAGAGCGAAATTCTCTAATTTTGATAGAATAATGGGAATGGGATTCAAATTAATTCACTAGTATTGTAACTAGGACGTTTTTTATGAAAGAAATTAAAAGGATGGGTTATTCTGTGCGAAAACTAGCCATACATACCAAATATCGTCACGTAAACTATCTCTCAATCTGGCTGGACGCGTTTCGACCTATCCGTTCCGAATATTGTATATTAATAAAATTAATATACAATAAAACATCGCGGGTTTCAGGTTCTCTTCAGCAGCCCATGGTAGTGCAATATGCTCACCTATACCGAGCATCACCGCTTGGTACGTGTGGTTCATATCGCACGCCATGTGAAAATGAGATTTAGTCAGAGCGCTTGCTGAGCAGTGTCCGCCGCACCCCCCTCCCCACATTCCCCAATGCAGAGAAGGAAGCAGCCGCGACCACTACCCCGCAAGACGACACCTGTTTCGTGATACATACTTGTATGTTTGGCGAGTCTTTGCACAGAGAGGAGAGGAAAAAGTAAAAGATGATAGAGGTTAGAGATAGAAATAAAATGCAACCAAATGTTGCATTTTTTGTATGCACTTACGTAGCTTTCGCTCTGGCATATAACTCGAATAGAATGTGAAAAATATTATTTATATTTATCGCAATGTCGATTTTTTTTCCTTTGTAAATAATATTTTTCACATTCTATTCGAGTTATATGCCAGAGCGAAAGCCACGTAAGTGCATACAAAAAATGCAACATTTGGTTGCATTTTATTTCTATCTCTAACCTCTATCATCTTTTACTTTTTCCTCTCCTCTCTGTGCAAAGACTCGCCAAACATACAAGTATGTATCACGAAACAGGTGTCGTCTTGCGGGGTAGTGGTCGCGGCTGCTTCCTTCTCTGCATTGGGGAATGTGGGGAGGGGGGTGCGGCGGACACTGCTCAGCAAGCGCTCTGACTAAATCTCATTTTCACATGGCGTGCGATATGAACCACACGTACCAAGCGGTGATGCTCGGTATAGGTGAGCATATTGCACTACCATGGGCTGCTGAAGAGAACCTGAAACCCGCGATGTTTTATTGTATATTAATTTTATTAATATACAATATTCGGAACGGATAGGTCGAAACGCGTCCAGCCAGATTGAGAGATAGTTTACGTGACGATATTTGGTATGTATGGCTAGTTTTCGCACAGAATAACCCATCCTTTTAATTTCTTTCATAAAAAACGTCCTAGTTACAATACTAGTGAATTAATTTGAATCCCATTCCCATTATTCTATCAAAATTAGAGAATTTCGCTCTGCATTACTTTTCAATACAAAGTGCTCTAGTTTCTCTCGTACTATTTCTATCCTATTGATTAGTAGCATTAACCGCGATGGTTTTTTCATATATTTATATTTTTTTAAATTAATATTATAAATGCTATGCTATGCTCTCTCTCTCTCTCTCTCTCTCTCTCTCTCTCTCTCTCTCTCTCTCTCTCTCTCTCTCTCTCTCTCTCTCTCTCTCTCTCTCTCTCTCTCATTTTTAAAATACATATAAAAAGGCAATTTTGCAACTTAGACTTACTGTTCTCAATTGACTTATATTTTTAAATTTGAGATAACCAAGTATTTTTTCTATAATTTCTTGAGGTAAATCTAGTAAGAATAATTTTTGTTGAGGTAAATGATTTGATTCACTGGTTGATTCTTGTTGATTTCTTGATGATCGAAATCCTGAAGGATCCCAAGTTGATGTAGATGCTCCTGCCGTCTCTCCATGACCACTAGATTGTCGTGTTGACACCATGGCTCTAAAACATAAAATCAATAATGTACCTGTAAATTTTTATTTTACTCTCAAAACAACATACAATACCCAGTATTGCATGGAATTATTTTATTTGGCACTATAAATAGCGCAGTACAGTATAAAGTTCCTTGAAGATACCAAGTATGCTAGACCAAATTAAGCCATCTTTGAAAACCTCACTCAAATAGCATGCATTTAAATGGCAATCGTGAACTCTCAACAATGGAAAAATTTATTGAAATTTCTCATGGGGCTAAAATACTTGGATATTTATTCTAGTGTACTTAAGTATGGTATATGAGTTTCATATGCCACTGCAAACTCTATGCAGATAGAACATATGAGACAGTATGAATTCAACAAGTTATAGAGACAATGAAGTTAGTGCACCAGTCCCTTACATTAGTGTGGTGAAAATCTTTCTAACACAGAGCTTGAATTTTTTTTTTTTTTTTTTTTTTTTTTTTTAATCTCTGTGCTAGCAAGATTTTTACCTGTGGTAAGGCCCTTGCTGATGATTTCCTCCTATTTTTGATACTATTAATAAATAGGTACCATATTATAAGATATCCAACACATTGATTTCATGAGGAGTTATGACTGGCTCATATTATAAATAGAACAGTCTAGCATTACTGTAATTGTTAAACCATCTTGATTTTTCAATTTCATAAATTTCTAGGAACAGTTGTAACAATTTCAAGCTTACTTATTAAGCTATTAATAAAATTAGTCAAACTTTTTTTTTTCTTTTTCTTTTTCTTTTTTTTTTTTTTTTTTTTTTTTTTTTTTGTTAAGCATTTACTGGGATGCATTTTTTTCGCCTAAAATTAAGTTGTACAGTATTAATATAGTAACGTTTCAGGGTAAACATAACGTTAGGCTATGATTAGGTGTATTCATAGGTGTTCAAATATTCAAATTCAGTACCGGTAACTTCTATTGCACAGGCTCTTCCCACATTTTCTTGCTTTAACTCATCTAAGAAATAGTTGCATAGTATCGTTACAACAGCCCGTATCTGTATAATGCATAAAAATATACATCAAAATAGATGGTGCAGTTACTAGGGATGCTGGGTCAAAGTGCAACTGGTGGACTTGCATTTAAAAAGTAGGGATGTTTACAGAAGAGGATATCTGCGACAAGCTGTTGACGGTGAGAATATCTGGAATTTTTCATTATAGTGCTGTTATTTGCACAACAGAGGTAAGAAGTAGCCACTTGAAAATACTTAGGAATTCTGTGGATAACTACAGCCAATGAACTATTTATGGCAGCTTAGATTCTAAGCAGGGGGGGGGGGGGGGGGGGGGGACGGACTTGGGTTACGTTGTTTTCTAATCATTTTTGACTTGGGTATTCAATTGGTTATCATGTATAACAATATGTCATAGATATTATTTTGATTTTTGCGAAGTTTATTAGATGCAGTTTATAAATGTAGTGAATTGTGGATAATACATACATATATTAATTAATTTTTTATATAGGTAGAAGATGATTAATTATTAATTACATACATATTTTTTCCACCCTCCTGTTCGCTATAACGCAAATAATATGTGTGTATGAAATATGTTTTATTTTGTATGCATATATAGCACATATGCATTATGTATGTACATATGTATAAAATAGTGCATGTACATATGTAATGACATGTACATAAAAAATATTTTTCTTTAGAGTATCCTACATATCATATGTATGTACAGCATACATATATAAATACATAGTACATATTATACATACGTGCAAGTATAAAAAAAATTGTATGTTATATGCATATGAATATGACACATCGCACGTATGTATGTATTTCATTATGGCGTAATATGAAACATATCTATATATTTACAATTTTAAGAGCAACAACAACAACGTATGTATTTATATACGCTATCGGATTAATTATGCCTTGCAGTGAACAATAAATTTATGATCATGGAAAAAAAAAAAAAGCTCTGCTTTTGACATTCATTTTCTTCCGTCTTTGCAAGAATGCATTGCAGCTGTCAACATTTTTACAAAAAATAACTCACCTACGGACCCGATTATAGTTGTAATGCGTATCAGTGAAGAGCTGGATCAATAGATTTTTGTAATTATAAAATACTTTGCCCTCAATTTTATCCTATATTAATTTTTTAATTGTTTTCTGGAACAAATATTTGAGCATAGACGTTCGACGTCGCTGACATCGAAACAGCGAGCGGAACAAGAACTAAATGTCGTATGTCGTAAATATACGTGGTATACTTTTGAAGCTGCGCAGACTACAAAAATTATTTCTGCGCTTTTTATATTGACTAATGTTTATTTATCGAAAAAAGCATATTTATTATACAAGTTTTTTTTCCATTTTGACAAACTTAAAATAAAATAATTATATTTTTCTACTATACAATAAATTTTAATTACTTTTAGTGCATTAATATTTTACTTTTTGATCCGTTTTGAAAAATATAAACAAAACAAAGGTCAATGAGCGGAAAAAAAAAATAGCAGACGAAACGGCGACGACGGCGACGGCGACGCGATCGTGAACAATCGTGAAAACGTGAAAACTCTTCGCGGATTGCATCATACCGGGTGAATTGAAAGAGTTATTTTACTATTGTAGCTAATGTAAGTATATCAGCTAACATATTTAACAATGCCTATATGTCTATTATTTTATAAAAACTGAAAATATTAAATAAAATTGCATTGTAAAATAATAATATTTGGCATTAAAATATTGGACATGTGCATCTATTTTTGTTCTGTTAAAAAGTGCACGTGTGTTTTGCATGAATTTTAAACCTCTATTTCGTAAGTTTGCTTTACGTTAAGACGCAAAAAGTAAATTGAAAATGCTCCAAAATTAAATTACGAATTAATTTTAAGTTATGAAATTATTATTATTTGAAATTTTCTGTAGATTATAGCATTTTCCTTATTTGGTCATTTGATCAAAAAGGGGGGCGTGTCGAAGGGACAGCATGCAATAAACTGGAAATATAACTCGATGAATATTTAACCATTAGTACAATTATGCACCTACTAGAGGTAATAATTTCATCTGACATATTGTCATAAAAATAAATAATAATACATGTACGTTATACATACATACATAATAAAATATGTATGTAGGGTAATTATAAAGATCTTGTTGCCGTATATACATAGCTAGGTCCCAGGTCCCAGGTAAAATAATATTAAATAGGCCAGAATTGAGAATTCTTTTGAAAGAAAGTAGCCTTCTATAATGAAGGTGGCTGTAGCTTAATACCGATTAGAAGGCCACATGATTAGGCTACGCAGCCACTCTCTTTCAAAAGGATTCATTCAATTCTGGCTCCTATCTTTATTTATTTTTTTTACCTGATATATAAACATCATACATATACAAATAATATACAGTACTAGTACTGGACAAAAGTTTTTAAATGATTTGTATTTATAGGCAATCCACAAGCTTTTTCTCATATAAAGATAGCGGTCCGCAACCACACTATTATGCTATCTTTATATGATTTATATGAAAAAAAGCAACAGCCTCCGCTGCCCAAATCGGAAACTTGTGTCCAGAGGTGTACATACATTTGATAATAATGCATACTGCGTTCTTAAGGACATTCTTTGATTTTGAAAATGTATGGGGATGTAAATTTTCAATAAAACTAGCAGTAGTGGCAGCCAGTAGCAAAGCTAGGATTTTGCGATGGGACACAGCCTATAGTGACCATAGTAGAGCATATAGTAAGGGGGGGTGTACCCGTGAATACGCCACTGTTGGCAACAGTTAGTCACGTTTATTGAGTCATCATTGTGATAAATATAATAATATTATGTTATTATATTTCAAAATAGTAGAGCAAATAAATAATTCCTGTTGATCAAGTGCATATGAGCAATTATACTAAATAAATCTATCATTTTTACATAGTGAATCATGATACATTATCAGTGAATTGACGTTGCTGATTGTCAATTTATTCATATTTACTTTTTATCATATTTAAATATGTCTAACTTTCTTCTGTTTCAGAATGGAGCTTGTTTCACCAACAGAACAAAAATTGATGGACACAGCAGATAGTCCGGAACATGATAAAGTTCGCATGAAAAAACAGCTAGGATTATTAGAAGGAGTTGCAATCATTTTAGGAATTATTTTTGGATCTGGTAATTTTTAATTAATATTTACACGATTTGAGCTCAAATTGGTCATAAGAGAAGGTCGGCATCTGCTGATTAGCCCCTAACAATTTTGGCCCTACAAGGCAAAAGAAAAAAAAATCCACCTTTATCTTGATTACCAACTGGCTCCAGAGGACCCAATCTGAATCTGACAGGACTTGTACTCAAATCTTAATCAGACTTTCTAATAGTAAAATATTAAGTTGATTGTTCAATTTTTACTATAAGATCTTCTCAATTCTAAATTTAAAGTCTGCTAAAGTACTGTAGTTTCTTATTTCAAAAGTGAACCTTAAAAAATTATGAATAAAACTTTAAACATTTATTAAAATGAATCAGCTTTAAAACATCTAACAATAGATATCTAGTTTAATATTAAATGCACATAATATATAGATTAGAATTATTGGGAAATAGGAGATTGTGAACTGACATGGAATGCTCACAATCTAACTTTCTCCAGTTTTGAAATCAATTTTTTGCTTTAGAAAAAATAATAATAACACAAAATTATTACAATTTGATTTTACATTTTTTTTTTTACAATATTTTATATTAATATGTTAAACCTCTCAGAAGCTCATTATCTCCCATTCCCCAAAAATCTTTTACCTCTCTTTTTTATGTGTTTCTATCTATCTTTTAATTATCAACCTATCGCAAAGTCGATTTTTTCCTAATTATATATTTATAGATATTTTATAATTTATTAAATTAATCTAGAGTTAGTTTGTAAGCCCTTTTTTGTGTAATGCTATTATTATTTTAAAGTATCAATACATCCAATTCAGGTCACCAATTTAGTATCTCGTGTTTAAAAATATATATCGTCGTGGCTCCGATATAATGTCCTATGTCCATTTGACTTTGAAAAATATTTTTTGCTTCAAATGACCTGATCAATTTAAGGAAAAACCCATCGCGGTTAGGATCAATGATAAAGAAAAGGATAGAAAAACCAGCAAGGGCCTTACCACAGTAGAAGTTCTAAGGAGAGGTCGAGGTCTTGCATGGCACAGTATAATGTTATAAAAGTTTCTTTATAACTGAGAGCTTTCGTCATATGATAATGACATTATCAATCAAAAGAGAAAATTACTTGAGCACATCACTGAGCAGTGTCTTGTCTTGTACATGACGTATCGGACAAGACACTGCTCAGTGATGTGCTCAAGTAATTTTCTCTTTTGATTGATAATGTCATTATCATATGACGAAAGCTCTCAGTTATAAAGAAACTTTTATAACATTATACTGTGCCATGCAAGACCTCGACCTCTCCATAGAACTTCTACTGTGGTAAGGCCCTTGCTGGTTTTTCTATCCTTTTCTTCAAATGACCTGAAATGGAAAAATCCAAAATTTGGGGTCAATCCGACGATTTTTACTTTTTTCAAGGTCATTTGGACATCAGACAATAGAGCGGAACCATGACAATATGTATGTATGTTTATATTTTCACATCAGCTTATCATGTCATGAGCAATTTTTTTTTAACCTACTAACAAAATGTCACTAAACATTAATAATTAGGTACCATAGTCTCCTAAATTTAGACAATTCATTATGTTTAAATTTTGCATGGGTGGACTACTGTATAATAACGTGATAAAATAATGTTGCTAAATAATAATAATAACATTAAATGCATCTAACAAAAAAAAAAAAAGTTGAAAGAAAAGGGTTAGGAGAAAACCAGCAAAGTCCTTGCCATAGTGAACTGACACCCACATAGTGACATAGTGAGTCCCATGTATAGTTTGGTGAAAATCTTGCTAACACAGAGATAAATAAAATAATACACCTTATGGTTAGCTGACAGTACTAAACTCCTAGAGAAAATTGATGAAAAAAATAAATAAATCATTATTTATTTCATTTATTAAACACCAATGGTGTACTTATACATATATATTCACATTTCATTCTACAAGTCTACATTTTTTTTTTTTTTTTTTTTTTTTTTTGCATATTGACTTAATGATACGGTCCGAGATGGACACTGAAGTAAGTGGTACCTAGTACATAGGCCACCATATAACAAACATACACATTTATCACTACACTCGTGATATTCCTTAATCTGACAAATTACATGGTGAAAACCATGCACCGCATAACGGGTAATAACATGCCTAGCTGTCTGTACAGTTTGGGCCTTTCCACCCATTAATATTAAATGCAGGGGTATTATAGAAGGCCAGGCTGATTATAGTTTCTCTCTGAGTCTGTAAGGAATGATTAAGGCATAACACAATCTGTTTTCTTTTGGTGTTTATTGCTAAAAGCTGTTATGTGTTATCTGTGATAGTAAAATTTTCACTGAAATACAGTATAGGACTCTTTTTCACTATATGGTAAGGCCTTTGCTGGTTTTCTCCATTCCTTTTCTTTCAAATTTATTATCTTAACACAATGGCTTATTTTATCTTTTTCTTTCTTTCTTATTGTATTTTTTTAAACTAATCCAAAATATTTTTTTCTTGCTCCACAGGTATTTTTATATCTCCTAAGGGTGTTCTAGAAGAAGCAGGCTCAGTTGGTTTATCTCTAATAGTATGGTCGTTATGTGGACTTTTATCAATGATTGGAGCATTATGTTATGCAGAATTAGGAACTTCAATACCAAAATCTGGTGGAGACTATGCTTATATATTTGAAGCTTTTGGACCATTGCCAGCTTTTTTATACTTGTGGGATGCTAACCTTATTTTTGTGTAAGAAAAAAAAAAAAAAAAAAAAAAAAAAAAAAAAAAAAAACTATACAACAAACACTTTGTTTTATATTTAAATTAATTAGCTTGGAAATTTAAGACAGGAAAAATTACAAACAAGCATGAGATATTTTTAAAACTAAAAGAAATTACTTTGAACTTTTATGATGTAATTTAATTTCTTTCTCTGGCTGAACAATTTCATCTTAATCATGGTTTGCACTTGGGTATTATTTAATTAGCCCATTATTAATATCAAAGACAATCTTGGTTTATATTTTAACATCTTTTCTATTTTTTTTTTCCTACAAATAATAGCATGTATAAAACTATTTTGCTATCCTTACCTTTCATTAATATTATTACAATAGCAAAGATTTCAATAATAAAGAAAAGGATAGAATTACCAGCAAGGACCTTACCACAGTAGTTCTATAGAGAGGTGGGGGTCTCCCATGGCACAGAGTTTTAGTTATAAAAATGTTCATAACTGACTGTGCCACATGAGACCTCGACCTCTCAATAGAACTTCTACCGTGGTAAAGCTCTTGCTGGTAATTCTATCCTTTTCTTTTTTATTATTGATCCTAATTATGCCGTGCTTTTTTCTCTTCAAATGAATTATGAAAATGTTACCATTATATTAATCCTAAATTGGTGTAGTAACTACTGGCATTGTAATATTTATATCTAAAAATTAATGATGTAATTTTTATTTCAGACCTTCTACAAATGCTATCATGGGATTAACTTTTGCAAATTATGTGATACAACCTTTCTTCCCTGAATGCAAAAGCCCTGATATAGCTGTTAGACTGCTAGCTGCTGCAGCTATCTGTAAGTCTTTATTTCAGACATATACTAAAAATTGATATTATGCATCAATATAGGCAATATGTTACATGGTACTGTATGGCATAAATATAATGTCTCACAAACAGTACCTTTTGATATAAAAATAGTGGTTGATGTAACATATCGATCTTTGTTGCAAAAAAAAGGTATATTTCGTATTTTGTCAGGGGAAGCAAAATGAGATAGACCTTTTGCTTCCCCTCACAAAATACGAGATAGAACTTTTTTTCGCAGCAAGATCAATATTTATATTTAAAAAAAAAAGAAGTTAGGTTGATGAAATAAAAAACAAGAATAAAAAGAAACCAGCAAGGGCCTTACGATAGTGAAGAGAGTTCCATGGGTCAGTGACAATCTTGCTAGCACAGATTTAAAAAAAAAAGTGCATAGCTTTTTGCACTAAACTCCGAGAGAAAACAGTGTTTGTGTATGCCCCTCCTTCAGTCCTTAGTTCTTACAGACACGGAAAGAAACTTTTTTTTTTTTTTTTTTTTTACTCCTAGTCTGTAAGAAGTTAAGAACTGAACATATTATACTCCGTTTTTTCTTGGAGTTTGGTGCCACAAACTAGCCAATATGTGTTTGGTTTTTATCTCTGTGCTAGCAAGATTTTCACTGACCTATGGGACATTCATTATGATAAAGCCATTACTGGCTTCCTCAATTCTTTTTCTTGTATATTATGAACCTAACTGTGATAGTTTATTTTCCTTAATTTATCATATTATCATTATTATTTTCTATGTGTTGTATAGGTTTTCTCACATTTCTCAACTGTTTCAACGTACGTTTAACAACTAAAATACAAGATGGATTCATGTTTGCTAAAATAGCAGCCTTGGTCATCATTATTATTGCTGGTTTGAGTTACCTATTTTTAGGTAATACTCAAAACTTTAATAACTCATTTGAGGGGACTGTCACCAACCCAGCTCAGATTGCAGTCTCCTTCTACTCTGGTATTTTCTCATATGCAGGATGGTATGTTGATAAAATTATGTAATAATGTTGTAAATAAAGCAGTCACATTTATCATGTTACAAATGATAACAGTAAGGAGAGGGTAAATAAAAATAAGTTTTTTTTTTTTTTTTGTAGTAAATGTTATCTAAATGAATTGTGACTACAGTGAAGGTGTTACTTATATAATTTTCTAAAAATTCCAGGAATTATCTAAATTTTATGACTGAAGAACTCCGAGATCCGTATAAGTAAGTAAAACAAAATATCAAATTACAGTCACATGGTTTAACATTGGTACAACGTGGTACATATCTGAGCGACGCACTTCCAAAATACTTGTATGTATGGAAATGTATAGCTCTTGTGATTGGTTGTTCACTGTTGTACCAAATGATTGTACACCTCTGGACAAAAATTTCCAAACGATTTGCAAAGTCAACCTGCAACCACTCTATGCTATCTGTATGAGAAAACACAGCAGCAGCCGCAGCCCTGTTCGGAAATTTTTGTTCAGAGATTTACAATAAGAGTTATTAAAACTGATTTCTAAAACTGTGATTTATTATTTTTAGGAATTTACCTCGTGCAATCTACATATCTTTACCCCTGGTTACTTTTATCTACGTACTAGCAAATGTTGCATACATGGCTGTTTTAACTCCAATGCAAATCTTAGCATCTGATGCCATTGCAGTGGTAAGTTAATGATCAGAATTATCTCTTTTTGGAGTGACAATTTCTATTATCCTGCTTTTAGAATTCAATAGCTGCATATTTATCCCATCTTTTTTAAGTTGAAGTATGTGTTTGATTTTAATTATCACTTACTTTCTTTATTTCAGACTTTCTGTGATCAAATTCTTGGTGTAATGGCTTGGATTATGCCAGTATTTGTAGCAATGTCTGCATTTGGTGGCCTTAGTGTTCATATTATGACATCATCAAGGTATGTTAATAGAAGACTTGCAAAAGTAGGTTTAGTGAGAAAGGAAACAAACTCACAGACCAACAATACTAACAAAGTGCTAGCAGGCGATTTGGTGTTCCTGTCTCAATTTAACATGCTTTCTTATGGTGGAATGCAGCAACTATAAATTGAGTTAGAATTATTTTTCAGAGCTGACATTTTTACTGTAGCTTACTGAGCCTCAAAGCTTTTGTTTTCCTGGATTTGAAGTCAATTGGGTGAAAAAATAATTTTTAACCAAATCACTTGAAATCCAGGCAAACAAAAGCTTGTAGGCTCAGTAAGCTACAGTAAAAATTTCAGCTCTGAAAAATAATTCTAACTTGAGTTACAGTATAGCTGCTTCATTGCCCCATAAGAAAGCATGTTAAATGTAGACAGGAACACTAATTTTTTTGCAAGTCGTCTGCTAGCACTTTGTTAGTATTGTTGGGCTGTGAGTGTGTTTATTTTCTCACTAAATCTACTTTTGCAAGTCTTCTATTGTTATGATGAGGATCAATAGAGCTTACATTTCATTCAAATGTTTGATTTCAGATTGTGTTTTGTTGGAGCAAGACAAGGACATTTCCCAGCTATGTTGTCTCTTATCAATGTTAATAGATACACACCCACACCATCTTTAGTGTTCCTGGTATGTATCTTTTTTTCTTTTTTTTTTTTTGCTCAAGGCAAAATCAAAGGCATTGATCAAAAAACTTGTCTAGTATCCTAATATATCCAAATTTCAATGTTCATTTTCCTGGAGTCATTAATTTCTAATTTATTTTCCATTCAGATGGCAGATACGGTTTTACGATGTCACAGCTTGTTTGTACCTGTGCGTGTGGACCAGCGAGCTGTGACGTCAAAAAAACCACATCTGCCATTTTGTGAATGGAAAAGAATCAACATTGATATTTAAGTACATTAAGATATTAGACAAGTTTTTTCATCAAGGTGTTCTGTACACTTTTAAGAGTTCTCTTGTCAAAAAAGGAAAATATAAAAAAACATCAAATATCATGACAGCATAATACCTTTTGGTGTAAGCGCATTGCGGCACCCATTTTTCTAACAGCTTTTTTACTCCTAAATTTTAAGTGCGTTTAACTTTTTTTAATTTTATGTAATAGCCCAAAGTCTTGGCTATCTGCTGAAATTTTGTACATTGGTGTTGAAGCATTTTATTTATTTTTTTATTTGAGAGATTATAGGCTATTATTTGAAAGTTTTGTTTTATTTTTATTTTGTGTTTCAGTGTATTTTGTCATTACTAATGCTTTGCACAAGTGACGTACTTCTTCTTATCAACTACTCAAGTTTTGTGGAATCATTCTTCATCATGTTGAGTGTAGCTGGAATCTTACATTTACGTAGAAAAAGACCACACATGGTTCGACCAATCAAGGTATATTCAATGTGATGTTAGCATTTTCTTGACATCCATAGATATAAAAACAATGAAAAAGGCAATTATATTTAGTATTACAAAATGTGTCTTCAAACTTGTAGTGGCCCTGATTTTCTCATATGATCAGATAATAATTTATGTAAAAAAAATTTCTCACTTTCTTTTTTTTTTTTATCTTACTTTTTTTTCTTTTTTTTTTTTCTAGTTTTTATTTATCTCAAAATAGGTTTTAAAAATTTCATTGTTCCTGATTTTTTCGTGTGGTCTACACAGCTTGCTAGATAGTATTTTAAATTGGATGGAAATAGTTTGTTTTCTGTATCCATTATTAGAAAAGTATCAAACAAGTTCTAGCTCCTGCTGGATTTGTGTAAATTTAGCATAAATCCTAGTTTGTTTTATTTTATTTTAATATTTTTTTCCCATCTCTATAAGATATTGAAATGTTTTTTATTTTATAAATTCCCTGTCTCCACGAACGTACAAAATAAAACTACGTAACTTGTACGTAATATAAAATTTATGTACATTACTTAGCTTCTAAGAACGTAATGTACGTAACCTAAGTAATTTACAACTAATTAGTTGTTGTTTTTTTAACAAATATTTACATTATTGCTTTCAGACATCTGTCATCGTTCCTATTATGTTTGTGCTGATCTGTGCATTCTTGGTATTTTTACCAATTTTCTCCAAACCTTTTGAGACTGGCATGGGAATACTTATTACTTTGACTGGTATTCCTGTTTATTACGTGGGAGTTGTCTGGCAAAACAAGCCTAAATGGTTTACAAATAGACTAGGTAAGGATTATAGTACACATAATACAGTTTACATACTTGTGTCGTTCAATAACCAACACCTTTAAAGCTTGCTTATTCGTAACAATGAGCTCACTAATACATTGACTACTAAAGAAGCAATTGTTTTGAGGCAGACTTTATACAAATTCACTCACATCTGCTTCCGTTTCTAAGTACTACGCATGCACAGTATATAGAAACAGAAGCGGATGTGAGCAAAATCATTTAATATTGGCCTCATTTTAAAACAGTTGCTACTTTATTATAGTCAATAACCCTTTGCAACTTGTATTGCTAAACATACATTTAATTCTGGATGAAGTTAGAATATTTTCTCTCTCACATGCAAGGCTAAATCTCTCATTCCCTATTTTTTGTAAATAAATGTGTTTTGTATCACATCTTGTATTAATCAACTACCACAAAGTCAATTTTTTTCCTTAAATTATTCAGTACTAAAGATTTAAAAATGTACAAGACAGTGTATCGATGCTATAGCGGCTAAACAACACGTCTACTGTTTGTGGGTTTGCTCACTTTCATGCATCTAATTTTATTGTGATACTGATACAAACAAGCATTTTTCTTTATCGCAACACTATGTAGTTATACAATACTTCTATGTTAGAAAACAGGTGTAGTACACATATTGCTTTGCGTAACAAAAAACGAGATACACATATTGCTACGCGTGACAAATAACGAGATATACATTTTGTTCGCAACAACATTGATATCGACGTTGTTGCGAAAAAAATGTGTAACTCGTATTTTATCAGGCAAAGCAAAATGTGTAAGTCGTTTTTTGTCACGCTAAGCAATATGTGTATCTCGTATTTTGTCACGCGAAATAAAATGTGTAAGTCGTTCCCGAACGTTATGGAGATGGCGCTCGACTTACACATATTGCTTCGCGTGACAAAATACGAGATACATATATTGCTTAGCGTGACAAAAAACGACTTACAAATTTTGCTTCGCCTGACAAAATACGAGTTACACATTTTTTTTGCAACAATGTTGATATGAAGAATTAAAAAATATTGACTAATAGAAAAGAACAACTGTTTTGAGGCCGACTTTAAGCAATTTCGCTCACATCCGCCTCCGTTTATATTTACTACACATGTGTAAAACGTCAAAACGGAAGCATATGTAAGCAAAATCGCTTAAAGTCGGCTTCAAAACAATTGTTCTTTTATTAGTTAATAGCATTTTTATAAGAGTACATTCATACAAAACACTTTTTATTATTATTATTATTATTGCTAGTGTGTAAGATAAATTGCTTACAATTTGATTTTAATGTTTTTTCATTCCTAAATTTCAGATAAGATTACAGTCCTCATTCAGAAACTATTTGAGTCTGCTAAAGAAGAAAAGGCAGAATATTGAGAAATGTCAAAGAAGAATCTTTATATAAAACCAGATACACAGCATGTTTTATGTTTTAACGTACCACTTTTTTCTTGGTAATATGAAAAAATACTTAAAATTTTCAATATATCGAGGGCTATGCGGCATTTCGGTACTTGTGCAATCTCCGCGGGTGCAATTTTGGCACATGTGCAATCTACGCCACGCCTACTAATGGCACATCTGTACAGGCTAAGCGTATAAAGATGTTTCAAAAAAGGTGAGCACGGAGAATGCACATGTGCCAAAAATGCACCCGCAGAGATTGCACTAGTACCGAAATGCCATGTAGCCCTCGATATAATAATTTATCGGTCTTCTACAGCCACAAATTTTAATAATAATAATAATTTAACTTTATATAAAAGTAATATGCTGCAAAGTAGTTTTATCTTGTCTTGTATTTGATTGTTTTCAATGTCTACTTAAAGTTATCTAGTTTAGATTACAGTATTAACCTAACCCACCTTCCTATATGAAGTCACTTATTTCATTATATTATAATTATATTTAAGATATATCACAACATTATCATATCACTATCAAATTATATATTTACATCAAATGCACTTTTTTTATATTTATATTGAATTTGGGGAAAAGGGGAATATCTCACACAAATACACACAATAATTATTAATTTTTATTTATTTAGTGACAAAGTAATCCACAGTTTGGACGCAGTGCAGAAGTATGTATTTCTGTAGCTAAGATTACTATATTACAAGATTGTCATGCCTATTTGCTCCAATGGAATCTTATTCAAACTACTAAACTAAAAACATAAACAGAACTGATGTAAGCGGAAACCACATGACAATTTGATGAGGGTAGAAATTTGCGCTCATTTCAATTTTAAATGTACCTTTGCCTGAGTTACTTTCACTGTCATGTGGTTTTTGCTTCCAATTTTTTATTATTATTATTTGTTTTAAAGGTATATACCTTAGCCTATAGTTAAAATAAAATTTCAATGTTAAAGCAAGTCCTAAATTTTGAGCCAATCAGTACCCAAACTGGAGGCCATGTGACCAAAATAAACCAATCAGTATGCCAAAGTCTTTATGGTTTGAATTTCACAGGGTTGTAAAATAGTGTTTATGTCACAATCTTGTAATGTAGTAATCTTGTGACAGCTTTTAAATGTTAAAAAACATACAGTCCATCACTGTATTAAAAATTTACGTTAGCCAAGTAATTTTGCATCTCTGACTTACAGTTAATATATTTTCAAATTCAAAATCACTCATAATATTTATTGACCTTGCAGCCGTCTTTTTTTTTTTTTTTTTTTTTTTTTTTTTTTTTTTTTTTTTTTTAATGCAAGTATACTGAAAATTTGTTGTTTAAAAGTATGTGGTTTTCCTAATTGTAGAAAGTATAACTGAAATATATCCCCATTTTTATAACTAAGTGAATCTTACATTCATATTTTTCTTTGAAAGCTGTGAAATACATTGATCTTAAAAAAATAATAATAATTGTTAAGAGTATATTATTTTATGAATCTCATATGTGGAACTATCTGTAAGAAATACATGTTATACTTTTTTTTTTATATAATTATACAGTATTTACAATTCAAAATATTGCCATTTTGTGCATCACACATGATCCTAATAGTTTCTTTTCTTATTATTTTGTGATAGGATATATAATAAGGTTCTAACTTAAAATATTTTGTTGTATGTTCTGGAAATGCTTCTTCTTTTTTACTTTATTCAATTGTTTCATTTTATTATTATTATTATTAAAGATTTTAAACCATTTTTTAAAAAGCAAATATTTTGCATGCATAGTAAAACAATAACCAAAGGAAGTAAACCAACACGTGTCTTACCACACTTGTGAAAGCTAGGTGAAAATCTGGATGGCACAGTATGTATTTAATATTTGTGTAAACTGTGCCATCTACATTTTCATAAATATTTTTGACATAGGGATTGCAGGATTCTAAGTATTTTAATTTTTTTTTCTTTCCTTTGATAACATAGGCCTATATTTAAGTCACAATTATTTTTTATTTCCTTTAAATCTGTAATTGAATTGTGTCATATTATAAGAACTGAGTAGGTGATTTTTATTGCCTCTTATATATGCCTGTAAAAAAATAAAATAATACTGACTTAAAGCTCCCAAAAATCTAAAATATGTATATTAAGGAAAATAAACCATCGCGGTTAGGTATGATAAAATGAAAGAAAAGGATAGGATAAAACCAGCAAGGGCCTTACCATTGTGAAGAGAGTCCCATAGTTCGGTGAAAATCTTGCTAGCACAGATATATTGTTAGTTGTTTTATATCTGTGCTAGCAAGATTTTCACCGAACTATGGGACTCTCTTCACTATGGTAAGGCCCTTGCTGGTTTTCTCCTATCCTTTTCTTTCATTTTATCAAAAATCTAAAATAATTATAAAATAAAATGAAGCCATTTCAGATCTTTATATCAAAATTTCAAGCTATAGGATTAATTGCAAATATTTGCAGTGAACTTAAATTGTAATTTTTAATCTGGACGGAAAAAGTACTTTTATGTTTCTTGCCAACATGTGAATCTTTTTTTGCTATTTTATAGTAATAGCAGTGTATTCAACTTAACAAATATTTACGTGTGAAATTTTTAGTTCCTGTTTTACTAATATGATATGTATTTTCAGTATAAATGTATATGGTTTGATATTTTTGCCTTATAATATTATTTGAGTACTCTTTTTGGATAATGTTTTTTGACGAAACACAAGAGGAATAAAAAGTTTAAGCCAAATTAGTCAAAATTGAAACTTGTAATTTACATACATAATTAATATGAATGTTATGAAGTAAAGACTGAAGATTATATAGTTACCATGTGTATGTTGATTACAGGATATTTTTTTTTTTAACCTATACTAGATTGTTGTGAAATGTGAAATACAATGGAGGTTATTGGTTTAAAATTTTTTTTTTTAAATTTCTATACACGTAAAAATATGTCTAGTATTTCACATTTAAATTTCTCCAAAGTTGGTAGAGTTGTTTTCTCAAAAATTGCAAAAACGTGTTTTTCCCCTAAAGTGTAATGTTAAATTAGGGGCCCTTAGCTTTCCCCGCGTCTACCTGCATGCTAAACCAATTAGCTCCATTAGAGATAATTCAGGCAAAAATAAAAAGATAAAAAAAAATACTGTTTTGGAAATTTGATTTTTGGTGCAAAAATAATTGTCCGAAAAATGTTTAATTTAATTTACGTAAAATTATTATATTCTCCAAAATCAAGTTTTGAAAACCATCAAAAATTGTCGTTATCCCATAAGGTTATTATGGGGTTTAAAATTTTTTCCCTTGTAAGTTTTAGGGGAGGATTTCATTTTCAATACGTGGTGAGAAATTGTATAAGTATTATTGTTGGGTAAATAAACTTCATAAAAGTTTTGTATTAAACATGTTTTAAGGAACTAAGAACGGTTGTCATATTCTTGTCCACATGAGATATTGAGACCAAGAAGACCCAATAGCGGGCTGTTTTACTGTGAATGATTGAAACTCTTTGATATATTCTTATTTTTGTCAGATACTTGTTAAATATATGACAAATATATGGTTGAGGCTACAAAAAAAAAATGTATATATCAGCACGTTACTATTAAAATTAACAAGTACTTAAGTGAAGTGGTAAATGCTGTTCTGTCATGTCTTTTTTATATCTGTTAAGTATAGTATATTTACACCAATATATTTTTTCTTCTTTTCTTTCTTTCAAGTTGTTTGGGAAAAGAAGAAGAAAAAAAGAAGCTTCAAAAAAATCATCAACACAACTTATTTGTGAAAGCCATATTAGTTGAGAAAAAAGTTTTTGTTAGGGAAAAAAATGTGATCCATCCTTTAAAAAAAAAAGGCTATCAAAATTACGGGCTCAATTTTGAAATATTGGACTTTCAATTAAAATAATAACTGCAATACAACTATAAAAATTATTTACTTAGAATATTTGTAGAGAAATAATTGAGCTGAGCTCATATTGATGTGTTTTATATATTTTGAACTAGTTATGAGCAGAGCTCTTATAAAATTGAAATGGAAAAATGGATGTTGGATAATAATAATATGTATGTACGTAATAATATGTTCTGTTGTGAAATTGGTGTGTCTTAAAAAATGTAGGTTGTGAAAAATGCTAGCATTATTATCAAAGTTTTTAATTTTCTGACATAAAAGTTTTCCTTTGAAATAGTTTGCATTTTTTTTCCTTGTACACCTTAAAATGTTTTTTTCTTATATTATATTTATATATATATCTAGGTATCTATCAAAGTTTATTTTACTTCATTACAAAATTTTTCTTTGTCTTGGAAATAAATATAAATTAAGTTTAACACATTATAATATAGCAGACTACACCTTAATAACCATGATACTTTCTTGAAATCTTAAAGGCGTAGAACACCTTGAACAAAAAAGTTGCGTAATATCCTAACAAACCTGAAAATCAACTTTGATTTTCAGGTTTGTTAGGATATTATGCAACTTTTTTGTTCAAGGTGTTCTACGCCTTTAAAGATTTGCAAGGGTTTGATAGTTGATATCATCATTCAAATTGAAACATTGTTTAGAGCTCATCCAACATAGCCCGATATATATAATGTTGTCAATACATTTATTGGTATGACCCAACTACTATAGAAAGTATAGAGAGTTCTGTACTTATTATGATTATTTGCAATTTTTAAATATATGATGATAATGATAACATTTTTTTTTAAACATATGCTGGCACTTTATATATATATATATATATATATATATATATATATATATATATATATATATATATATATATATATATATATATACATCCAACTCTGGTATCATTACACATGACTCATCTGTGGAAGAATAATATAGTGTCGTTATCATGACGGATACATGGGTGTTTCAAAAATGTGGGGTGTGCAAGAAACAGAGTGGTTGAGAGGTATGACTGTGTTACGTTGGATTGGTCATGAAGAAAAAATGGGTGATGAAAGAAAATTGCAGAAATATTGTCATATAACAGAATGGATGAGAGGAAGGTCTGGTCTGGTCTGGAATGGATTGAAAAGTGTCTGAAAAAAAAAATAATGTTTGTAGTACAAAAGGTGCAAATGGAAATGCATGAATTAATTTCATAATTCAAATTATGACATGATTATATTTATAAGTGAAGCAAGAGGAAGATGGCGGGTCGGGATAGGAAGTTGTGGAGGTTAAAGTGAAAATGCTGATGGCATGATGGCTGAAGCCCGAAAAGGATAGCGTCAGCATGGTCATGATATGTATTTGCAACATGCATGTATTATACTTTTAAATGCAGTCAACTTTTTGTGAGGAGTTTAATTGTATAATTATTAATACATTATTACCTATTTATTATTATTTTTTTTTTCTTTTAAACACAAAATTACATGTTCGTTTCATGGTCCTTATAATCATATAGCTTCATTCAGAGAGCATATATGTAACTCGTGTTGTATAAATTTAATCAGTGCATAGAAGTTAGCCTGAAAATGTCCAGGAGGCAAAACAATGAAAATGACAATTAATGCGGGACTACTAGAGTATTACCAATATTTTTCCCCTGGAAAAGTCTTTCCATAAAAGCCAAAACAATGTTTACTGCGCCCTGCGCCGATTCAAATTGAGTATTATTAGTATTTTTACATTACAATTTTTTTTTTTTTTTTTTTTACTTTTCTCGTTTCATTATTATATTTAACATAATTCACTTTACATATTTATTAATGCACGCGTTCAAAGAAATCAATAGCATAATATAAAATTTTAATTAATTATAAAATAACTATTTACAGAATTAAAAAATAATAAGGGAAAAATGCTTCAAAAGTTTTAAAGCTGAATAAAAATTTAAAACTTTTCGCGGTAAAATGTTAGTTTACGTCATTTCCGTTTTGTGCAAGTGGAAAAAAGCAACGCGACGAGCGTTATAAAAAGTGACGCGCCGGGTGACGCTTGCGTGGAAGGAAATAAACAGCTCTCGTTTATAATCAAAATACTAGCTTTATTTAAAGTAAATTATACACAATATATAACAAAATGAGTGACGGAGACTATGGATCAGCTAGAAATGAGGTAAGTTTTATTAATATAACGTAAATGATATCCTTTTTCTTGGGTCTTTTCCTCCGTTCAACATCCGGCATTCGTACTGCCGAGCACACATTTTGTTTTTGAGAAGTTTCGAGTTTTTCCTCTTCTTTTTAGATGGAAGACTCATTGCAATCAGGATCTTCAAACAGCCCTGTAAGTTAATAATTAAAAATTTAAAACATTTTTGATCCAGCATTTTAATTGCTCGTAACATTTTTTTTCCGGCTTTACCTGCTTGTTCATGGCCTTGATTGTAGAACATAGCGGGCTCCATTATTATTGGGGGGAAAAATGTCTTCGCTTTTTTTCGCAATGTTAGAAATAAAATTTTTTAGTCATAATTTTTAATATTACAACTATTGGGTAATATTTTTTCAGTTTTTATGATTCAAAAAATAAGTATTTTGTTTTTGGCCTGTGTACCTTAAAATATTTTGCACTTTTAATTTTTTTTTATATAAAAAAAAAAAACGATCTGGATTCTTCACGCGCACATGTTTCGATGTATGCAATATGCAATGCATACATACATAATACTGTATTGCATGTGTATTTCGGTATTACACAGATGCATACAGTATGTATAGATTTATACAAGTGGTATATGATCATACTTATCATAAATTAAAAATTTATGTTAAATATGATGGATATATTATATATGTATATATTTTAAACATAAATTAGGTGATTAATGTGATTATCAAATAAATTTGATAATTTCAAAACGGATCAGGAATAATATTAAAAAATCAAGAACACTCTGGAAATAATTTATGCTTTCTTTTTTAGTTGCTTATATATTCAAGTTATGCATACTGTTTGTTTCATATATGTATGTATACATATCACACAATAGAATTGTGTGGTAACTAATACACCTAAACAAAAAAGCACTTTTTAATTAAATGAATAATTTTTGCATGTAAAATTAGAACAGCTATAGAACATACAAAAGTACATAATGCAATATTAAAACTGATTTTTCTCCCTCCTCCTGTTCATTTATTGCCTACCACAGAAAGAGGAAAGATTTAATACTGAAATGGGAGACAAAGGAAGCCCAATAAGATCTAAAGTAAGCTTATAAAATCCTCTTTGTTTGTATGGCATTATATATTATACTTCAATATATTATATATTATTTTCTTATATTTCAAAGCTTTAGTCGGCTAAAAATGTAGTTGACTTAGATAGATCACACTTTTATAAATGGTTGCTAAATCTGTGTTGAGTTATTTATTGTATTTGCTAATATATTGTTATTTCATCATTCATTATAATATCGTTATTTTCACACATTATTAAATTATTTTTTATTTGCGGTATGTTTAAAATTTTAATATCCCCTCCCTTATTGTCAAAACTGGATTTGTTATTTGATTTATTTTTAATCCATTATACAGATTATTCCATATATAGCCTATTATATATATGGATCTTGTTGCGAAAAAAAGGTCTATCTCGTATTTTGTCAGGGTAAGCAAAAAGTCTATCTCGAACGCCATCTCCATAACGTTCTGGAACGAGATAGACCTTTTGCTTCCACTGACAAAAAAAAAAAAACGAGATAAGCCTTTTGCTTCCCCTGACAAAATACAAGCTAGGGCTTTTTTTCGCAACAAGATCGATATATATATATTTATACATTATATTATTGTACTTGTTAAAACCTGGCTTGCAATAATCGGATAAGTAAGAAATGAATCTGATAGTAGAAAGTATCAGTATTATTATTGATCTAAGTTATGTTGATCCGTTTCCAATCCAAATAAGGAAAAGTCGTTTGAAATATTATCCATAAAATCCATATTGGTTGATCCAGATTCCCGATTTGAAAATTTCTCGGACTTTAACAACATTTTATTATTATTTTTGACACAGAGTACTGTACTTGAATAAACTTTTTCAAAAAACAATTATTATTATGGTATTAATATGTACCGGTATAATTATTGCAATAAATTATCACTACTATATTGCTGTTTGTAAATTCTATTTTCTGCTACTAAAATGATGATCAACTATGGTTATTTAAATTAATGTTGTTGTTTTTTATAAAGGCCCGCACAGCCGTCTTATTTTATTTAATATTAAATTAATTTTAAAAAATACGCAGCTGTGATTGGCTAAGAGTTAACTCTCAGCCAATCACAGCGGCTTATTTTTTAAAATTAATTTAATATTAAATAAAATAAGACGAATGCGTGGGCCTTTATTATTATTATTATTATTATTATTGTAGAAACAAAACTGGGTTTACAAGCAACACTATTTTTTTTTTATTATTATTATTAAAAAAAAAAAAACTTGTTCAGATCAATAAACATGCACATGTTATGTTACTAATGGAGTAATGAAGAAACAACAATCATATAAATTTGGTGAAATAGTCTCTCGTCTCATTACATTTTAAAGAAGACTTTTTTTTAATTAATTTTATTTGGATGTATACCAACCATCATCATTTCTTATTTTAAACTTTTGCATGGCAGTCAATTATTATTAAAAATTTGAGCATGCTTTATATACATTATCACTGTTTATGTGTTATATGCTCAGAATATACACTTGCAATTCAAATTTTATCTTTTTCTTATCATAATAACAGGTCTGATTTGTATGAAATTGATTTCAATTCTTGCTGATATTTTCAGAACCCTTTTTCTAAGTCAATAAGATGATTGCTATTAAATAATAAATATGTATATTTTAAATTTGCAAATCAGTCCTTTTTTTTTAAAAAAGTCTTGTTGTCGTTATATTTTCTTGCTTTTAAAATTAGCTATGCACTGTAAGATTTATAATGTGTATTTACAGTACTCAGTTGCAATGAAAATTTTCAATATTTATTGCTAGTTTTGAACTGTTACGTAAAGAATGCAATAGGAGGTATTATCCTGGTATAATCTCCATGGATTATGCTAAAAAAAAAAAAAAAAAAAATCCCTTGTGATGTAAATTGTATAAACTTACATTCACTTTTTTTTTTTATTATTATTATTATTAGGTAGTATTGTAATAAGATAAAAGGATGCGGGGAGTAAAAGCTGTGTAACATAACTAACTGGTATTGTATATCATCATTAATTGCAGTCAAAATGCACAATATCTATAATTTGTTTCAAAGAGGTTCAATGTGCATTAGTTAATTGGAATGGTACTAGACAGGGAAGAAAATGACAAGTTATGAATGCACCAATTACCTAAGCTGCGGTGTAATTTTTATACGGTGTAATTGCTGAGCTTTAAAATAAGGGGGGGGGGGGGGACAACAACAACTAGCATTTAGTTTGTAATTTTTCATTGTGATTGAGTACTTGATGGTGTGTAACAAATATACCACAACATGTGTATACATAATACTTTATGTTACAGCGTGGAGGAGACTATGGTCGTGGAGGTGGAGGTGGAGGTGGAGGTGGAGGCGGAGGTGACGATAGCAACGAACCTGAACAATATCGCAAACTTTTTATCGGAGGACTTGATTACAAGACAACTGAAGAGTCTCTCAAGGCATTTTATGAACGTTGGGGAGAGATTGTTGATGTTGTCGTCATGAAGGACCCTAAGACCAAGAGGTAATTATTATTATGTATATACCTGTTTTGCTCATTTACCACATTGTTAGCTTCGAGTTTCAGCTATATATTAAAAGGTGGGGGGGGGGGGGTGATATAGTGTATGTGACACTTGGTTTCTCAGTTGACAACATGTTCACAATTGTAACCACAAATATGAACAATAATTTGATAAAATGTCACATGTATTACATAGAGAATGTGTTTTAATTTATATTTAAATTTGTATTTAAACATCATTAAATTGTTTGTTACCTAAAGGTGCATTCATAAATATTTAGGAAAATTCAACTTTGTGTCAGTTGATAATTAAAAGATTTGATCTTCTCTATCAAATCTTTTACTTATTAACTTAATATTAAATTCACATGTTCAAATTTGAACCGCAGGTTTGCATAGCAAAATGATCATACCAATTTCTGATGATTTTAAATGATTAGCTGCTGAAGGCTACTAAAAAAAACTGAATATGTTTATGTGTACCTTAATAACCACAATCAATATTTTGTATCATTAGATAAAATCCTAATTATTTCTTTTTTAGTGTTCCTTGTATTTTCAGTGCTCTTATGATTGAGTGGTTGTTGTAGGGTGACAATTAAACAAGTTACATTACATTAGTTACTTGTAAGTAAAAAGTCAATGGGCAACTTAGTATAGTGCCTTGACTTGCACATTTTGAAGCTACCAGTTCAATTGTGATTGTATAACTTATTGAAAAAAAATCAAGACAGTATTTTAACTAACTTGTCCCAATAGGTCTCGTGGATTTGGCTTCATCACTTATTCACACAGCAGCATGGTTGATGCTGCACAAGCAAACAGACCTCACCGTGTAGATGGTAGGGAGGTGGAACCTAAACGTGCTGTGCCGCGACAGGTAAATGCAAGTGACTTTCTTTAGATTTACATGGCGTTTTTTTCCGCATGTATCAATATCTGTGTAGTTAGGTTGTATTGAAGTAAATATTATTACTATTATTTAGTACTAAAATGCTGCTAATTACATTGTAATTATTATTGCAATGACAAAGAAAACAGAAAAGTTGTTATGCTTATTGTAGCTGCTAATTTTGACCTGACCCTAGTCATCAACTGACTGCATAATATTATTGTATTTTGGGTTTGGGTGGGTGTCATTATTTTAAAATATTGGGTGCAGTACCGTCAAATGGAGCAAATGCGGTGACAGCCAAATGACCAAATTTTTAAAAATTATTTACTCCCTAGCTACTACTTGTAAAAATGTGAAACAAAAACTAAAATAAAGCGAAATTTTTGCTTCACATTTTTGTGAGTTTTAGTTAGAGAGTGAATGTTTTTTGAAAAATTGGCCTATGTCACCTAGTGGCCCAAATTTCACTTGATGGTATAGAAGGGGGAAAAAAACATTCAATTTTCTTTGTGTTTGCGATTAAGTATTTAAATAAAATTGATTGAGAGGGAGGGAGGGGGGTTAACTTTGGGTCCATTATATAAATTTATGCTTCTATCATAATTATTGATATTGATTGAGGCATGAAGTAGCATGCATTGCATGATTGACAGTGTATTTTTCATATTTATTCCTGTAGTACAGTAAGCATTTACAATTGTATTAGCAAGGAAAAAATACGCTTTGTAAACTTGAACGTATTTCATCCTAATGAGAAATAATAGTATTAATTTCAATGGGAACGTGATACATTGATGTTTTTTCAGGACATAGCAAAGCCTGAATCTGGTGCTACAGTCAAGAAGTTGTTTGTCGGAGGTTTGAGTGATGCAATTGGAGAAGATGAGCTCAGAGATTATTTCTCAAAGTACGGTGAAGTTACACAGTCTTGTGTTGTCACTGACAAGGAAACTGGCAAGAAGAGAGGGTTTGGCTTTGTTGAGTTCACCGACCATGACCCAGTAGACAAGATTGTATGTAAGTATCACAGTTCATTCATTCTTATGTCTTCTCATGAACTTCTAACTGTAAGTAGTTAGAGTAAATGTAATATCAGAAGTATTTATCAAATGTAAAGCGTGGCATGTATTATACAATGTATAAAATGCCTTCTTTTTTTTTTCAGTGATGCGTGATCACAATATTGCTGGTAAGAGAGTTGACGTAAAGAAAGCTCTTAGCAAGGCTGAGATGGCCAATGCAGGACGAGGAGGTGGAAATGATAGAGGAGGTCCAGGAGGCTATGGAGGTGGTCGAGGTGGTGGTAGAGGAGGTAGTAACTCCTGGGGAGGACGCAGCAACAACATGGGAGGTGGCGGAGGATGGAGCAATGGAGGTATGAATGTTACTGATGAACTCAGTTGAAACTAAATTTCAGTACCCTAGCTACTTTTTGTATTGTATACACAATGTTTAGGGTTTGGGATTTGAAAATTGAAAAATGTGAAATTGACGATCTAGGTATATGAAAGCACTTCCAACAGAAAAAATTGTAATAACCTTAATTGTAATAGTATCGTCAATAACAATTATCTTTTATAAGGTGCGGGATACGGAGGTGGATATGGCGGAGGTGGTCCAGGTTACAATACCAACGCAGGAGCAGGCTATGGCGGTGGATATGGAGGTAAGACAACCAGATCCATTTTATTTGTGTATGTTTTTCAGTCTGAATGTATGTGCTTCATCAGAATTCCAACAATATCAGACATCTGTAACAGAGTGAGAAAGACAATATGATTTAGCAATGATAATATAGCTAAGAAATCAATATTTTCTCTTGTTACTAGTGCAATGACAGTTTAATTACATTAGATAATTACAGTAAAACCTCATTATAATAAAATTTAATGTACATAGTATCTGGGGAATCATCATTTACCCATAAATAAGATCGTAATAAAGATTTTTATTTTTATTCCTATTTAGCTTTTCTTACAAATGTTAATTGAAAATTATGACGGGTTATTAAGAGCATGTATTATTAGATATAATTTAAGTCTACAATTCCTACAGAAGAGGCTGGTAGTAACATGCTAGCATACTCAAAAGGGAAGAATTTGTAATTAAGTAAGACCATTACTGCTGCGATGAACAAAAAGATGGAGCTACGCAGCATCAGATTGACAAAAGTTTTAAATTTGTGACTTACATTGCAGTAATGTTTGAAAAGTTAAAATTTGTTATATTGAGGTTTCATACTGTATATATTTCAGTTATGTTATTCAGTAAATTAGACAACGATATGTTAAATATAGCTGTCAAGTTTAGATTATATTGCACAGTGTAGTATTTATTGTAGTATATTTTAACATTTATAATAAATATGATTTAATTAGTTAATGTCTGAGAGTGATAGTTATACATGTACTGAGTGGCATGGCTTATGTTGGTTTCAGGCAACCAAGGAGGTGGCTGGGGAGGCCAGCAGGGTGGTAATCAGGGAGGATGGGGTGGCAACAATGCAGGAGGAGGAGGTGGGCAAGGGTGGGGCAACCAGGCAGGACCTCAGGGATATGGAAACTCAGGTAATTGAAGAAGAAAAAAAAAAAAAGAGAGAACTTCATACTACTAACACAACTCATAATGTTAGCTTAGGTTATTGAAGTAACAATTTAGATTATGATAATGTTAGCTATTTATTGATAATGTAGAAGCTGTAAGGAGCTTCTAAATATTAAGATTATTTTTGTTATGTTGTGTGCAGCAGTTTTTTAAATTACTATGACATTACTTTTTTTTTTTTTTTTTTTAGGTTCTCTAAGTTAAATTTTACCTTAAATAGCTAACCCCTACCCCCAATGCAGAGTGTAATTTGAAGGGGGGGGGGAAGGAATTGCATTATTTAGTATTAAAATAATTATTTTTAATGAATATTTGGGCATTAAGATAGCTTAAAGCTAACTTCTGACTGTCTCCCATTCTTTAATTTACATTATTTATGTGTTTCATTCTTCAAAATTTTTGTTATATTTGTCAATTATTTTAGAACCTCAAAAATCTTAAATAATCATTACCTTTAAATCTTTGCCCTTTATAATTTTTAATGCATAAAGGGCCATTGTACGTGAAATAATAATAATTCACTGTTAAATTATGGGATGGGACCATCATGCCTTCACGTTACACGTCGTTCTTCTTACATCAAAGTAAACAAACTACATACCTTCAGTGAAATTTGTAATGTCGATGCCACCGCATCAAAAGCGAGCACCTACACTTTCCAGATTTCCGACAAAACGACTATCTACATTTTCCGAGCAGCGCTGTACCTCGACTAGCAACCATAAGCTTAACATTGCAGATGCTCGGCAGCGGAAAGTGTAGATAGTCGTTTTGTCGGAAATCTGGAAAGTGTAGATGGCCGCCTTTTGACGTGGAGGCATCGATGTGTAGTTTGTTCACATTGATGTCAGAAGAACGACACGTTATCTTCCTTAACAAAATGGAGGAAAGTTTGAAAAGTAAACTTTTCACTTTTTTTTATGATATTCACAAAAAGACAGTATCAAATTTATGTCAAAGGCTTTTTTTTTTTTTTTTTTTTTTTTCTCATTTGAATTTATGAATTTATCATAAGAGAGGCAAGTGTTCCATTGACATTAGGTTATCAGTGGTAAATGAAACACATAGCCACACTATCATGATAACCTCAAGTTAAAAATGTATCAACGTGATAAGAGATAATAACATGGTCCCATATCAAGATCTATAAGATTTGTTTTAAGTACATCAGCTCTTATTAATAGTTATTAAAAAAAAAAAAGAAAAGAGTTGTGAGTGAGTATAATGTTATTGTATCAGGTGGTGGCTGGGATGGTGGTTTCAACAACTATCCACAACAACAGCAAGGCTCTGGAGGTTATTCCTCAGGAGGTGGGCCTATGAGGTCAAGTTACAACAACATGGGGGGAGCAGGTGGCAGACCAGGACCTTACTCTAGTAAGTAACTGTAACCTCTGCAGCTCTGTATTCATTCATTCTTATCAAACAAACAAAATCAATGGTTTTTTATCTTTACCAAGCAATGATAGGATCGTAAGAGTGTAAGAAAATAGCAAAGGGTTTTACTTTTCTAAGAAAGCTTCTTGTCAACACAACTAGATACATTTTAATGTTTTTTTAAAAGAATAATGACGATCATAGTTATCCAAATTGCTTTATTTTTGCGTAGTATGAGTTTTGGCTTTTTTATGGTATGACTCCTTGCTGTTTTTTTTTTTTCATTTTCATTCTTCCAACTGTATTAAAGATTAAAAGGCAAATAAATTATATATAATAGGTTAGGTACTCACAAACACTAGCTATAAAAGTAATTTGAGAATTGAAACCTTCGGCTTCGACATATACAAATACATTTTTTTAACAGATAACAATTGTTGAAAAGCTGTCTTTCTTTATATTTAATAGTATTGTTTTATTTAAGATTATTGAGCTAAAATAACTATAATTAATAAATATTATTTTCTTCTCAAGGGCTTCTATTAACAACAATAAATATTTTTAGTATGCTGATACAATTGCTTATATTAGGTAACACTTAGTGTGTTTTTGATGTTATATAGGTAGTGGGGGTGGCTATGGTGGCCCCTCAGGAGGCGGTGGTCGCAGGTTCTAAACTTTTCCAACCTTGTTGGTCTTGTGGTAAGTTGAGAAATATTAGTGTTTTTTTTTTTTATTATTATTATTGTTGTTATTATAAAGATGAGTTTTATACTCTTGCACAAACAGCTGTCGTTAATTTAAAAGGGGATTTTATTATTATTATTATTAGGATATGGTGTAAGAATAAGGAAACCAAATTGGTTATTTATTATTGAGGAAGGTCAAATACAAGCAGCAAAATGTCATATGAATGTAAGGGGGGTATAATAAATCTACTAATTCATATCTCTAAAGTCAAAATGTAGAATGTGTGCTTTTCACTGTCATAGTGCAAGGACTCTCTTTCATTTAGATACTCTACGAGGTGGGAAGTGTAAATACTCCATTTTTTGTTAAGAAAGCATCACTTTGTCATTAAGTTATAATAGCATGCCCCTTTGCTACGTTTTTTTCCCCCACCCTCTCCTATATTGAGTTAATTATTTCTTTGAAAAGGCAGCTAGTCAGTATTTGTTGTGTTTAATTCTGAAGGTTATAAAGGATAAGAAACCATTGTTTAAATTTATTAAGAACTTCATTATGGTTATTATTATTTATTTATTTCTTATCAACAGACATGAAATTATTAAAATATCTCTACTTTATTTTATAGAATATTGTGGTAGGTTTGGTAGCTTATTTTTATATTTCCATGTCTGTATTTCTAAAAGAAAGTTAATTATTTAAGCAGTGCTACCCTTACTAATGATAAGGTAATTGTAACTTTATACATCTGGCAGCTAATTTTAAGGGGAATATATTTTGTGTTAAAAAAAAAAAAACTAACTAACTTTAATTTTAACTTTAAATGCATGTTTAATATTCTCCCCTGTTCCTTAATACTTCACTATTGACAAATAAAGGAGTAGAACATATAAAGTCTGGTATTTATAATTTTTGTTAATATTTACTTCTGGCAGTTCCTGAAAGTTAGTTTCAAAGTGAACATAATCATCAAGTGGGGGGACTTTAGCCAAAATTTTCAAAAATTATTTACTTTCCAACAAGCTCATAGAAACTTAAAACAAAAACTATAGATATAATATTTGAAAATTTGACCAAAGCAACCCATTTGACAGAAGCAATAGTTTTAATAGAGATCTAGTATGCTCTTTTATTTGTCATTTGTAGGGGGGAAAGTTACCCTCCATTCTCCCTTGTATGCTTGCAGTCTCCATATATTAACATTAAAAAGGTGTCTGGGAAAAAAAAAAAAAAGAAAAAAAGAAAAAAGGGGTGCAGGTGTTGTCAGCTTTGTGTTCACAACACCTGTAGACCTTTTGATTTGCATTATGGATTTGAGGTCTGCAGGTTGATGTTGTTGCAAACAATATGTGTATCTAGCTTTTTGTCACAGTAAGCAAAATATATATTGATTTTTGTCTTGTGAAGCAATATGTTGTCTCTATCGCTGCAAATTGTTGCAAGTGAAATTATCACGAGCACGCCAAACGTTCCATCTGACACAGTAAACCCTATGTAGATGGAACATTTGAAAAGCTCGTGATAATTTCACTTGATACATTTTGGCGCGATAGAGAAGATGTGTAAGTCAAGCACCATCTCCATTACGCTGGAAACGACTTACACATATTGCTTCGCGTGACAAAATTCAAGTTACACATTTTGCTACACATGACAAATAACAAGATAGACTTTTTGCTAACAGTGACAAAAATACGAGATACATAAATTGTTCGCAACAACATCGAGTTCCTTTAAATTTTGGTAAATCCAAAAGCTCCCTCCCTCCCCCTTTTTTTATCTCCTTCGGTGTTAATTATATGAAGACAATAAGTGTAAATTCATTGTGATATAAAATTTTATTTTATTGCCTTTTGGCAATACAATGCATTGTTATGGAAACTTTAATCAGTGGAAGGCTTCATATAAGTATGTGGCATTTCTGTCATGCAAAAGAGCAAAGTTTTTTTATCACAGTGATTTTAAATTTGTAAGCTGTAACGTTTGTCCAAATTATCAATTTTACAAAGTTATATTGTAAAAACAAATTTAAAAAACTTACAAAAATTAGCATCATCATCTTCTTCTTTTTCTTTTTTTTAATTTTTTTTTTATACCAGTAATTTTATTGTTTTAATTTATTGTGTTATTTTTTTATTTGTGTGATAAATATTTGGGATTATTATTGTGTGTAGGTTAGGAGAAAAACTAGGCCAGAGAGAGACAGAGTGACAGGACAGCTAGGCTAGGAGAAAAAACCTCTTAACTAGCTAGCAAAACAACTCAGCAACCAACACAAGAAAGAGACAGAGAGCGAAGGAGTTTTCTTTTTAATTCATAATAAATAATAATTATATAATAAAACAACAAATTTTTTAATCCCATCGTATATATATTTTTTTTTTCTTCTTTTTTTCATAATAATTTCTATTCTTTTATAATTTTTTTTTTAAAGTAGCTTAACTTTTAAGAAAATTGTATAACCATATATTCACAAAAATATTTAGATGTATTTACTTCTTAAACTGTAATTATATTGTGAGTGTTGAAAAAATTGTCTTTAAATTACATTGCATCATAAATTTGTTATTCATGATCATTTTTTTTTTATCCCCCTTGAATATTCTTTAATTTACATTAAAAAAACAAAACAAAAAAACAAATCATTTATTTTTTTAATTTATGGAATCAAAGTTTAAAATTCCATTTCATTTTATTATTAAAGAAATAATTGTTGTTTTTTGAAATCTATTTTTTAAAACAAGTGCATTTTTTTATTTCTTAAGGGTTATTGTTTTTAATGCAAATCTCAATAATTTGCCTTATTTTTCCCCCCCTGGATGATTCCCATTATATTGTAGTACGTTAATAATAGATACGGAGTATGAGAGTGTTTTTTTGTACTGGTTCAAAGTTCAAATCTTTCACAAGTTTGTCACAAGTTTTTTGTTACCCAATTCCTTTAAATACAAAATAAAGGAATAATATTAGTGGTAGTTATTTTAAATTATGAGATACGAAGAAAAAAAAAACTTTGTTTTTCTTTTTATTTCTGACATATGAAAGGTTCTTAATATTGAAATTTAATATGACAATGAAAATAGTATAATTTTCATTATTATGTTTAAAACTGAAGCTAATTTGAACTTAATATTAAAATGTTAAATTGTATTTCTTGATTTTAACAAATTAAAAAAAGTTAAAAATACTTTTATACTCTATATAAAATACATGAATATATTAATCATAAAACAATAAGGTTTAATTTTTAATAATAATAAAAAAAAGATGGTTTAATAGTGGTTAAAATAAACAGGGATGAAATATTGTATAGTTATAATAAACAACAAGTTATTTCCATGTACATTTTTTTATCAATTACAAAATATATACAAGTATATTTGAAAAATAATTACGAAGTGTAACTTTTGTTATTGATATTTAAAAAAAAAATGCATTACCATTCTTTAACTATAAAATGTAAGAAATTCATCAATTTTTTTTTGTTTTATTCCTATATATATATATAAAATTATATACAATTGTAACATTTTTTTAAAAATATATATCTATAAAATTCAAAAGCTTTATAATAGGCATTTTTTTTATTGTTATTGAATAGTTATTAACATTTTCATCAAATAAAATCAAAAAGCCTTAATAGAGCTTTGAATTTCAAGAAAAAAATATATATTACCTATATACCTAATACATTTATATTATAGGAATTACATAATAATATTATGGTTATATTCACAATAAATAGATTGAGTAAAAAAAAAAATAATAAAAAGGTTTTAGTTTTTTTATATTTTATTCTATAGAATGTTCCTTTTATGATAATATAGAATAGCAAATTTTTATATATAATAATATCAACCCAAGTGCAGTTTAGGAGCAAAAATAATGTCAGGCAAGTAACTCTTTTTTTGTTCAGAAACAAATTTTTATTTATATAAAAAAAGGTGATAGTTTTAACTATAGACATTCTTATTTTTGCTTTTTTAAAAAAATATATATAAATTTGTTTTTTCTTTACATTAATTTATATTTTCTATCATTTTTTCAGATACTCAAGACTGTGATGCATGAAAGTAAGAATCATTCTACTTTTTTTTTCCTGAAAATATGAAGACGATTGTACAAATATATAAGCAAGAACAAGGGTAATTTTTTAATATATTTTAGGTTAAAAATCTCATGCAAAAAGTACAAAATATAAGTTATAAGACTTAATTCTACAAGTACTGCTAAAAGTATAGTAATGTAATTAGTTAGGAAAGGTTAAAACCATTTCGGTTTGAATTGATAATCAAAGAAAAGGATAGGAGAAACCAACAAGCGCCTTACCACGATGAGGTCCGCAGCTCGATGAAAATCTTGATGGCACAGGTTACACACATATTTACAATTTTACTAAGATGTTTCGAGGGCAACAGCCCTCTTCTTCAGTTGCTTAGAGTGTAGACTTGCAGTGTAGAGTGTAGTGTTGCTTAGACTACACTCTAAGCAACTGAAGAAGAGGGCTGTTGCCCTCGAAACGTCTTAGTAAAATTGTAAATATGTGTGTAACCTGTGCCATCAAGATTTTCACCGAGCTGCGGACCTCATCGTGGTAAGGCGCTTGTTGGTTTCTCCTATCCTTTTCTTTGATTATCAAAAGTATAGTAATGTAATATAAATAATAATAAAAGGAATATATTATGAAGAAAATAATATTTATAAGGGCCAACAGCAATAATGTTTCTAAGTTGATATTAGTATACAATTCAGCAACTGGAACCAATCACAATTTTTGTAGTTCTTAGAACTGGGGGTCTGTTCCACAAGTCCTCACGAGAAACTCGGTATCGAGAAAGGGGGCGTAACTCACTTGTTTATCATAGAAAACTCGTGAAGCCTTACAGAACCCCCTGATTCCTGTTCCAATTCGTATTGTGGTCGTTCTGCACATCACTCTAATATTCAATACCCTCACGAAACCTTTAATGCAATATTAATTTTATGCTACAGCCCCTGCACCCCTTAAATATAGATACAGTATTATTATCCCCCTCGTGCATATTATTAAAATAAAAACTTCCCTGGTTTTAAACCATCATTGAGAAATTCATGCAGTGCACTCCTTAGCAACATTTTTTTTTTCTTGTCGTGGAAGTCACCCAAAATTTAATAGAATGTGCTATTTCTGCCCTTTGTTACAAGTTTTGCAAAATAGTGCAAATCATTCTTTAAAAAGAAGAACTGGTTCCGGTCCATGATTTAAATTGGCATTCTTTTATGAAAATCTAACGGAATATGTGAAAACGCCTTATATTGTTTCTACAACTTTTTCACTAAAAAGAAAAAAAAAGTATTTTCTACAAATTTACAAAGTATTTATTGTATCTGAGTATATCTCATTTTAGTTAGCTCATATACGTTAATTTTATTTATATTTATTTACATTTTTATTATACATATATTTAACTAAATTGCTTTTACTTTTAACAGGGGTTATTGAGGTAGTATATTTATTAATCCCATCACACGTCAAGAAAATTGCCAGATATGTAAGTGAAATAAATAAAATATAACAAGCAAATGTGCCTCCCCTGTGATCTTTCTTATACGAATGATTTAATATAACAAAGAAATGTAGTTTCATTCCATATAAAAGAGCTTTTATGTAGCATTTTTGTGCAAACGATGATTGTATATAAAGTTTTTTTTTATAATATATATTATAAATATTCTAAATAAACCTTGCTATAATAAACACTTGTTTTAATTATTATTAAACCTTTCCTTTGGAAACAAAAAAGAGGAGGCCTAATAAAATTTGGTGCGTAATTTTATTTCGTATATTGTCATGAATGGCTTGACATGTAAAATAATGTTAATTTTTTTAGTTAATTTAGTATTTTTAATTAATTTTTGAAAGTCGTGAAATGACGTTATGGTAACTTTTTTTTTTCTATGCTCGCATGCATAGATATTATTAATAAATATTACATAATGTAGTCACTGGACTTAATATAACTGCATTACTGATTGATTAATGATTACTGCATCCACAGTAAATTATACAGTAGTCCATCTCCTATAGCGGGAATGTCAGATCGAATGCGCGCCATAATTCCGACTGGGTGAAGTTGTCAGAACTACACGTAACATTACTTCAAATTACGGCTTCTAGTTCTGTCACCTTCACCCAGTCGGAATTATGGCGCGCATTCGATCTGACATTCCCGCTATAGGAGATGGACTACTGTACCATCTACTGTGTACTGCATCGAACATCGAAGTGAGTTCTTTCTTTTTTATCGCGCCACCACACCTTCAGTTTTTTACATTTTTACCGCCAGATAGCAGCACAATCGCAGAAAGGCGACGAGCATGACACGATGGACGCCGTAAAATTATCTCTATGTTTTTTGATAGTTTTAGTGTTAAATTTTGTATCAGCAGGTAAGAAATAAATAATATATAATTAAAAATATATACTTAATTGAAATCCAAAGTCGTTTGATACGTAGTAGACTCCATACATCACTCAATTACCATTCAAACATTGGTGGCTATTTCATTGTCACCCATGATTTCATCAGTTATTTTTCATAAAAATTTAATTAAATTTGATCCTTTACAATCAATTGAAAACTTATAAAGTGATATTAGATATTATATAATAAAATTTATATGTTGGTTATTGATTTTATCCACTTATGTTGGCTGTATGCCAGGTGTAATTATGATGAACCGTTGGTGCAATGGGTGGGGTGTGGCATTTATTCTAGTTAAAAGGTTGTTTACCTATGTAATTTTGTAGCATAAACAATGTAATTATAATGATTTAAATATATGCAATGTATTTAATGTAAATTGTAATTAACTGACGTTATAAATTAGGATGAATTATAGAGAATCCCAATACATTTTTGTATCATAGTGAGTCGATTATGTTATAAACAAAACACACGTATGATATAAATACATACATATGCATAATTAACAACAACACAGTCATAGGAGGTACACACGTATGTATTTACTGTATGAGTCATGACTGAGTCTTATTATACAAAGTTAAGCTATGCTTATTGTATTGACCATTTAAAATTGTTTTTAACTTGAGAATCTTAATTACTCTTACTCCAAATGTCAAGTTATTTTATAAGAGAATAATTGCATATACGTATAATAATTATTATATGTAATACATGCATGCATATTATCATCATGCATATACACACGACTATGATAATATATTATACCATTTATAAACTTGCGCTTAATTTGCAATGTTATCCTTCTCATCCTTCTTATAAGAAAAAGAACGTGCTGAATATAAATAGTAAAATATATTATTATTTTTTTTTTTTAATATAATAAAATTACATATAAAATAATCAAGGGCACATACATACTAACTCTCCTTAAAACTATTTTCCATAATGTCAGAGTAAGCCACCATATTACTATTACTGTACCCGTACCTATAGATCATCCCATTAACGTTAACAACAACAAATATCATTATTTTTTTATTTTATTATTATTATTTTTTTTTAAGTTTAGTACCCTGGTAATTGTACTAGTTATTGGCAGTTGTATATTTTTTAAGTATCTTCCACTCAACATTTTAGGGCTTTGAGACTTACTTAAAAGAGAAATCATTTTTAGTAAAAAATTTCACAACTCTCAAATGAAAGCAACGCACATATTGACTAATAAAGGAACAACTGTTTTGAGGCTGACTACAATCGATTTTGGTCATGCCCACTTCTGTTTCGATGTACTGCGTATATGTGTAGCAAGTAGAAACTAAAGGGGATGTGAGCAAAATCGCTTAAAGTTGGCCTCAAAACAGTTGTTCCTTTATTAGTCAATTGTTAAAAAAATAAAAGATAAAAAAAAAGTTGTTTCTGCGATGCTAAAGGATACAAATTTAGTGGGAGGGAGGGAGCATGCTTTGTTCCACACCACCTGTGATTGACTAACATGCTACATCATTAACATCTATTGCTTCCTTGAGACAGTCTTTATCACCAATAAATTGACTCATTGTTTTGCATTAACGGCATAGTAAACTTTTTAATCATTTATAATATTAGAAAAATAATAGGCCTAAACATAGTACAGTGCCTTATTATCAAAAAATTAGACATGAACATGATGGCTTTGCATTCATTTTCATGGTTTAGTTATCATCACTATGAGACTGATGTTTAAATTTATAAAGTGACTGCCTTATCAGCCAATTAGAGTCGAGTTATAGTTATAAATTCAAACTATTGTGATGACAGTCTAGTGATAACTAAACTGGAAAAATGAAAATAAATTCAAAATCAAATAATGTCTAATTTGTGGATAATAAGGTACATACATTATGTTAATTACATAATATAAATGATAAAAAAAGTAAGTTTGCTATACAGTACCTTGAAATTACTTGCCTCCATGCTGTTTATTAAAAAGTCCTTGGACTTTACCTTACCTATCTCTCTATATCTAAATAAATAAATAATCGTCTTCATATAAAAAAAAAAAATCTATTTTTATTGTGAATAATTGCTGTGTTACTCATTAATTGATGACTATAATTATGTTTGTAATGATTACAGAATATGAATGCAATGAAGTTCTGCTTGACAATGCCGTGTTCTCCGCAACTTCATCATTGAGAGAGCGAGGTGCTGACAATATCAGGCTGAACGGTATGTTGTTACATTTTCTTTTGCATTGATTTTTTATTTGTCACATTTTTCTGTGTGAAGTTTATTATTATTCTAGATATTTATTATTTACGCAATATTTAATTTTATGATGCTAGTAATTAAACAGTAAAATAGATTGTGTATAAGGTTCTTGCATGAGTTCAAATTCATATTTAAGCATCAGTGTGGCAAGTGGTGGGGGATTTCTTTGCAAGAACCTTTTACAAATTTATGAAATATTGTGTATATTTTTTATATTAAAAACTATGTAATTTTTTATTGTGTTTTTCTTAGGAAGAATAGGTGGAAAAAGTATGTAATTAAAAAAATAAAAAAAAAAAAAAAAAAAAAAAAAAAAAAGCTTAATGCTGCTTTTTGTAGCAGCTTTCAAACATGTATAATGCACTTTTTTGGAAAATAAATTGCGGGTTTTAAAGTTTTTTTTATTATAGGTACAGTATTAATAGATTAATTATCTTTGCCATCATAGATGATTACTCATTTAGCATTGTAAAAAGAGGTAGAGCCTTACATGAGTTTCACAGGTAACCAGAAGCTGGTTGGTAGCTATATTATCAGGCTTTATTAGAGTATTTGTAATCAAAGAAAGGATAGGAGAAACAAAGAAGCGCCTTACAACGATGAGGTCCGTAGCTTGTGAAAGTCTTGATGGCATAGGTTATTTACAAGTTTACTAAGTAACTAATCGGGCAGCAGCCCTCTTCCTCAGTTGCTTAGAGTGTAGATAGAGTATTCATTAGAAGGCAAAATTAAGTCAAAAATAAATTTGAATTTGAATAGTAATGCAAAAACTTCATGAATCCAAATATTGCCTACTTAATGGTTTTTCAACCCCAATTTGTGAGGGTACAAGAAGGGTTGCAGGCCTTATCATGTGTATGCATGATGGTTCTATCATGAATTTTACTTTTTTTTTATTGAGTGGGGTGACTGGATAACTTTTTAAATTTTATTTTCTCCCTATCTAAAGCTCATAGAAATGTGAAACAAAAATAAAGCTTCATTTTTGCGCTTTTTTTTTTTTTTTTTTTTTTTTTTACTTTGTATTTTACTATTCTATGAGCTTTAGTTAGGGAGTAAATAATTTTTTTAAAGTTTGGTTAAAGCCTAGGACAGCCGTCCCTTCTTAGCGATTTTCTTAGCGCAGCGATAAGAGTTTGCACTGTGTTAACTTTATGGATGCTATCGCAGGGATACGATAAGAATTGCGCTAAGAAACAACCGCTGTCTTGAGCTTTAAGTCACCCCTTTTGACGGGAGGCCATGATCATTTGAAGTATTTATGCAGTACAAAATTTTTTGTTTAGGAATAAGCCGAATAAGTTAAATTTGTTACTCGTAAAACCAAACTTGTTGGCAATAAATTTATATAAAACATTATATTGTTTAGTTAAAAAGTGCATCATAATTTATAGGAAAAATAAGTACAGTACAGTATCTAATAAATTTTGAAGATAGGCTACATATTTTCTAAAAAAAAAATCAAAATCAAATCAAATTCCACCTTAGTTGAATTTATTACATACAGTAAAATAATTTAAAATGAAGGTCACAGAAATTCCACTTCTACACTTTACCTTATATACTATTTTGTAAATAGTGCTTTATTATTATTTTTAGATACTATATTTTATTATTTTGCTTGATTTTGCTAGTTGTTTGCATGGTTGTTTTTTTATTATTGTTGTTGTGGCACTCGACACATCATAGGTGGTAATGCGTGGACTGCAGCAAGCTCTGACAATGAACAGTTTCTGATACTTGATCTCAAGAAACCTATGAACGTAACTGCTATCGCAACACAAGGTCGTCCTAGATCTTCTGAGTATGTTGCTGAATATATCGTCAGTTATGGAACTAATGGACTTGATTATGCTGATTTTAAAGAACCTGGAGGAAATGTTAAGGTAATTTTCTTTTCATTATTTATTTTTATTTTTTTTTTTTTTTTATAAAGCTACGTTCATGCATGAAGCAATTTTTTTACAATGTGCAGTAAATTTGATTGCATGTACAGTCAAAGACAAATAAAAGGTTACAATTCAAATGTATTCCTTATTTTTGTGCTTGAACTTTATGTGAAAGTGGGCTCTTTTTTTTACCTTACAGTATATTCACGTTCTTTCTAAAAATGTATGCAAGTGATAAAGTTCTTTGTCAAAGTTCTTGTACACCTCTAGTGAGCGGTGTACGAAGTTTTTGAAAGAACATTAATATAACTTAAAATCTCTTTCCCACATAAAGTTTGAGGCACACAAATAAGAGTCTTCAACTGTACTCTCTGTTTATATTATAGGTATTCAATCAAATTTATTGCACATTGTAATTAACAACCTATTGCTTTGTGTGAACACGTCATAAGAAAATTTTGTCCATACATTTATATGTGGCATCTTATAAGGGATTAATACCAGAAGAAGAAGAAAAAGTCAATAAAGAAAATGTGTGATATGTTTTATAAATAAGGTTTAGATGGGAGACAATAATTAGATTTTAAAAATTGGGAAAGGAAGTTGAGCTGTAGCTGAAAGGAACCCTTGTGTGAGAGAGAATAATGTCTAAATCAGATCAAAACTGAACACCATTTGAATTATATAACAAAGTATGTACGGAGCTACTCATAAAAATATTGGCTATGTTTAAATTAATTGTAGAAGGCAAGCATAATCGGTTATTGGCTTGCAGTTAAAGGCGTAGAACACCTTGGACAAAAAAGTTGCATAGTATCATAAAAAAACTAAAAAGGAAAATTGATTTGGCCGAAGTCATTGATTTCTAATTTATTTTACATTCACAAAATGCCACTGGGGGTCACTGACGTCACAGCTTGCTTGTTTTACGCGAGTGTAAACCGGGCAAGCTGTGACGTCAGTGACCGCCAGTGGCATTTTGTGAATGGAAAATAAATTAGAAATCAAGACTACGGCCAAATCAACGTTGATTTTCAGGTTTGTTAGGATATTACACAACTTTTTTGTTCAAGGTGTTCTACGCCTTTAATTTAGACAGCATGAAAAAAAACTTATCAGACTCATAAGTTTGGACTGGGACTCACAAGGACTCTAAGGAGAGATAAGCCACTGCCCGATATCCAGCCTCAAGCAAAGCTGGAAGTAAAGTGTTGCCCGATTGTAAAATGCAAATCCGTTCAGTTTTGATCTGTGTCTACATTATTCTCTCATTCCTCCCCCCCTCCCCTTTCTCCTAGAAATCTTCATTAGGTGAAACATGTTTATACTAACAATCATATGAAATCTATAATGAGATTAAGTATTCAGCCACATTTAAATGATTAAAAAATATATAGATATATTCTTATTATTTATTTTATAAGTCAGATCAAAAATATATCATTTATGGAGAAAACAAGGTGAGTTATGGTAAATTTTAAATTATGCTACTTATGTAGTTTTAGAAGCTAATTTTTCATTTCATATGCACATTAAAATTTGCTTCTTTTAGTTGTATTATTTTTAGTTGCATGATCTATTGTAGTTTTTTTTTTAATTATTATGTTAAAGATAGATATTATGCACTAATATATTCTTCATGCCTACTAACAAACAATTTACAGCTTCCCTATCAATATCTTATTATTAGCACTGCTATTATTAGGAGTGGAGGGGGGAAAAATGTTGCAAAGCTTTATATCATAACCTAAAAGATTTTTAAAAATTAAATACTCAAATAATGTATTTAACTTGTAGGTACAGGCTTGGACTGGCCATAAGAGCGAGTCCGCAATTGCGGACGTGGCCCCCCGTGTTTGGAGGCCCCTAAGGCCCAAAAAGGGGCATAATTAGGGTGTTACGCCCCTTTTGCAGACGTTGCCTCTTAATTGCCAGTTCGACCCTGTGTAGGTAGACTTAAATTTCTAAAGTTTCTTACAAATATATTTTTTTTTATATAGGTATATATTATAATGTATAGGATCAGAATAAAGTTTCTATAATGGTGTTTGTAAACCTTGCTTTTTGTGCTCCAAACCATGAAAAAAAAATGTATATTAAGATCACCTTAAATAAAATTGCTGATTTTTTTGGAGCAAGAGATAAGGGTTTACGAGCATCATTGTTGTGATTTTAATAAGACTATCTGTCATTTTTATTATATATTTCTGAATATTATCCTGGGAATTATATAATCCTTCTATCCTTACACTGGCTAACTGGTCTCAACCTTTCCTCTCATATTTACATTTCAAGGTACCCAAGTTTAGATAAAATAACAAATAAATGCTAAAATAAAACAACAACTATTATCCTTAAATTGCCCTTGCACTGGCTAACTGGTTCTCTCATTTTTCTCTTGTGGCTGCTTTGGGACTCTTATAATCTTCACTAACAGGAGGTTCAGCTTGGACATCTGATGAGAGTTCTTATGATCAAGCTATAACTGCACGATTAAGATCAAGGTTTGAAATACGAGCAATAGAGGTGGCGGGCAGAGCCAAAACTAAAGAATATATTACTGAGTTCATCATATTATACAGTGATGATGGAGAAAATTGGAAATCTTATGCAACAGCAACGGGAGATCCACAGGTAACTTGTGTGGGATGAATGGTAATATTTTAAACGTGTGACCTTACTTTGAAACATGCTGTAACAGTCATACTATATAGAGCATCAACAAGTATTGTATCAAGCCTTTAGTATTATTCACACAGTTCGCCAATTTAATGTCCATAAATTTAAACTTATGGTTACGTAAATTTGCACACTTTCACATGATAAGGCACACTACGCTTATGTAGAAAACTGTCATATACCGGCAGGCAAAGCTAAAACTGCTCTATTATTAAACGCGTAGAATACCTTGAACAAAAATCATGTCTAATATCCTAACATACCTGCAAATCAACATTGATTTGGCCAGAGTCATTGGTTTCTAAATTAATTTTCATTCACAAAATGATGCGTGAGGACAATGACGTCACAGCTGGCCTGGTCCACGCATGCGTAAATCAAGCGAGCTGTGACGTCAATGTCTGCAGACGGCTTTTGGTGAATGGAAAATAAATTAAAAACCAGTGACTCCAGCCAAATCAACGTTGATTTTCAGGTATGTTAGGATATTAGACTAGTTTTGTGTTCAAAGTGTTCTACGCCTTCAATATATTGAACCTTTTATGAGCACCGTAATTGATGGCTTTAGCTGGACTCCTGTAAGCAAATGCATACGTCATTTTTGAGATGGATAGTGATAAACAGATATCTATGAGTTGTCAGCTTTGCTCATCAGTATTTTTCAGTTTTAAATTCTTGTGAAATAGTCCACATACTTATATTGTGGCAACATTGTTTATCTTTTGACGGACATTGAGGAATCTTAATTTTTCATGCTATGTGAATGATACTATAGTAATGTATATAATCTAGTAATGATCCAGTGTGTTTGATAAGCACTGGGTTATTACTAGTTAAAATATCATCCAATAATCCCAGTATGTGTGAAAAGTGTTTGTGGCTATCATTGTTAGTGTGTTGAAAGTTTCACTTGTATTAATGTTAATATGTTAATACTAAATTTAGAAATAATTATTATGATTATACATAATTTGAGGTAATTTCAATATATAGGACGTAGGATATTTTTTTTTCCATAAAATATTGACCAATTATTTTCTAGTGAGTTATTGATTTTCATAACAATTAATACCCTATAATTATTAATGTTGTTGATTCTTTGCTGGGTTTATTTAAGTATTTTAAATATTACTTAGGCCTATTATTTTTATTTTGTTATTTATTAGTAATTAAAAGTTACTTGTTTTAAGGTGCCATTTGCAGGTCTATGTAATTGTGTTTGATAAAATATAATTATTTTGCGTTTTCTTGAAAGTTACTATTTATGTCAAAAAAATTCCATCATGATCAGCTTTTCAAAATCAATTAAATGATGATTATTTATGTACACACTGGTAATAAAATGTACACTGTGTATGTCTAGATGTTCAAAGGCAACTGGAATGGTGATGAAATAAGACGCAATGTGTTTGAAGTACCAATCATTGCCCAGTACATTCGTATTAACCCAACAAGATGGCGAGATAGGATCTCATTAAGAGCAGAGTTGTATGGTTGTGACTACGGTAAGTTTATGTTTTAATTATGTTTTACTCAAAGACTGTTTTTATTTATAGTTTATCAAATATTTTAAGGATGCAAGAGGGTGTTTTTACATATTTGTACATCCTGTGTGTGTAGGGGGCAGGGTAATGTAGCAGTTAATATGTTGCAAATATAAGGAGTAAACTAGAATAAATTTTGAGAGCTTAATTGGAAGCAATACAAACTTGAAAATTAGAGTGATTAATTGATTCAGACGTCTTACACACTGTGAGGTTAACAAAGGAAAGGATAGGAAAAGCACAAGTGCCTTACTGCAATGATTTCTGTAGCTAGGTGAAGGTCTTGATTGCAGTGTTCACCAAGCTACAAATCTGATTGTGGTAAGGCACTAGTTAGTTTTCCTATACCTTTCTTACATACATACATATCATGACGCTATGGTCCCTTTCGGGGTAAGCCAACAACATAGATGGTTTTTAGCCTGACCCAGTGATAGACCTCCACAACTTTCTATCATTTTCTTTGATAATATATTTAAACCAAAATAGATTTTACCAAGATGTATATATAGAAGGCAGCGTAGTTTGCCTAGGCTGCAAAAGGTATGAAACGTCACAGGAGGTGAATCAAAACAAGAGGGGAAATTTAAAGCGACTGAAAGAGGGGAAATTTTGTGTCCCTCCTCCTCTTCCAGGTAATAATGTATTGTACCTGAGAGACCACATGGCTCTGTTGACAGTCATCTTATATGACGTATGTCAAAAATCAAAGTTTTACGAAGGGAACCGATTTTTGATGACAATAACAGTGCGAATTATACCACCTTCTATATATACACCTTGGTTTTTACTTTCTAAACAATGAACAACAGTTTATTAAATGGCAAGAAATACATTGTCCAGCAGAGAAAAATTAAACTTGTGTGAATTAAAAATAATAAATGCTATACCCAGGTTTTAAAAAGTGGTCTCAGTTTAAAGCAGTCGTCAGTTTTGTATTATTATTTCTCTTTTTTTTTTTTTTAAATATTGATTGATGTATTTGTCAGTTCAAATACAAAGCCTCTGACGTATGAGTGACACCATAATTTCTCCAATTTATTGTTGTGTTTAAGACATTGATGTTTATGCCATGTTTACTCTTTATTTGTTACACAGAGGCTGACAATCTTTACTTCAATGGTAGCAGTCTGGTACGATGGGATTTACTTCGGCACCCAATCTCTGCCTCACGAGAGACCATAAGATTCAGATTCAAGACAAATCATGCAGATGGTGTTATTATGTATGGTAGAGGAAGTCAGGGTGACTACATTGCTCTGCAGTTGAGAGATAATAGAATGTTGCTCAGTATGGATTTAGGTATGTATCGTTAACACTTCTTGTTGTCTTTGTAAAAAACATGCAAATGATGCCCATAATTAACTAGAACTACATTCAAAAGTCATAGAACCATTCTTTTAATATGGTGTTTTAGTAATGGCAATTGTCATTTGTTTATTTGAAAAATAATAGTGTTCATACTTTTTTTTTTTTTTTTTTTTTAATGAAATTGTGTATTTTTTTGGAGCAAATAAAAAGGGTTTACAAACATGATTAGAAATCATGAAAATTTTATTTGTATAAATTTAAAATTATAACTTACTGTAAAACAATTAGGCTAAATTGAAAGGTTTGTATGTAACCTGATTTCACCCAATAAAAGGTGTTAGTTACTATTATTATGTGTATTAATCCATGTGTATGTACGTAAAAAAAATTAATTGTAAAACTTTGACAGGGTCTGGAGTCGTGACAAGTCTTGGAGTTGGCAGTTTACTTGATGATAATTTATGGCACGATGTCGTAATTTCTCGCAATAGACGTGACGTAATGTTTTCTGTTGATCGTGTTGTCGTAAGAGGAAAGATAAAGGGTGAATTTGCAAGACTCAATCTTAATAGAGATGTAAGTACATTTACAAAATATCAATGTGAACCTATAGTTGTTAACCTATATGTATGCTTTCATTACAGTTGTACATTGGTGGAGTTCCAAATATGCAGGAAGGAGTGATTGTTAATCGTAACTTTACTGGATGCGTAGAAAATCTATATCTCAATTCTACCAATTTTATACGCAGCGTTAAAGAACCTGAAGCACAGGAAATTCAACATACATTCCAGAAAGTTCATACATTGTTCAATTGTCCGGTAAGTACCTTTTAAATATTTTTATTTCATATTTTATCCTTAAATAGTAAAAACAAAATTATTAACGGGTGTCCTCAATAGCAATCAAGGTGTTAAAAGGTTGAACGTAAAGACCACAAGTTTTACTCAACAATTAAAAGCCTTGTCAACTTACTTTTTTTTTATCATTTAGAATACTAGATTGACAATTACCATACCTTATTATCCATGAATTAGACACCAACACGTTGATTTTGAATTTATTTTCATATTGACTGTTATATCACGTATCTGACGTCACAATGTACCGCCGCCATTCACAGTCACCGCTCTGGTTACGTGATAAATTTAAGCCCCTCTCTCAAGTTCTTTACCCCTATCATGGCCCCATCTATACATTGTGATGTCAGATACGTGATGGGTAACAGTTAAAATGAAAATAAATGAAAATAGATACAAATCAGCGTGGTGGTGTCTAATTCATGGATAATAATAAGGTATAAATATATGAAAAAACCATCGCGGTTAATGCTACTAATCAATAGGATAGAAATAGTACGAGAGAAACTAGAGCACTTTGTATTGAAAAGTAATGCTTTTCAATACAAAGTGCTCTAATTTCTCTCGTACTATTTCTATCCTATTGATTAGTAATAATAAGGTATGGTAATTATCAATCTAGTATTCTAAATGATAAAAAAGTAAGTTGACAAGACTTTAGTACAGAATCAAAAAATAAAATAAAAAAATCTTGAAACTTTAATTCAATACACAACAACCAATATTATTACACATTGGAATTTCTTACTGTAAATATCAATGTTATGTTTTGCAGGATCTACCTTATATTCCTGTAACCTTCCTAAGTCGAAACTCCTATGCTAGACTTAAAGGCTATGAAGGAGTTAAAAGTTTGAATGTATCGCTGTCTTTCCGTACATACGAAGAGAATGGAATGCTCATTTACCATAAGTTCACTTCTGATGGTTCTGTGAAGGTAAGTTATGCCACTTTATGTTGAATTAATTTATTCTAATTCTGCTGAGCCATTATTTTGTATATTTTAACATTTACCATATGTATGCATTAAATATGTTATGTCAAAGAAACCATCGTAGTTGGATGTAAGTAAATTAAAAGTAAAGGATAGTGGAACAAGAGACTTTTAAAGCCATAGACCACATAAAAGAACATGTGCTTGTTAATGAATAAACATGAAATGGGATCTCCTAAACTGATGACAATTTTTACCGGAATGCTAATGTAGCCCCACAAGAGAGCGTGATAATACTGTAAAGTATGCAATTTGCATGATTATTTATGTTTCTGACATCAGAAACCTGCAAAAATTAGTAAAAAAATTTGTGCTGGTTGAATAAATCTAAATTTTCTGATCACTGCTACGGAGCTACAGTTGGGTTTTGAGACAAACTAAAGTTACTTATGTAAGTCCCATCAAGTGGTTTGTGGTATAAATGCTTATGTTTTCTTCTGGTCTATTCCTTTAAGTGGCAACCTAGTATAGGAGAAAATTATTTCTATTACAAGATTTTTCTCACCTCTTAACCATGAAAAAGACATTGTTGGTTTCCACCATCCTTTTCATTTAGTTGTATGCATATGAGAAAGTACAGTAGTTAATGATACATGGCAGTCAGAAATAATGGTAAAATATGAAAATAAAAGGCTTAATAATAATATTTTTTTCCCCACTTATTGTAAATATGAATTATATTTAACATGTTTTATTTTTTCCATCACAGTTGTTCTTGGACAAAGGCAGACTAAAGATTGAGTTAGTTACAAGTGGCAGCAACCCTAGAACAACTCTTGACAACTTCCCTGATGAATATTTCAATGACGGACGTTGGCATCAAGTTGTACTGACCATCAGTACCAACTCTCTTGTTCTTAATGTTGATGGACGTCCTATGAGAACTACAAGACAGCTCTCTATTGCTACTGGATCTTATTACCTCATTGCAGGTTGGTTGGATGTTCTAAAATACTGGGAGATAATCCCCGTATAAGTTACATTATGATCATTGAAACTCAAAGTAACATTTCTGTTAAGAAGTTATTTTATAACCATGCAAATTTAATAAGAAAGAATCTATCGTTGATGAGTAAAATAAATTTAAAAAATGTGGATGGATGAATCAGAAAAGACCTTACAGTAGTAAAAATATATCCTATAGTTATGACTTATGAGTTAGATCTTTCTATATTTTTAGGACACCTTAAAGTAAGGTCCAGTATCTTTTTCTTTTAATTCCGTTTTCAATCATATATTTACTATTTCAATCAACTAAATTCAAAAATATGCTTGTTATGAAATCACAAATTTTGTGTTCATTGCTATTGTGCTAAATTTTATTTAATTAGTTTATTAATATTGCCTTCTTTGAGTTTTAATCTGCCTAGTGTTCTCTTGTGACTTATTTATATTGTAAACTTCAAAATAAATTATTGGTTAACTCATTACGGGGGGTTAGGTATAGACCCCTTTCACATCCTTGCGCTTTGTTGCCATGTTTGTGGTGCCTAATGTATTGTCCAGCATAGGGAAACATCATTTCTTCTAATTTTTCACTTAAAAAGAGTTTATTTTAATTGAAATAATTTTTCTCATATTTTTCGAGCTTATTAGAAGCTAGAAATAAGTCTTTGATTGAGGTTTGAAGCTTCATTTGCTATTAAAAAAATAAAAGTGACATTTTTCCTATGCTGGCATATGTATTCATAACCAGCAAAATGGCGGCTCTTAAATATGAGTGCAACCGGTCTATAAGAGCAGGGTTTGCAAAAAGGCTTTCAATTTTTTTAGTATTATTATTTTTTATCTTAGCCAGTGGTAAAACTAGGTTTTAACTAGGTCGTTAATTCTTGCAAACCCTGTAAAAGTAAACTAGACTATTGGCTTTTTTTTTTTTCTTTCTTTCTTTCTTTCTTTCTTTTTTTTTAAAGCAAAGGCTATTATTTGATTTATTTAAATTTATTATTAAAAAAAAAAAAAAAGTTTTGAAAGAAAATCCAGACTTCCTTGAAACATATTTTTAATACTATAGCAGGCACCAGTTAATACATAATATTGTTATTATTCCTATGTTACCAGGTGGCATTTCAGGCAGTGCATCCAGTGTTGGTTTTATTGGTTGCATGCGTCTGATCAGTGTTGATGGAAACTACAAGCTACCCACTGATTGGCAAGACAACGAGTTCTGCTGCAAAGATGAGGTGGTGTTTGACTCATGTCAGATGATAGACAGGTGTAATCCCAATCCTTGTCAACATAGTGGCTCATGCAAACAGAGTTCTAAGGAGTTTTACTGTGAATGTGCCGATACTGGCTACTCAGGAGCTGTTTGTCATACTTGTAAGTATATTTAAATATACTGGTTTTGATATTCAAAGAGTGTGATACTAATATTAGGTTGTGTGCCAATATCATAGTAGTCGTCCAAAACATGTCTGAAGCATTGGGTCACTAATTAATATACTTCAATTTGCAGTATATATTGTCTTTATCACGGCAAATTGTTTCAAGTCAAATTATCACAAGCGTACCAAACGTTCCATCTGACACAGTAAACCCTATCTATGTAGATGGAACGTTTGACGATAATTTCACTTGATATATTTTGACGCGATGGAGACGATATATAGCATGTAGGTTAATAGGAAGTAAAAAAAAAAAAAAAAAAAAAAAAAATGTAATACACCATGCAAATTCCCTTTAAAGCTTTAAAATGCCCCAATTATGAAATACTAATACTAAATATTAAAATAAAATTCTTGTAGTAGCATCTCTGCCATGCCAAATAATGTAATGGATATGTATGTATCATTTTAGCTTTGAACCCATTGTCTTGTGACGCATTTAAGAACACCAATTCAGTTGGACAAAACAAGCGACTACAGATTGATGTAGATGGCAGTGGACCTTTAGCACCTTTCTATGTCACCTGCGAATTTTTCGGTAAGCATCTTAACTTTTTATTTTTTGGAGTACAAGGTTTCTGTTATTCTTTTTCATCAAAGTGTAATTCAATGTTGTTGCAAGCAATATGTGTATCTCTTATTTTGTCACGCGAAGCAATATGTGTAAGTCGAGCGCCATTTCTATTACGTTCAGGAACAACTCACACATTTTGCTTAGCTTGAAAAAAAAAATGAGATACACATATTGCTACACATGACAAATAACGACTTACACATTTTGCTTCACCTGACAAAATAAAAGATACACATATTGGTTGCAACAACATTGAATTTTAGATACATAACCAACCATACAAAAATATTAAATTACAATATAATTTTGTGTAGACAACTACATCAAAATAAATAAATGGGAAGGCTATCATTGTGTGATATTTGCCATAGATTTGCTTGGTATTCAAATTATCCGTGCAATAGTGGCAAATATTAATACAGAATGCATGATTTTATTACAGCTGATGGCCGAATTTTGACTTTGCTTGGTCACCACAATGAGCAAACTACAAGAGTAGATGGCTTCCAAGAACCAGGCAGTTTTGTGCAGGTAAGAGATTTGCACATCATAAGAAATTATTCTATGTTTGAAATTTTCATATTTATGTATGTTAATTTATCTAATAATCTCCAATTGAACTACTGTGTATTGTACTCACTATTACTTCTTTACTAGTACAGTAAACTATTATTATTATTTTTTTCAAATCACTATCAACTCAACAAGTTGCTATTGACTAGTAAAGGAACAGCGGTTTTGAGGCTGACTATAAGTGATTTCGGTCACATCCGCTTCCGTTTCTCTTTACTACGCATGCGCAGTAAGTCGAAACGGAAGCGGATATGAGCGAAATTGCTTATAGTCGGCTTCAAAACAGTTGTTCCTTTATCAGTCAATACTGTATTATAAACTTAGTCGTCAATAGAGACTAGATTTTTAGGAGAAATTTATGATTATACCTGCAAGTTTCATAGTTAGGCTTGTTGCCTCATAATCTACTGTGAGTTAAAAAATAATAATAAAAAAATGGTACTCCACTGCTAAAAAGTTTTTAGAAATAATATTTATGTAAACTTGCAGTAGGTTATGATGCAGGTAAATATTTTACCATTTTTGCAGGTGCATCCGCGATTTTCACCAAAAAATCCCATCTCTATCCATCAAGTTTGTTGTTAGGGTATTTTTACAATTTCAAAATTGATGATTTTGAGGAGCTTACTGTACTAGTAATTTCTAGAAAATTTCTACAGTAAACCCAGGTGCTTAAGTAGTGATTTTTGTTGTTGACAGGACATTGTTTACGAAGCTGATGCCAATCAGATTGAAGCCTTGCTCAATAGATCCATTTCATGTCGCCAAAGATTAAATTATGCTTGTAAGAAATCCAAGCTCTTCAATTCACCTGGTAAGAATATTATGTTTTCATTAATGTACTTATGCATTTCATAAATAAAAATATAAATAAAGAGTGGTCATTACTGCTGGGAGGAAAGGGGGGGGGGGGGACACATCGAAAAAAATAACCAGGCATACAAATTATATATTATTATATATTAATGTGGCTGCTGCCAAAGAGCGTATGTGCATTTGGCCAGTTTGCAGCAAAAGGCGTATGTGCATTTTTCATAATTATACAAGAGAATATTACAAGAGAATTATACAAGAGTGGGGAAAAAAAAAATGCGAGTTGGCCAAACTTTTTTCCACAGACGTCGCGCGTTTATAACTTTAAATGTAATTCTTGAAAAAACAAAATTTTCAGGGAACATGTAAAGTGATGCCCTTTCTCAAAAAATTGAATAAAATCATTGTGGCCAAAATAGCATGTATGCCCTTCATGTGAGAAATGCATGTAAAAAAGAATGTGTTAACCCCCCCCCCCCTTTTTTTTCTCTCCCCCCCCTCCAAATATAACTTTGTCAATGGGTGCTTTGTATATATGACTGAACAATCAATATTGTTATAAATAAATACCTGACTTTATGCTTTATTTTTAGGATATATAATGCAACATTCACCTTGGGGTAATGTGAAGTTTAATAAATAATTCTTTTGGTTCATTTCTGTAAAACTTTGATTTAAATGTCTATAGATTTCGCAACAGTGAATTGTCTAATCAAAATGAAGATACAATAATAAAGTGAAGGATAGAATTACCAGCAAGGGCCTTACCACAGTAGAAGTTCTATGGAGAGGTCGAAGTCTCGCGTGGCACAGTGTTTTGTTATAAAAAATTTCATTAATAACAAAACACTATGCCACGCGAGATTTCGACCTCTCCATAGAACTTCTACTGTGGTAAGGCCCTTGCTGGTAATTCTATCCTTTGCTTTATTAAAGATCCTTATTGCAATGTTTTTTTCCTTAAATTGATGAAGATATGAAAGCAAAATGAAGATAGTCTAAAAAAAATTATGCTATGAATTGTTAGCAACATACTACGTTTTAATTTATGATGTTAAAGCCCCCCATCATGTCTCAAATTTAGAATATCAGCAAAGCATCTACACAATTATTTCTCTAGCTTAAATTTTACAGAATATTGTTCAATTAAGCTTCCTTTTTACACTGTGTTTTTCAAAGCCTATGTAAAAAGGAATTCTAACTGATTGGATTTCCTTATAACATGTATCTACTGCTTTGAAAAACACAGTAACACGAAAACTTACTTTTCATACCTCTGTTAAAATAATAATAATAATAAATAAAAGTTGTAACTTTTGCTGATAGTTTCCATTTTGCCACATTTAAAAAGTAAATAAACAGTAATTTTTATTGTATTTTCATTTTGATCAAACTTATTATTAAATTACTCTTTCACTTAATTTTTGCATTCAAAACTAAATTTTATTGCAACAATCGTATTGATAATTTCTTATGTATTGTGATATGTGATGTTTTTGTTTTGTAGCTCCTGAAACTCAGTTCAGACCCATGTCATGGTGGGTTTCTCGTAACAATCAGAAGATGGACTATTGGGGTGGAGCATTGCCTGGCAGTCACAAGTGCGAGTGTGGTATCTTGGGTACCTGTGTAGAACCAAATAGGTTAGTAAGTTGTAAATTAACATAACCATACTGGGACTATTTCATTATTCTATGGCCTATGTTTACATTATGGCTACATGTATTTTTCTGCATTCTAGCTTTGAAATAATGGGCTTTTATATTATCCTCTAATAATAATGATTTCTTCTGAAAACAAATTGACAGAAATCAACTTTATTTGCAAGTGTAATAGACTTGTTTTGCTTGTAGACATAGTTAAACCTGTATAAATAACTGTAGAAATTGTCAGTTTTCTATATGTGTGTGTGTGTTCGAATACGGGGGCTTAGTAAGACATACAGTAAATATCAAATAAAAAATAATAATAATAAAAAAATACCATGTATAATCTGTAAAAAGCAAAAGTTTTATTTGGATGTTTTTTTTTAGTATTTTTATTTTAGACTTCATTTTTATACTTGCTACTTTAAGCGTTTGGTATAGCCACAAACACATAATATTTGGGGATGGGCAGAATAATAATCAAATGATATTAGGAATCTTTGCTTAATTCAAATGTATGTAATGTTATATAAATTGATGTGTCACACAGGTGGTGTAACTGTGACGCTGATCTTGATACATGGCTAGAGGATGGAGGTGATATCACAGAAATGGAACATTTGCCTGTTAAACAACTAAGGATTGGTGATACTGGTACACCATTAGATGAAAAGGAGGGACAATACACACTGGGACCACTTGTCTGCGAAGGAGACAGTAAGTAAATCTTAATATTTGTATGTAATGCAAGTTTCCTTTCAATAATTGTACCTCAAGGACAACTACTGTACTGAAGTCAATATGCCACATCATTGTTACATAAACATACATGTTATGTCTCTTAACCCTTCTGTAGCCTCTCAAACTGTGGGGGGAAACACTGAAAAGCAGCAGAGAACCTGCTTGCAAATTTTTTTAACACATTATGCCATGCTTCCAAGACTGTTGCCTACCTACATTATTATTATTTAATTAATTTTGGTTTGTAAGGCTACAGAAGAATCAGAGGGAACATAAAAAGTGTACCATATATCGATGTTGTTGCGAGCAATATGTGTATCTCGTATTTTGTCAGGCGAAGCAATATGTGTAAATCGTTATTTGTCACGCGTAGCAATATGTGTATCTCGTTTTTTTTGTCACGCGAAGCATTATGTGTAAGTCAAGCGCCATCTACATAATCTTCGGAAACGACTTACATATTTTGCTTGACAAAAAAACAAGATACACATATTGCTACACATGACAAATAACGAGATAGACATTTTGCTTTACGTGACAAAAAATGAGTTACACATATTGCTCGCAACAACATCGATATGTATATATTACAATATAGTTCCCTGTTATGATTAATATTTTTAATTAAAGTACAGTATGCTTAACAAAAAAATTAAAATAACAAAACAAAAACTTCTAATAACGATTTTTTTTTCTTTCTTTTGTAGATTTGTTCAACAATGTAGTAACTTTCCGTATCACTGATGCTACAATCAACCTCCCTACATTTGACATGGGGCATATTGGAGATATTTACTTTGAGTTCAAGACTACCATTGAGAATGCTGTTATCATGCATAGCAGAGGGCCACAGGACTTTATTAAGATCTCCATTGTTAGTAAGTAATATGACCAACAGTTGGGTTGGGCGAGAGTATTTTTTAATTTTATGTTAATCTAAATAGTTTTCCTTCTTTGCTACTTCAAAAGTATATGAGACCCTTTTCTTTTCTCCATCCCTTTTTTATAAATGCCATTGAATTAAAAAGGATATCAGTGTTTAAAATTATTAAAAAAAAAAAAAAATTCTAACAGCTTAAAATCATAAAAGTTTGATTAATATCCTTCATTTGAATATTTCAAGCCTCTGCACTGTGTAGTTTTCTCAACAACAACGACACAAGTTTCTCTGTGTTAAAGGCATAGAACCAGAGGCATAGGCTAGCTGAACAAAAAACTTGCCTAATATCCTAACATACCCAAATATCAACATTATTTTGGCCGGAGTCATTGATTTCTAATTTATTTTCCAGTTAAAAAATGTCAGTTGCGGGTTTATTACGTCACAGCTCGCCTGGTCCACGCGCACGGAAACAAGTGAGCTGTGACGTAATAAACCCGCAACTGACATTTTGTAAATGGAAAATAAATTAGAAATCAATGACCCCGGCCAAAATAATGTTGATATTTGGGTATGTTAGGATATTAGGCAAGTTTCTTGTTCAAGGTGTTCTACGCCTTTAAAGGATAGGAAATTGGGGACCCCAAAACTTCATTCTTATAATTGCCGATTAATTATCTTTTTAGTTAAAAGATATAATATAATTTTTTCCCCTTGTTTTTCAGATGGAAATCAGTTACAGTTCAGATACCAAGCAGGCAGTGGACCTCTAGGAGTGACAGTAGATACCTCATACAACCTGGCTGATAATAACTGGCATTCAGTTTCTGTGGAGAGAAACCGTAAGGAAGCAAAAATTGTTTTGGATGGAGCTTTGAAAGCCATGGTTAGAGAACCACCTGGTCCTGTCAGAGCTTTACATCTTACTTCTAATCTGGTTGTAGGTAAGTAACAATGATAACTCTTGCAAGAAGTTAACAAACTTGAGGTAGGGTGAGTTTAGTTATATTTACAGTAAACTCTTGATTTTGTGAAGTTCATTTCTGTGAATTTTTCGATTTTGTGAAATGCTCAGTTAGGTCCGCAGCAGACTTCAATATATGCATGGCAATGTTAAAGCTTTCAATTTTGTGAAATTCAGTTTAGTAAAAAGGCCATTTTCTGGCTCGCTTGTGATTTCACAAATCAAAAGTTTACTGTAACATGCTTTCTCTGGCACATGATTGATTCTGTAAATTTAATGTTCAACAAAAAATGGTGCAAATAAAACGTAACTGTTAAAGGAAGTAATAGAGGCGTCTCCTCTCTCCCCTTCCCCACCTATACCTAATCCAAACCAACCAACTTGCCTTCACTACACTCTAAGCAACTGAAGAAGAGGGCTGTTGCCCTTGAAACGCGTGTTGGTTTCTCCTATCCAAAATCAAAACAAAATTCTAACAAAATCAGTGTCAGTAAATGTGTTACTATAGTGAAAATATGACATATATTTGGGTGGAAATCTTGCTAGGAGAGAGATAATAAATCTCTAATAAATAAACACATCTCTGTGCTAGCAAGATTTTCATGCAACTATAGGACATACTGCAGGCTATACTTTCTTTTTAATGTTATCATATCCAACTAACAAACATTATCTAATTTATTTATTTAATTTATTTTTAATTGGGAGGAAAAAAGGTGTTAATTTTTCCATATGAAAGCATTGATATTTGAAACTATGATAGTCTCAAAATCTCGTTTTATAATTCCTGCATTACAGTTTTTATTTTAGTGTGAAGGTGTACTCATGTTGTTTTCATATTAAATTACAGGTGCCACAGTAGATTTCAGAGATGGTTATGTAGGATGTATTCGTGCTTTACTTCTCAATGGACAACTTGTGGATTTGAGAGGTTACACAGAGCGTGGACGTGGACTTTATGGTGAGTTTCATAGTATTATTAGTGAAGAAATAAATTAAAAAGCAATGTAACTCCATATAAGGTTGAGCTCTCCCCTCAGGCTGTACAGGTGACCGTTGCAATAATGTTTGAATCCGCCAATCAGAGCCTGGTAAAGTGACGTCATTGGTTGTGGATGTAAACAAAGAAAGGTTCAAACATTTGTTTGTTTACATTCACAACCAGTGATGTCATGAGATGGAGGGGAGCAAGTTGAGCTGTGATTGGTTGTTTCCCTTCATGCTGTACAAATTTGAGTCCCTGAGTGCTCTACCTTATGTAGAGTTACATTGGCTGCAATGAAAGGACTGTTGGAGCTAAATGTGACAGCAATACACAAAATTATTATTATTATTATTTTCCTTTTTCAAATTTCATTATGAAAGTCCGTGTATAAATTTGAAGAAATGTGTTTTGAGTCCTGTGATTTTTTTGTGTACAGGTGTCAGTCCAGGATGTGTGGGTAAATGTGAAAGCAGTCCATGTCTCAACAATGGTACTTGTCATGAGAAATATGATGGATATAGCTGTGACTGTCGTTGGACTGCATTCAAGGGACCTATCTGTGCTGATGGTGAGTATTGTGTGTTACAGTTTTGAGTTGATTGTTTGTGTTTTGAGTATTGATGCTAGTGAACAATGTTACCTAATAAGATAACAATTGAATTATTTTGATTTTTAAATTTTCTGTACTATCTTTTCCATCCAGCCTCATCATTTTCTTTATTATTATATTAGTTAAGTCATTATGTTGATAGAATTTTAAAAATAAAATATTTCCTTTCAAAAAAATAAAATATATATACACATTTATACTTTGTTGAATTTAATGTCCCTAATTGACATGATTTAAACAAATAAACATTGTATAATAATGTTATTTTCTTACAGAGATTGGAGTTAACATGAGATCCAACTCTTACATCAAATATGACTTTATGGGAAGCTGGCGTTCAACTATCTCGGAGAAAATAAGAATTGGTTTTACTACTACAAATCCTAAAGGATTCTTACTTGGACTATTCTCTAATATTTCTGGAGAATATATGACTATTGCTGTTTCCAACAGTGGTAAGTGCCTTTGTAAAAATTTATTTTGTTGCCTTTTAGGGAAGGTGTCATTAGTAGCAATATAAGCTGCTAAAACAAAGGGAGCATCATCATTTTATGCAAGTTAACTTTAATGGGGGTCGCCATGTGATAGTTTGAAATATGGGATTTTGACATCTTAAGTCGTATTGTTGGTTGTTACTATTTTTATAGTCTTTGTACTCTGACAACCTGTCCATTAATTTTCCCTCTTCTGCATTTATAGTTTTTAGACTTGTTAATATACTATATTTTTTATGGTTAAATAAGTTGAGTGAAAAAAATGTTTGTGCAATATAATTGATAAAGATTAAAGGCTAAATGAGTTCAGTTTTAGTTGAATAATTATTCTCTTATCACACAAGGGTTCCTATCAGCAAAAGCTCAAGGCTTGTTCCCCAATTTTTTTTAACCTATCTATGTGTCTCCTATCCAATTTTTATTTATCAATTTCAGGACATTTACGAGTGGTATTTGATTTTGGATTTGAACGACAAGAAATAATTTTCCCTAATCAAAACTTTGGTCTTGGACAATACCATGATGTTAGACTTACCAGAGCTGACTCAGGATCTAAGTTGATTTTAAAGGTAACTGGCTCTATTGTAAAATAAATATTTACTACTGAGTCAAAATTGCACTTCAAGTGTAGTGATGATAGAATTTGATAAATGTGAAGTGACAAGGCTGTCATATGATATTGTAGCCATCTTATTTTTTGTTTGCCCTTCCCAACTAATTTTTTGTAGTTATGTGTTCCTTTGACCTTTTTAATAATATCTGCAACTGCTATTCCCCCCCCCCCCCCCCCTAAGTATATTTCATCACTATGAGACAAATTAGTTGTGGTTTTCCATTATATACATCATCAACAAAATAACATCCCTGAAAAATGAAAGATATCAGTCTATATCTAGTTCAGGTTTTCTTTAGTATTCCAGTTCAATTGAAATTGATTTTTTTTTCTTCTTCTTCTTGAAGCTTTACCATTAAAAAACAATAATTTTACGAGTGCTACTAGTTAAACTATTGCCATGAAAATAATTTGTTAATTGTAGTTATTAACTGAAGTGTTCAAATCACCAAAATAAATAATACTTCAATGACATTTGTTAATTGTAACCAGGTTGACAACTATGAACCACAAGAGTATAAATTTAACATCAAGGCAAGTGCTGATGCACAATTCAATAATATCCAATATATGTACATTGGCAAGAACGAGAGTATGACTGAGGGATTCATAGGCTGTGTGAGCAGAGTTGAGTTTGATGATATCTTCCCTCTTAAACTTTTCTTCCAAGAAGATGGACCTTCAAATGTCAAGCCTGGAGGAGGTAAGAAACATAAACTTTTTTTTTTTTTTATCATTATTATTGTTATTGTTATTATGCTCTTTTCTTTCTTCTTCTGTAACACCAACACTGGAATCTTACTTGATTCAAGGTAAAGGTGAGAATAATCCAGTACCAATTATGTTAGTAACTGCAAGTGGTATATAGAGGGGTCACAAACTAAGCACTTTGCGCACGATGTTAGCTGGGCCAAGAACTGCAGCTTTCTGTATGGCACGCAAATGCCTGTCCTAATGTTCTCAAGGTTTAACTTTTCTCTTGCTTTTAACCAATCTTTGCTAACCAGACCATTCACAGAAACCACAACATTATTATTATTATTATTTTGTAGCTGGTTGAATGTTTTAAATTTACAAGAAATAATTTGGAGATCACTCTTAAGTAAGTGAGGAATAGTACAAGTGCATGTATTTAAAATTATATTAGTAATATATTTGGGGGTGGGGGGGGGGGGATGCATTGATGGCATTGATACTTTCATGTAAATTGAAAAAGGTCAAATAAATAATGGTATTTTTTGTTATTGTACTTATAGATACTCAATGTTGTTTTGGTAAGTGGGTTATTATTGCTTTATAAATTATTGTACTCTTAATGAGTTTAAAGGATAAATGTACTTGATATTAAATACCATTGATTTTTAAAATCGGTATACAGACTTTAAAAATATGAATAAATTAGAAAGGAAATGTAAGGAAAAAAATCAGTAAAAAACCTTTGCCATATTGAAATGGTGAGTTAAAGCATTTAAGCAATAACTGTAGCAGCACAGTAAAACACAATTGTGACAAAATATTACCATTCAAAATCTTGAACTAAATTTGCATTGTTTTTCTCATAAGAAATAAACACTGCGTTTAAATGTTAAAATATATTATCACAGTCGTTTGTACAGTAATTCATGTTCCTATTTTAATTAGAGACCCTTAACAGAGAAGCGACCACCTCATGTTTTAGGCAGACCTGCAATACATTAGTTTTGAAAGATCCGCTAATAGTACCCACACTTTCTAGCATTCTGATTGGCCAGATTCAAGAAATTGTTTAGGTGTCCAATCAGAACGCTAAGAAGTGTCGGTAAAAGGTGGTCGCTTCTCTGTTAAGGTTCTCTAATTTTAATTGGTAATAAGCACCACCTACATGTGATAGTATAAAATATTTTCCCCATTTGCATTAATTTTTAAAATAGTTAATTTCTTACCCAGGGCAGCACTGTAACATTAAGAAGATGTAATGTAATACTGTATTATGTACTTTGGTATATCAGGAGGGACGGATAACATTTGCTTGGGACTTTGTATTTAAAGTACATCATTTTGCAAGCCAGTTACATTACAATATAATGGTAATGTTTCAGACCCACTGACTGAAGATTTCTGTGGAGTGGAGCCAGTTACACATCCTCCCAATCTTGTGGAGACCAGACCACCACCTGATGTCGATGAAGATAAGTTGAGAGCAATTTATAGGAAGACGGACTCTGCTATTCTTGGAGGTATGTTTGCGTACAAGTATTGCCAAAAATAGATATGAGATCAGCGTCTCACATGCTGTATTATTTGTAACACTTGTTTATATTACAGGTGTTCTTGCCATCATATTCCTTGCTTTACTGATCATGTTGGTTCTGATTGGTCGCTACATGTCTCGTCATAAGGGAGAGTATTTGACACAAGAAGACAAAGGTGCTGATAATGCTTTAGATCCTGATGAAGCTGTTGTCAATGCAGCTACTGGTCATCAAGTAAGAAAGAAGAAAGAATGGTTCATCTAAACATAATCATCTTCCCCCTCAATCATATAAGTCGTAGTGTTGTCTTTTTGCTCACTGTATATTATATTCTTTGAGGTCAGTTTGAGCTTTGTGTTTTTATTTAAATTTGTGAATGGATAAATGAAAAGAAAAAAGTTTAAAAGAAAATAACAAAAACTGAAATGAGGCTTACCATAAAGGAGAAATGATCTTAGTGAGGGGATGGGGAAATTTGCTTGCATAAACATGACTTAAATGTGGCTTTTTTTTTCTTTTTTTTTTTTTTTTTTTTTAAATGTTTTGATATTCTATTTTCTGTTCGGGTGTTCATTGACTAATAAAGGCACAACTGTTTTGAGGCCAACTTCAAGCAATTCCGCTTACATCCACTTTCGTTTCGACGTACTGCGCTTGAGGAGTAAGTTGAAACAAAAGCAGATGTGACCAAAATTGCTTATAGTCGGCCTCAAAACAGCTGTTCCTTTATCAGACTAAACATTTTTTTTTTTCTCCTATGATGAGTTTTGTTTTTGTTTCTTCATTCAGTCATTAGAGATTGAAAGAATATTTTGCTTTTTATAAAATTGCTTAATTATTTTTAAATTTATGACATTTTAAATTTAAATAAAAGAAGACAAACTCCTAACTAGAATATAATACAATGTAAGCAAAAAAATAAGAGACCTTAATTATTAATGAGCATTTTTACATGTAATAGAATGATATGAATGAAAAATATAACTATAAAATCAGGGTTGACAACAAAAAAATGATAAAATATTTTTTATTATATTTTTTTATTAGAATAAATGGCATGAGTAAACAAAAGTGTTAAGTACAGGTGAATACTGTAGATGTAAAATTAAATATACTATAAGAAAATATACAGTCAAACTTACGTTAAAATGAAGTTTTTGAAGTCTCATACTCTTGTAAGGATGACTGTATAATATATAGTAATGTTAATGCCAAAATAACTTGTCGGCTCTGATATACAGATAGGCACAATAAAGGAAGAGGTTGTGAGGGTTCAATTCAAGATTTTCTAGTAATTGAGACTTTAATAAAAAATCAGTGCAATAATCAGAATTATTACCAAAAAAATAAAAAAAAATAAAAACTTTCGCTTTTTTTTCCCCCCTTTTGTTTTACAAAATTGATGAATTAAGTGATAAAATTTTAACATCGAATATTAAGTCTCTTAATTTTTTTTTTTTTTTTTTTTTTTTTTTTTACTAATTTTAAATAAAATCTTGAATGTACCCTTTGTTCAGATATTATTACATTATTGTTAAAAAGAAAGAAAAAAAAATAAATAGATATCTTAACTGATATCTATTTTCAAAATGTAAAGAATAGATACTAATTTTTAGTATGTAGATAATATAATAAAGTATATATATTTTTCTTTGTTGTGAATTGATATTTTCTCTTAGTTTTCAGTGTCTTCTATAATTTTAAAAACTCTGGTTATATTTGCAAAGTTTTTTGTTAAATAGAAGACTCTGTTTTTAAATCTTAAAGTATAAAAGACATGTAATTTGGCGGCATATTTTAATTTTTATTAGTTATGTATCAAAAAATATATATCGACCACTACGGATAATAAACGGCCATGAGGATTTTTAACTTTACAATTAAAATTTGAAAATTTAAAACTTGACACATTTATTGTCCGATATGTGCACATTATAAGGTTGTCGGTCTTAATTTATTTTCAAATTTGTACTGTGGTGATATTACGATGTAAATTTGAGCAATACAAAAATGCTGGTAGTCGTTTACTATCCGTGATAGTCGATATACTGATATAAGTTTAAACCTTTATATAAGTATGAAACCCTATTCCATCCATTTTTAAGTATTAAAAAAAATTATTATTAGTATTAACAAAGGTAGTAAAATTGTTTGAGTTTATTATAATATTACTTTTTTTTTTTTAATGAAATAGTTTTGTAAATATAAGTTTTTAGTTTGTAAGAATCTCTTCTGTAATTTTGTTATAACCAAGCTCTTTTACAAATCTCAAGACTTTATTTTAAAATGAAGCTTATTAGTTCAATTTTATTTTTACATACAAAATATTCCAGTTAATGGAATTTTGAAATAAATATAATTTGTTTTGTTTTTTTCCTCACTCTCTCAAGCTTCACTCTATAAACTGTCTGTTTTAGTGCATTATAAATTTTAATTAATATGAAGAGATAAATTTTCTTTTTACTCTTATTTATACCTCATATTTTTGTTATTATTTTTAATTTTAAGTTGCATCTTGTTTTGCTAACATAATATTTCTATATATAATAATAATATTTGTATGTAAACATTCCAAAAGTTTTATTAATATTGTGTACGACTCAAAAAAAATGATAATTGAAAAGATCTGAAATGATGTAAAAAAATTTTTAACATCAATAAAATGTAATATAATAACAATTTATCTTCCATTTTACAAAATGAACTATATTGACTCTAAGTATAACGTATTTTAAGAAAGAAAATGAACTACCTAATATGGGAATAAATGCAGTGCATGCTTTTAAAAATAAAAGTTATATAGAAAGAAAAATATTTTTCTGAGAATAAAAAAAAAATGTGTAAAACTTCTCGTAACTATGCTATAAACTAGAATAGTTGAATGGTAATTTTTAAAATACATAACAAAATACATGTTTCAGCTAAATTATTATTGTTTTTTCAAATACTTATTATTATTCTAGTTTATTTTTAAGAAATTTGGTATTCATTAAAATTAATTACTTCTCTACTAGTCAAAGACTAATTTTGATTAGCTGGCGATTACATTATTTTCCTATTGGAAGCAATAATGGATATTATAATACTAGTAACTGTAAAATCAAAACATAACAAAGTATTTTTTTTATTAGAATTATTGAGCAATATGCATGCTCCCTCATCCCCCATGCAATTTTTTAAAGTAAACAAAAAAAGTTCTTTTAATGTAATAAGGCCTTCCTGAATGTTTTTATCTACAAGAAATCACCTCAATTTTCTACATTATGAACTGTCCTAGGATTAAAATGTTAAAGGGGGGAGGGGCTTTTGTCCTCCCTTTTTTATATTTCCTATCCACTTCAAAACCACTTTTTCTCATGAATTAACAAGCATTTTATTTTGAGGATTTAGATCTTTTATTTTTTGCAATGTGTTAAAGATAGGTTAGCCTGTCAATTAATTGTATGATACACTTTTAATTATAATAATATCTGTAATAGTTATAAATGTTTTCCAACTTTTTCATCATTATATACGAGGCCAAATTTCATAATTATAATAATATAGTACAATTTTGTCAAATATTTAAAAATGTATTTCTCTGGCTTTGCAATATATACGCCAATATAGTTAATAAAAATTGTTATGCAATTTTATATGACTTATGTATAATATAAAAAAACAAAACTATAATACAAAAAAAGGTGATGAAAAAAATAAAGAAAATTCAATTTTGTACATGATATTGTTTTATTTTAATGAAAATATTGTATTGAATTACATTACACGTAAAATATTAAAGAAAATTCAATTTCCTGCAACTAAATTCTTTGTATACAGCAGTGGCGTGCGGTGCCTATTTTTAGAATTCAAATGATTATAGCGCCGAATTTTATCAATCAATTTTTTAGACATTTTGGAATTTCATAGTCAGAAAGTCAAAATTATGAAAACTATTTTTTAATTTTTTTTATTTTGAAGTTAAAGGTCCCAAAGGGCCCCTTAAACAGAAAAATTGAGGTAATTTTTTACTCTTCTGATCACAAAGGACACTGAAAATTAAGAAATCGAGTAAGAACTAAATTTCAGGATAAAAGAGTTTTAAATTAAGCCCAGAATTACAAAATTGGTCCAGTTTTGTTATGTGGGTCTAATTAGGGACACTTCAAAGTCAAAACATTTTAAAAATGAAACAAAAATTAAAAATTCAGTTAGAAAAACAAAAACTTTAGAGTTTGTATTTTTTGGAGTACCAATTTCAAAAATCAAATTTTGAACTTCCAAAATCTCCTCAATAGGGCCCAAACGGGTCCCATTTTTTTCAAAAAGCAATATATTGAAATTTTAACTACAGCAATAGATTTGTAAGGGCCAAAAACATAGGAATCAATATAATACACACCAAAATCGGAACATCCCTAGTTTTTTTATTTTTATGATTCATTGGGACTGATGCAATATTGCATCAGTCCCAATGGGCCCCAAAATTAAAAAAACTAGGGATGTTCCGATTTTGGTGTGTATTATATTGATTCCTATGTTTTTGGCCCTTACAAATCGATTGCTGTAGTTAAAATTTCAATATATTGCTTTTTGAAAAAAATGGGACCCGTTTGGGCCCTATTGAGGAGATTTTGGAAGTTCAAAATGTGTTTTTTGAAATTGGTACTCCAAAAAATACAAAATCTAAAGTTTTTGTTTTTCTAACTGAATTTTTAATTTTTGTTTCATTTTTAAAATGTTTTGACTTTGAAGTGTCCCTAATTAGACCCACATAACAAAACTGGACCAATTTTGTAATTCTGGGCTTAATTTAAAACTCTTTTATCCTGAAATTTAGTTCTTATTCGATTTCTTAATTTTCAGTGTCCTTTGTGATCAGAAGAGTAAAAAATTACCTCAATTTTTCTGTTTAAGGGGCCCTTTGGGACCTTTAACTTCAAAATAAAAAAAATTAAAAAATAGTTTTCATAATTTTGACTTTCTGACTATGAAATTCCAAAATGTCTAAAAAATTGATTGATAAAATTCGGCGCTATAATCATTTGAATTCTAAAAATAGGCACCGCACGCCACTGGTATACAGTGTATTATAATTATGTATAATCAGGAAAGATCAAACCATTTCGGTTTGAATAAGTAATCAAAGAAAGGATAGGAGAAACCAACAAGCCTCTAACCATGATGAAAAGTTTGTAGCTTGGTGAAAATCTTGATGGCACAAGTTACACAAATATTTACAAGTTGATGTTTTGAGGGCAACAGCCCTTTTCTTCAGTTGCTTAGTCATATTTAAAAAAAAAAAAAATGTACCGCTTGCAATTATTCAAGGATACACCTTGTGACCTACTGGGGGGGGGGGGGAAGGGGGGTAATGCTAATAATACATTAATGAGAAAAATACCATTTTGGTCATTAAAAAATAATAAATAAATAGTATGCAACATTAGAGCATGATGAATTAAAAATTAATCAAGCACAAAAATTATAGATAGAAAATGGGACATGAGATCAATTTCCTAACATAGGTACACTGGTACAGGGGTACAGTTTGTTTTTGTTTATAATAGAACAATGTCTAGAATGCTAGACATCCCATTAACCATCAGTAAATTAGATAATTTTTTGTTTTCTTTAATCTTCAACTTGTGTGATAATTGGTCTAGTTTAAAAGATTTGGTAGGAAAAATTAGGAAATGAGAGATAGTGCAAGCTTAGATTGACAGGGATGCTATTGAACAAAAAATATTTTCAAACCCCCAGCAAAGAAAAAACTGTTCATATTACTAATATTATTATTTTTCTACTAAGACCTCCTTGCCTGTCTATAAGCTCATACCATTTTACTTTCCCTAATTCCTAATAATAATCTGTGTGTTTCTATCAAGCTCTATAAATATAGTATTAATATTATTACTACATACAACTGATACAACACAGTGCATCATGCATACAAATAAATGCAAAAATTATAACATGTATTATGTAACAATGGTAAAGGTAGAGCTGACAGCATTGGTTGCATTAGAATTTTTTTCTCACAAGTTATTTTTGGCACAACGCTTTTTCCTTATGTTTTTACTACCATACAGTATACCTATTATTAATCCTTATCTCTCCCCCCCCCCCCTCCTAGCATAATAACATCATATTGAGATAATTGACTTAATTGACTAATAAAATAACAACGGTTTTGAGACAGACTTTAAGCAATATTTTGGTCACATCTGCTTCAGTTTCTACTTACTACAGACGCACAGTAATTCAAAACGGAAGCCAATATGATAAAAATCACTTAAATTTAACTTCAAATCAGTAGTTCCTTTATCAGTCAATAGTTTTTCAAAAAAAAAAAAAAAAAAAAAGTACAAATTTGTAGAGTTTCTTGAAAAAAAAATTGCTGGGGTACACATCCATGAACAGTAATATACAGAATTCTGAGATAAATATGGTTTATCTCCAATTTAAGACGGGATCAATAAGTTAAAATATTTATAACCTTGTGCAATCATTAAGTTTGTTCGTAAGCCTGTTACCTTTGTGCTTAAAATAAATAAATAAATAAAATTATAGGAAATATAATTTATTATTAAAGCCTTTCAGTATGGCAAATTAATATTCATTCAATCAAAATTTATTATTATTTTGATAACTTAAAGTGAGAAGAACAAAAAAATATATATATATTATTTTACACTATAACATTTTTTTGTTATTTTTTATTTTCTACATATACAGTACAAAGAAAGAAAAACAAAATGCTTCATACATTTTTCATAAAAGGAAATTGTTAAACAACATAATATATATTTTTTTTTTTACAAAACACACATATTTTTTTATTTTGTTATTAATGTGAAGAAGCCCAAGTTTTCATTTGCTATCCCCCCCCCCCCCCCCCCCTCCAGATCTTTAAGCATTGGACTGTTGCAGGTTGCCTATTGATCTGTTCCGCTTGGAAACTTTTGTCCGTAGCAGTACAAACCATGGAAGAATCCTCTCACGGTAACTTAAGGTAATTCATCTGCTCTGAGAAACTCAACGATAGGTGTTGGCAAAATCTTTGCCATCTTTTCCATGTATCTAGGGTATTCAATTTTTTTCTGTCTTACCAATGCAATTCTGCACCACTTCTGTAAGCTGAGAGGAGTTTTCATAAGCTCTTTCATTGTTTGAATTATCATGGTAGCTACGTCAGGATTGTATTTTTGCCTTTGAGATTGAATGAACCAATAATTATTACCATTTGCTGCTCTCATAGATTCATGATTATATGCTTTAAGTTCAAGTATTGATAATGGAGTATAATCATAAATGCCTTTTTCCCATAAATTCGTACCAAATTCATGTAATAATTTCAATATTCGTAAACTTTCTGCTGTACCAAAACATTTGTCATGTTTACAAAAGCAATGAATTAAAGAAAGAGCTTCTTTGTTGTGTTTACCCAGTAAACTCCAGCCACTTGTCTTGTGATCAATCATAGCTCCTCGTAATAATAACATCTTAAGTACTGAAGGTTTTGATATTAAAATTGCTTGAATTGTTGGTGAATATCGACTGTACATAATTGTGTTTTGTTTTTTCTCATCTACTAAAACATATTCATTAAGATCAACACCATATTTTAAAAATAAATCAATCATTTCAGTACAATTTTCTTCTAAATCTAAAACTGAACAAGCTAGATAATAATTTGAACCCAAATATTTTGCAAATATATTTGTAGATCTTAGATTTCTATAATAAGTGCCATTGTGTTCAAATTTTGGACTCAGAATATTATTTTTAAATATATATTCAAGAGATTGAAGGGAGTTATTGACAATACCAACAGCTACGATACCTCGGAAACTATCAGTAGCATTTAGATTTGCCCCAGCTGATATTAAAAATTGAACACACATTTCATGGTCTTTTGCAACTGCATCTACTAGAGGAGTCACTTTATTATCATTATTGGTTGATTTACGTTCAAGGCTTTTAGGATCATTGAGTAAAATCTGCTGCATATTTTTAATGTCTTTCTTTGAATTACAACATTCAGGTGAATGCAGGAATGGTGAATCTAGTTTTGGTTCACTTGGACCTGAGCTTGATTTGAAGCGCTTACTCATGATGGTAGCTTTCAAGGTATCAATAAGAGTTGGGAATCTGAAACACAAAAACATAAAATACAATTATTACAAATGTATGTGTATGTATTGTAAATATACCTGTAAATATGGACACATAAAGTTACAAAGCATTGAATACATATTTTTAGAAACAGATAACACAGGTCAAGGTATCAGAAAGCGGGTGCGGGGTGCGTGGGTGTTGCAAAAAAACACATTGCGGCTTCTATATGACTCTTCCTTTTTTGTAACTTTATGTGTCCGTATATCGGTATACATGCCAGTATATGTATTGTATTTATTATTGAGGGTTGTTGCAGTATTATGCATGTAAACGTTACCGGTATTATACCGTAAAATTTTTTAATCCAGTGTGTTTGTGTACGTGGTAGAGACTCGATCAGAGTTGTCGGTTAATTGTTGGTATGCTAAACGGCTTTTTACGGGTTATTTAAATGGAAAAGGTCTCAATTGTTGGCACTTTGATAAATATTGACTTGAGATTTGAGAACCTTTTTGATGCCACCATATAATGCACCATTGAGTCCACTCTCCTCCACCCTGTGTATCTAAATTTACATTTTTCAAAGTCTCTATATATGTATTATATTGGTTGCGAGTGTTGAGACAGATGCGATATATGCATATGTATGTACATATTTAATTTTTTTAAGTTTTCATTAACTCATCTGCCAACAATTGAGAGTATGCACGCAAATGCATACACAGTTTTTGTAAAAAGCAGCTAGGGTGATCCGAGTCCATACATACCGCGGTCTGTAAACACGTACTATGGCCATCATCAGAGGCCATCATGCCTGCTTATAATAGCTGCTTATAATAGCGCATATTTTTTAATTGTTTCACTTTATACATGATTCAGTAATAACCGAAGATAGATAATACATTATATTTAAATACTAAACATAATTTCTTACCTAAAAATCGGTAGAAATCTGTCAATCTTCTAACCTACTTCCTCACACACAACACACACGTGTTCACAACAACGACAACAAGTTTTGAAACGAAAAATGGATAAACAACTCGTTTCAATTGTTTCAAACAAATCAAATGCGCATACGCATTGCGCAACATTTAGTTGCACAGGCTTGTTGCGCAACACGTAAAAGTGCGCGCTTTTTAAAACACCAGCTGATCGTCAGCTGTTTTTGTTTTGATTACAAACTTTCGGCGCAAAATAAAAACGTATCAAGAACGTGAACTTCTTTTGAGCAAAATTAATCTAAATTTTATTGAATTTTTATGAATAAATGTGTTGTGTAATAATGGGAAGGTTTGTATATATCACTGGCAATCCAAATTGTTGGGGAACGTACACGATAAATGTGTAATGTGAAGTGTTCATATATTGGATTGGATCTTGGATCCTCAATCATTATGCCGCATATACGCTTACTCCTCCTCATCAGTATTATTTGTGTAACACGATTATGATAAAAAATATTTTACCATTTGCAACGCGTGTTTTTCTCATAATTAGCCACTTTCTAACTTTTTTCCTTTTAATTTTCTTTAGGTGTTTAATTATTGGTCTTAAAAACTCACTTCTTATAAATGCTAATATGATGTTCATTTACATTACATTTTTCTATTTTTCAGACACAAAGAATGGCGCAAAGTTGCAAAGAAAATGAGAAGGAAACGCATTAGATCAGAAATAGCACGACAAAAAAACGAGCAACATTTAATAGGTAACAACAAACTTGATCCAATATAGAGTACATAATTATGTCTGTACGGTATGGTATTTTAAAAAAATACACTTTAAAATTGGGGGACCACGCCCCCTTTTATGAAAATTTTTCGCCTCCGGCGGGGCTCCCTCCCCCGCGTCCCAAGTTGCCTCTCTCCTAGGGTCAGAGTGTCCCGATTTTGCCTCTCAATAATATGGTCAGCCTAGGTATTTGGGTACCCTCTCAGTCGGGTCATTATTTCTTTTGGGGGTCATTCAAGGCACACCATCTTTTCATATGGTTCCAAGATCTTGTGACAAAAGATAGACATGTCCGTTTGACCTCAGTTTGAAGGTAATAGACGCACCAGGGGCTGAGCAATGAGCCCCGAATGAGAGCGCAGAAGTGCATTCAAAACACATTGAACCTAATGGCATTTGCTAACTTCTTGGAACGAGAGGGTGACCCAATATTATAATATAAAATAATCTCTAAGTGTAATATAAAGGGGTACAGTACATACATGGCATAGATCTCAAAACAAAATCTTTTTATGTTTCAGCCGAGTCGAGTCCACGTCACCAAGCTTGGCTAGCCAAGCAGGCCTCTCTAGAGGAAGCTTTGGCAGCAGAAGAAGAAGTTGCTAGGCAACGCAGGGAGCAAGAGTGGCTAGCAGAGGAGCTCCGAGCCCAGCAGCAATTTAAACTGAAACAACTGGAGAAAGCAAAACATGATAAAGAAGTTGCAAAGCAAAAGGTACATACATACATACATACATATCATGACGCTATAATCGCTTTCGAGGTAAGCCAACAACACAGATGTTTTATCCTGACCCAGTGATAGAACTCCACAACTTCCTATCCTGACATACTTCACCAAAAGGTCACATCTCAATATTACATAATTAGAAAAAAATGTCACTGTTATCGATACAGTACTAAATAAAAAGAAAAATATAGAAAAAAAAAGAAAAAACAACATTTTAACCCCATGTTTGACATTCTTTCATATTATTCTATCGCCCATGTGCACATTATAGCTGTGTAATGATTGGCTTTTTTAGTATCCATTTCTTTTTATTAAGTATCATTGCTCTCATTTCAATATTATATTTTTAAATTTAATTTAATACCAACTAAACTTCTTTTACATGAAATTCACATTTATTAAATAACTGTATGATTGTTCAAGGAAGGATTGTTGGAAGGAAAGTATCAAATATTTAATAATTTAGTTGCAGAAGAAAGTCTCCGATATGTATTTTTAGTCATAATCAACATAATCAACAGTTGCATTTTGTCAAATGATTTCCACTCCTTTCGCAGCCTTTTTGAAATTTTGGCATAAAAAATATTGGAAATTCAGTTGTCTTGAATCAAAATTACAAAGCGGAAATTGGTATTTTTAAAAACACCACTGCCAATACTTAGTACAATCGTTAATATCCTAAATATGTCATGGGTACTTTAATAAGTATCATAGGAAAACAACCAGTAAAATACTGTTTATAGCATTTCCAAAATGCTATATGTTATCAACTTTACCATTACTATAGCATCTTCATTTTTTGTACTTTTTAGAATATTTCTAGCCAAATCCCTTTGTTTCTGCTTTCTTCTATCACATCCTATTTAATTGATTTCAGTTATATTAATAGTACTTACTTTGCCTACATTAATTTAACAAGTACAGTTTTAGTAATGAAAGTTATACAGGTGTAGTGGTAATACAGTACTATAATTTTAAAGGCTTCAACACAGATTGTAAAATTGGCATTTCAATATACCGAGGGCTACGTGGCATTTCAGTACTACTGCAATCTCCGCGGGTACAATTTTGGCACATTTGTATTCTCCTCGCTCCCCTCTTTTGAAAGATTTTTATATGCTTATAGCGTGTACAGATGTGCCATAAGAAGGCATGGCGAAGATTACACGTGTCAAAATCATATCCGCGGAGATTGCAGTAGTACCAAAATGCCGCGTAGCCCTCAATATATATATCGTCAGGTTAGAGCACAAACCGTGTTTATTAGTGCTGTCGAAAAAAATCTGGATTTTGAAATCCGGATAAAAAATTATCCGTTATCCGAATTTCTATCCGGATCACGCGATCCGGATAATTTGATCCGGATCGAAATCCGGATAATTTTGATCCGGATTTCAATCCGGATAATTTTGATCCAGATCGCGATACGGATAAGCGAAAAAAATCCGGATTTCGAAATCCGGATAAAAAATTATCCATTATCCGATTTTCTATCCGGATCACGATCCGGATACGATCCGGATCGTGATCCAGATTTAAAACGGATCAGTGAATCCGGATAATTTCTTGTCCGCCAAATCCGGATCAATCGATCCGGATAACTTTCTATCCGAAATCCGGATTTTAATTTTATCCGGTTTTCGACAGCACTAGTGTTTATACAAAAGCAACAAGGTTCAAATTATTGTACAAAATGATAAGAGTTTCAACTTCGCTGCTTTTGTAGATATATAGTTTGTGAGCTAACCCGACGATAGCTCTATATTATATTATATCGAAGGCTACGCGGCATTTCGGTACTAGTTCAATCTCCGTGGTTGCCTTTTTGGCACATATGTATTCTCCGCGCTCACCTTTTTTGAAACATCTTTATACGCTTAGGCTGTACAGATGTGCCATTAGTAGGCGTGGCGTAGATTGCACATGTGCCAAAAAGGCACCCGCGGAGATTGCACAAGTACCGAAATGCCGCGTAGCCCTCGATATATTACAGTACAGTAATATACTTTTATTTCCTTTCTTATATACGTATCTTTGTATAATATCCCACAAAAATTGTGTATAAAAATGCACAATTGTATTAAAATGGCATCACTTTTTTTTTATATATATATGTGAGTATTGAACTTATTGTTTACTGTATTTTCAGGAGGCTTTAAAAGCTGAGATTGCTGCAAGAGAAAAGAAAAAGAAAGATGAAGCAGAGGCTAAAGAAAAATTAAGAGAACAACAGGAACAACTTGCTTTAGAAAGAGAGAAAAAGATTGAAGATTTTATGGAACAGGTATACCTGATTTTCATTAAATTTTCTATGTAAATCTGCACAATAAAGTTTAATATACATTAATGTTGATATTTTAGGGTACTGAGCTTCCATCAGAATTAAGAGTTGCCTCTGAAACTAACCCTGGCAAACCTCCATGTCCATTCTTCGGTAAAGTGGCGGCATGCAGGTTTGGAGATACATGTTCTAGGTACGAAAAATACTATTCTATTCCAAGATTGTCACAAAAACCCTAACACTATTCTACAGTAACATGTTGTAATTACTGTAGAACTATATAGATAACGTTAAATAGCCTCGATAAACAGTTATTTTATGGCTAAGGAAGAAGTTAGAAAATTCTGCAGCCAGGCTCTTATTAGTTAGTAATTGACAATAAAAGTGTCAAAACTTAATTATATTTACACACTTGGCCAAATTGGGCTTCCGCAAAATGAAGATTATGGGTTTAGAGGGCGAGGGAAGCTAAGGGTCCTCTAATTAACATTATGCATATGGGGGAAAATATGTATTTTGCGATTTTTGAAAAAACTACACTGGTTCCAGAGATATTTAAATGAGAAATACCAGACATACTTTTATGTGTTTTCAGTCAGAAATTTCTTGAGATTTTTTTTTTAACTGATAGCCTCTATTCAAGCCAACCATTGTAACCATATAAATATATATATTCAATTTTATATTGCATGTTTTAGGAACCACATTCGTCCATCTATCAGCAATTGTTTGATGTTTGCTGGTATGTTCTCTCACCCTGCTCTTGGTTTGGCTGCCAGTGACAATCAGGCTGGAGATCAACAAGACTGGAGCCTTGAGTTTGCAGAGACAGAACTCAGAAACGTATTTTTGTAAGTATTAATTCCAGCAAAAGATAGATAATCTAAATGGTCATTAATTATGAAAAAAATTAAATAAAAGTGCTTTTTCTGGCTTACAATAAAAAAATCAATATCAAAGAAAAGGATAAAATAACCAGCAAGGGCCTTACCACAGTAGAAGTTCTATGGAGAGGTCGAAGTCTCGCATGGCACAGTGTTTTGTTATAAAAAAGTTCATTTTATAACTGAGAGCTTTCGTCATATATTAATGACATTATCAATCAAAGAAGAAAATTACTTGAGCACATCACCGAGCAGTGTCTTGTCTTGTACTGCCGAGTTGTGCTCTTGCTGGTTAGGAGTTGGTATGGAGGGGTGGGGGTGGAGGGGTGGGAGTGGAGACATAGGAATTAGGGAAAGAGTGTGAATGAAGGAGTAAGGGAAGAGGTGGGGAGGGAGCGGGAGGAGCGAGAGACCGCATGAATGGCCACAGGCAATCCGTAAAAAACAATGAGATGGAAAAACCTGTGGCTGAACATGTAGCCTCTCATGGCTTATCAAATTTACAAATGTGCTATAAATCCACAATACTCCGTAAAATACCGGGTCCAGCTAACTATGCAACTTTACGACAATATAAATTGGCATACCAACATGTATTAAGATCCAGAAAAGCTCAAGGGCTGCCTGGACTTAATATTCGCTAATAAAAATCCTTTTTTAAAAATATTCCCGCCCCCTCCCCACCTCTTCCCTTACTCCTTCATTCACACTCTTTCCCTAATTCCTATGTCTCCACTCCCACCCCTCCACCCCCACCCCTCCATACCAACTCCTAACCAGCAAGAGCACAACTCGGCAGTACAAGACAAGACACTGCTTAGTGATGTGCTCAAGTAATTTTCTTCTTTGATTGATAATGTCATTAATATATGACGAAAGCTCTCAGTTATAAAATGAACTTTTTTATAACAAAACACTGTGCCATGCGAGACTTCGACCTCTCCATAGAACTTCTACTGTGGTAAGGCCCTTGCTGGTTATTCTATCCTTTTCTTTAATATTGATCCTAACAGCGATGGTTTTTTCCTTAAATTGATTACAATAAAAATAATAATAATAATAAATAAAAACTTATTTGTATTTAGTTCTAGCACTGACAAGTAACAAAGTACACTACAGTCAACCGAGGTGAAATTAAAAATGTGGGGTGAAATTAAAACTCCATCATGTGCAAGCTTTAATTTTTTTTCTATCTCCCTAGACACAGTTTGAAAGTGATTCTGTGCTTGGATTTCAATTACACCCCTCATTTTCAATTTCACTCCAGTTGACTGTAATAAAAGCCCTGCCCAAAATATGCTCAATCACATTTATTTATTTTTCTTGGTGGTGGTGTATAATTTAAAATAAAATGATACATTGTATGTTACTTAAAATGTTCATATTTCAGAGACTTCTACCAAGATGTGGTGACAGAACTAGGCTCCATGGCTGACCTCGTACGTTTGCTTGTGAGTTGCAATAGTGAGCCTCACTTGAGAGGCAATGTTTACGTGCAGTTCACCAATGAGAGAGATGCTTTGAAAACATGCAGACATCTATCTGGACGTTGGTATGCAGGCAGAAGACTTCAGCCATGTTTTGTAACTGTACCCAGCTGGAGACAAGCCATTTGTGGTGAGTAAATTATCAATTGTACTGTATTTTTGGGTAGGGGAGTGGGTGAGCAATGAAGTGTTGACTGGTAAACCCATAACCCTATATGTACATTAATTAAATAGGGTCCAGATATAGTAATTAATTATAATATTCTAAATTAAGTAAAATTAAAGTAAAAACTAGTTGCAATATACTGATCATAGCAACTTTTTTTACTCTAACATAATGGTGTACAGCTCTGGCCAAAAGTTCCCGAACGGGGCAGCGGCGGCCCGCTGCATTTTCTCATAAAGATAACATAGGGTGGTTGCAGGTTGCCTATGCAAATCGTTTGGGAACTTTTGGCCAGAGCTGTACATACACCATATACACCAAGGTTATTTATTTTTCCTAAAGAATTTTTTAAGGCCATAAAAAAATGGCCTGCAAGTTGTCTATTGTTTCTTTTGTTACATATGCATTAATTATAAAAAATTATTTGTTTTTCAGGTTTGCAAGATAGGAGATGCCCAAAAGGACGCAACTGCAATTTTCTACATGTATTTCGTAATCCTCATAGGCAGTTAATGTACAGTCCACCACCTGCAAGAGAGCGTAATGTACGAGAACCTTCAAGTAGAAGAAGAGAAATGTCTCGAAGTTTGAGTCCATGGAGTCCAGGACGCAGAATTACTGAACACACTCCACGAAGATCCAGGAGTCCAAGTAATTGGAGTACCAGATCATTTAGAAGAAAATCTAGGAGTCCAACACCTAGAGTTAGTAGAAGAAGTAGAAGTCCAAGTTCTAGAATCCATAGAAAATCAAGAAGTCCAAGCAGTTGGAGTACTAAATCATCAAGAAAAAAGTCTAGAAGTCCAACACCTAGAGTATATAGGAGAAGTAGGAGTCCACATTCAAGAAAATCAAGAAGTAAAAGTCCAAGTAATAGAAGTACACGCTCATCAAGAAGGAGATCAAAGAGTCCAGCACCAAGAGTCCACAGACGATCTAGAAGTAGAAGTTTAAGTCCTTGGTCTACTAATGATAGTTCTAGACATAAAAGAAGAAATTCAAAAAGTCCAAATTTGAAAATATCAAGAAGGTCAAAAAGTAAAAGTTTAAGTCCTAATAGACATCCAAAAATTAAACCAGTAAGTGAAAGTAGATTTAGTTCAAGTCCTGAAATAAATTTAACAGAAAATCTTTCAATTGAGAATCATAAAAATAAAAGTTCAAAAAGAAGTAAAAGAAAACCATCAGACTGTAGAGAAAAGAAATAGCTAGCTGTTTATGAAAATAGCTTTTGTTTTTAAAAGACTGATCTTGATTTTGGCTATAAAACTTTAACCATGTCTTTTATTGTATTTGTTTTGTACAAAACATAAACAACTTTTTTGTAATTTTCACAGAAACGATAGAAAATTCTTTTATTACTTTTTGTGGGATATTTTTACAACCATGTGAGTTTCAAGAATAAATAAAGATATAAATAAATTTGTAACCCTGTTTTTTTTTTTTTTTTTTTTTTTTTTTTTTTAAGTTATTATTTCATTTAGCTATTTTTAGGATAATATGCGTATTGTTATAATGGTGGCAGTGTTATTCCAATTCAAAATAGGTTTTATTACAAAAAAAGAAAAAGAAAAAATTTTGCCCCTATAGTTTCTTGTAGTTATGCAACCTGGTTGAAACATATGCTTAACTATTTGCCTAACCTACAGGCGCTATTATTTTTTTAATAATAATAAAATAAATTATCAAAATTTCAATTATTTTATGATTAACTAATGCCATTGTAACTATAAATTATTATTTATGAAACAAAGACTTGCTTAATTTTATAAATAAAAATGAGGGAAAAAAAACATTGAGGTTGATACATACTTATATGATATTAAAAAATATAATACAGTATATAAATTTTATTGACTAATAAAGGAGAAACTGTTTTTAGGCTGACTATAAGCAATTTTGCTCTCATCCGCTTCCGTTTCGACGTTCTGCGCATGCGTAGTAAGTTGAAACGGAAGAGGATGTGACTGAAATCGCTTAAAGTAGGTCTCAAAACGGTTGTTCTGTTATTAGTCATTAATAGAAAATAGTAGAAAGAGAGAATAAGTAGAATTGAAAATTAATAAAAACACGAAGATTCTCTAATTTATATAGTTAACTAGTACCTAAGATCAAATGTTCTAGCATAGACAAGTGCTAGATAAAAAAAAATATTAAAAAATATATATCTAATACTTGTATGCATTTGATCCAAAGTCCAAATTAATTGTATAAATTAGAGAATTTTATCGTTTTATTAATTTTCGATTCGACATGCTCTAATCTCTTTTCTATTATAACTTTTACTTTTATATATTCATGCACCCTAGATAAAAGATTATTTTTGTATATTTAATTGTAGTTTTCACACATTTATTTAGTGCCTGAGCATATAAAGTGTTGAAATATGAACTATGACGGCAACACAAAGCACACGTCTTCTAAACATAATAATACGCAAATGTAGTAAATAATTAATAAAGTCGAAGTGGAAAGATTTATTTATATACACAAGCGTTAGCAGACAGACAGACAAATATATAAGCATGTTTAATAATATAAATTAACAATTTAAGTTTTTTTTTTTTTTTTTTTTTTTTTTTTTTTGCATTTATGCATTTATTTTATAGCACTTTTTTCTCTGTTCAAACTCAGCAAATGTGGTAATGTTAAATCAATCCAATGTAGAGTATATATATATTATATATATATATATATATATATATATATATATATATATATATATATATATCGTTTATACATCTTAAAATTTATAAGAATGATAATTAGAGTGACATATTATTTTAGGAATTCTTATTTAGAACAAAAAATCACGAACCATTTTACTGGTAAAATAAATGTGATAAGAAATAAGAACTTTTATTGTCACAGGCAGTTTGTAGTAAAATTAGTGATCGAATTTGATTGAGCTTTTAATTTTAATAGTATTCAGCATAATTTTATAATTTATTTAACATGTCAACAGGTATATATTTATAGCACTTTATTTTATTCGTATACATTCAAAATAAGTTTCAAAGCTGTCGTTTCTATTTTGACTATTTAATTTTTTATGTAGATCTTTAAGATATTTTTATTGCGGAAATGAAAATAGCTTAGCAGTAGATTATAAGAATTAAACATTAATTATAGTGACACGTGCGTGCTTTATCGTATACCAAAGACCATGGTGTTTGCTTTCTCTCTCTTTCTCTCTCTCTCTCTCTCTCTCTCTCTCTCTCTCTCTCTCTCATATTCTTTCCCATTATATTTTTTCATTATTTTTTTATTGCAATAATGGCATAAAGCATTCTAATTGCATTAAAGAGCGTTTGTTCCATGTAACACTTGTTGTTCGAATATCTTTTTTTTTTTTTTCTTCTTCTTCTTCTTTTCTTTTTTTCTTTCATGCGTAGAAAAAAAATTTTGAAGCTATATTTTTACGTCCAGTATAATTGATAAAATCTGAAGTTTATTCTAACTATATTATTACTTTTATTTTTTTGACTTTATTGAAATCATAGTCTTTGGTTGAAATATGTTCGGCTTGTTAAAATCTTATAAAAATTTGAAACGACTTTTTTTTCCTTTCAACTTTCAACTTTATAGTTCCCAACCGTACTTTTAAATTTCAATGATATCATCATATAAAATCTGTACATATTATATTTATAAGGACGCAAAATGTTACATCTTGCTTTTCATATATATAAAATACTATACTATATATAATAATATTTTTTCATCACCTGATGCGCGCGCGTGTTCCTCGTCAATAATAGCAAGAGGGCGCACGAGCGGCGCAATTCCAAGACCTTTATTAAAAAGATGTAACACAAAAACTTAATTGATACCTTTTTTATATTTCATAACACATAAAAATATTACTATAATATACTATAGTATCAAGTATAATTAATAATTATGATATTGAATTGCCATGAAAGGGGAAACTTAATTATAGGAAATTACCTTATATTTTAATTACCTTGTATAAACTAAAAGAGAGGAAGTTTGAGAGAGTCAGATGCATTTGAAAGGTGGGGGAGATAGGAAGTGATTTTAGGACATCTCGTAAGTAGATATAGATGACGAGAAACTAAAAAAAGGAAAAGAAAAAAAAATTAAGTAGCGAGCTTTAAATAATTATGTGATAAAAATATAAATATTTATAATAATAACATAATTATAAAATTACATTTTTTCAATATATAATATAATCTCTTATTCAAATTTATCTAAATGTTAAATGTTGTTAATAAATAATAATTGTTGTTTATTCTTATTATAAGTGTTAAATGTTAGCTATTTAGAAAATATTTAATAAATAATTATGAATATGTATGAAAGTGATGAAGCTATTGAATTAAAAAGAACAAAAGAATCTCGTAAATTAAGTTCGGGTACGCAAGGTGTAGCGATAACGGCAAATACTACCGCAAACGCCGGTAGACGTAAAAAACGAAAACGAAGTACAGGTAGTCAAGCAGGTTCACAAGCTCCAAGTCATCATGGATCAGGAAATGTTCAACATAGAGGAAGTAGAGCGGGAAGAATCGACCCTGAAGATGATGATAAGTAAGCATAATTATTGATCTTTAATTATGTATACAACACATCAATACATATATAAATATACTATAGGGGTTTATCGGTGAACCGGGTCAACACGCGAAACGGAGAACGGAGAGGAGAGCTTCTTATCCTAATATTGTTGTCTGTTTTTTTTAATATATATATATAATTATTTCTTAATTTTATGTAGGGATTGGAGTGTTTTTTTTTTTTTTTTATTGATAAATTAGCATGTATTATCCTTTTTTTTTTTTTTTTTTTTTTTTAGTTACGAGTACGCTTATTTAAAAATTGTGTGCATTGTCTTGAACTTAAAATAATTATATCTTTCATTTAGTACAGCATATTTATTTCTAATTTAAAGTGCAACTTTTAATAAGAATTTTTCTTGTTACAATATTTTGCAAATTTTGATCATATTATTTTTATAGGAAATTTTTGTAATTTTAGATGCCGTACGCAACTGACTTCAATATTTTATTATAATTATGCATTGAAATTTTATCAATCAAAGTTTCTAAACAAAATAAATACAACAAAACAATAAATCAAAACAAAATAAAAAAAAGTCATCGTAAAAAAACTGAACAATACTTTTCTCTAGCTAGTATAATAATTATAATGAAAGATTTAATGAAAAATATAATCATAATATATTATAGTAAAATAATAAAAGTAAAAAAAAAAAATAGAATAAAAAAAAACAATAAATATATAATTCTTTTTAAAATACAAAAGAATACTTTTTTAATTTATAACTATAAAAGATTGACCTGTTTTTACTTTTAATCATCGGCATTGCAAAAATTTAACAATTTATTGCAGTATAAAATTTTCTGGCAAAGCTGCGTTGTTGTTTGTGTATAAAAATATGCCTTTTTTCCCATGCAAGCAAAGTTTGCACTGTATATAAACTTTGGTTTTTCATATTTTAAGAACCTGTCAGCACCTAAAATTTGTTGAAATATTGAAATTTATCCTTTTTCAAAAAAAAATCTATATTTATTAGATGTTTTTATTATTTTTTTAGAAGTCAATATTATTTTAAATAAATTTTTATTCTTTTTCAGTTTCTATACGTTCTCTCTCTCTCTCTCTCTCTCTCTCTCTCTCTCTCTCTCTCTCTCTCTCTCTCTCTCTCTCTCTCTCTCTCTCTCTCCCTCTCCCTCTCTCAAATAACTCAATTTTAATAGTTTTTAATAACTATAATATTAGCAAATCTGTACATAGTTTAAATAATTAAATTTTTGTTCAGATGAAATAAAATATGAAATCATGCATGAACTTAAATGATGTTTTCTTTTTTCAAATCATCTTATAAATACATAAAAGCTAAAGAATAAAATAGAAGCTGGTGTTTTTCTTATTATTTCAATGAAAATATGAAAATAGCTTTCTGCATATTATAATTATATTGAAATATGTTGAAATGAAAATCTAATATAAGTAGACGTTTAACAAACAGCAGATTTCAAGTTCTTTAGAAAATGAATCAGCGCTCATTTATTATCTTTAATTTATATTATAGACATCAAGTGTTTTATATTATAAAGTTTCATTAATGTTAATGTAATTATCAGCACAGACTTCAATCATAATAATGATATAAGCATACAGAAAATTGAAATGCTAAAGTAAATAAATGTACTATAATATAATATTGCAATCAACTCTACTCTACACTACATTTTTTACTGGCTTTTATCGTTCACTTTTATTATACCAACAAACTTTTAAAAATATTAAATGAACAACAGTTTTTTTTTTTTTTTTTTTTTTTTTATTATTGAAGTTAAAATGTTTGTTTTTTTATTATTATTTCAAGCTCTGCACATTTTTTCTAACTAAAATTACGGTTTAATTTTTTTAGTGGTTCAAAAGTCTAGAAACTTTTATCTATATTTTTTTTTTAAATGCAATGAACTGCTTTAATTTGCACTAGTTGAAGAAATATTGCAAATTAAAATACACTGTAATGAAGTAAAATTTGAATCTGCGTATACGTTTTTGTTATGGTGTTTATTTAAAAATAAATTATAACTTTATGTAAAAATTAACTATATAGGAAGGTTTATATAAACCTTGAACTATAGGATAATTTTTTTCTTTTCTTAAAAAAATCACACGCAGTAAATGCAATAAATTAAATTATAATATTTATTATTTTCATTTATAATTTAAAGTATTATATTATTATATAATATATATATATATATATATATATATATATATATATATATATATATATATATATATATATATATATATATATATATATATATATATATATATATATATATATATATATATATATATATATATATTATAACATGTGAACGTATTGTCATAAATTTATCAGATTAATTTTTAAATTATCTGCGATATATGAAAATCGAGATGTATTTAAAAAAAGCAATATTGCAATACAATGACAAAACAACTTTTTCCTCATTTTTTATTTTGCAATTTTTTATAATGATTAATAAAACATTACTTTTATGCATTAAGTATATATTGAATAAAAAGCTTTTTTTTTCCCCTTTCAAATTATTGAACATGAACTCTATTTTCTATTGTTATAAAATATTTAACCTCGGATATTTTTATGCACGGGTCAATGCATTTTTATCTACTTTTTTCCAGCAGCCTTGGAAAAAGAGTTTTTTTTTTTTTTGTGCTAGAAAAAAGCTATAAAATACGTTTGTACACGGTGGTATCTTTTTTTTAACAAGACAGTAAAAACCTATACCTAATACATGGTGTTGTTGGGTTGGGACATCACAAGGACATAAACATAAACTGAGAGTTGATAACTAATCATCAAATTTTTATTCAAAAGCATCAAGGGCTCAATATCAGTAATATTATTTTACTCTACAGAAGTTATACCCATAAAAATAACATTCCACATTCAGTTTATCGGTTATATTTTGTAAATATTACTTACATTTTTATATTTTATTTTAGTGATTAAAAAGTAAATTGACTACTTGCAATGAACGAACTCTTAAAATAAATTTTAAACATGCTTAATGCATTTCTTTATTGAAAAAATTTTATCATACGTTACAACATTTAAAAAAATGTTCATTGCAAGTGGTCCATTACAAATGTTTTAATTTGTTTATCAAAAACCCAAGATACACTTAAAAAAATAAGTCAAATAAAGGCTAAGCTCGTGTAGTCAAATCCATATAAATTACTTGCCAAAAATTTACAACTTAACCAAAATAATTGCCAAAATTAAAACAATGAGGAAAAGACTACAAAAAATTATAAGGGGTAATTTTATTGCATATTCTAAAAGAGTACATTATCCTGAATCGATACATATGTGAATTTTTAATTTTTGAGTTCATTAGGTATTTTTAATTAATTTTTGAAAGTCTCGAAATGACGTCACATGCCCACATGCATAAGCTGAAGCCTGTGACGTCATTTCGTGACTTTCATAAAAATAATTAAAAATACTTAATTAACTCAAAAATTAAAAATTCACATATGTATCGATTCAGGACAATGTACTCTTTTAGAATATGAAATAAAATTACACATTAAAAATTTTTAGTCTTCTTCATTGTGATTAATGATTATTATATTAATAATAATTATACATTATAATAATAGATAAAAAAAAATACCTAGAGAGATATTAAGCATATATTAAGTTAAATCATTCGAATAATAATATAATTTATATTAATTAAATAAATATTTGTTTTGATATTTAACATTTTTTAATGATTTTCGAAATAAACCCCAATTTTATTTCAGCATATATGTAATATAATATTTATATAGTTTTGTATTAAAGGAATAGACCAGAGAAAAACATAAGCATTTATATCACAAAACACTTGATGGGACTTACATAAATAACATTAGTTTGTCTAAAAACCCAATAGTAGCCCCGTAGCAGTGATCAGAAAATTTGATTTATGCAGCCCGCACAACATTTTCATACTAATTTTTGCATGTTTCTGACGTCATAAACATGAACTTTCATGCAAATGACATACTTTACAGTTTTTTCACGCTCTCTCGTGGGGCTACATTAACATTCTGGTAAAAATTGTCATCAGTTTTAAAGATCCCATTTCGTGTTTATTCATTAAAAAGCACATGTTGTGTGGTCTATGGCTTTAACATTCATTGATACTGCGGTGTCCAATACTATAACATAACTAAATATTAGAAATGACGTAATCTAACAGATATTTTATATATTTTATCCTTGTTTTGTTTGTTTTAATAACAATATTTGCACAAGGATAAATAGAAATTTTATTTGTCCACGCTACCACACACATTAACTCGTGGACAAAAAATAAATATAAAAGATAAATCATACAAAACATACTAGCTGCGAGAGATTATAACATTTTGTGTCAATACAAAAGCGATATACATAAAATCCCAAATGTGAAAATTTTTGTATCAACACAAATTATTATTTCAGTTCTGTTGATCATATATAATAAAAGGATGAAATAAAAATACAATAATATATTTCTTTACGCAAGTTTAATGATTTCCTATTTAAATTATTTTATTATTTGGTAAAAGAAATTTCTTTATTATTTTAATTTTATGTATTTGCGTTAGAGAATCTTTTACAAGGAATAGATTTTGTTTACACTTTGTAAACACTCTAAAAATTGGTGCATTACTTTAGTTACGAATCCTAACTTATTTAAGAAAATCACTTTTATGTTATTATGAGTATAGCTAAAACAATGCATTTTAGCTACATAATATTAAAAATAGCTAACTTAAGTTGTTTTAAGCTATTTTAAGTAAAATTGATATTGTTAATAATTTGATAAATGAATGCATTATTTTAGCTACTAATAATAACTTAAAAGTGATTATCTTAAATAAGTTAGAATTCGTAACTAAAGTAATGCACCATTTTCTAGAGTGCATACACGACAAAAAAAAATACATTATTAAGAAATAATATGAATTTGTAAATTCAAACGTTAGTAACAGTATTAGTACTCAAACGCTTGTTAGTAGTCATCTCATTAAAAAAAATTTAAGCAGTTTAGTTATTTTTCTCCTAAAAAAAATCAACTTTTTTTAATGTGATGCGAAGGAGTTTTGAGACTACAATCTCTCTTTCTCTCTCTCTCTCTCTCTCTCTCTCTCTCTCTCTCTCTCTCCTTTCTTCTATGCTTCTTTCATGTAATATTTATTCCTTGTGTTGTTTTAAGTACTAACAGTGAAGTACAGTGTTGAGAGAGAATAAAAGATCCACATTTTTTATATATATATATATAAAATAAACAAATCTTTTAAAAAGACTCAAGAATAGATGAGTACGTTACTTATTTTTTTAATGACAAAAAAAAAGTAAAATTATGAAGAAAAGAGAAGTACGAGCTAAAATATGATTTTTAATATTTTAATAATAAATCTGTTAGCTGAAAATGCAGCAAAGATGTTTGAAATAATATTTTATTATTCTTTACATCAGTTTGAGCACTTCGATTTGTTATTTATATTCGATAACTGCTTCTTAAAGGAATACCTATCCTTTGATGTATATAATATATCCAATCTTTTAGAATCTCAATCAAGGCGACATTTTTTTGTTACTTCTGAACGCATGATTATCAACATAATTTTGAGAGAAATTTCGAATGTTTTTGTAAAAATCAATTTAATCTAATAAGAGGATTTTTTACTTCTCATTTTTTACTACTTCATCAATTTCAAGATTAATGAAGATATTAAATATCTACAAATAAATAAATACCGGGACTAAAGAGGGAATCTCGTGTTACTACGATGCGTAATATCAAGTTGTCGTGTTTCATCGTGATAAAAAGACCTTCCGCTTTTCTTGAATGACTTGCAACTATTTCCTAGTAATCAGAAATACTTTGATTTCTTTTCATCTGACTTAAAAAGGAAATTAAGATATGATGAATGACTTGCAAAGCTTTAAATCTTAATTTATGATATTTTATGCCACAGTATACTTTAATACGTGAGATAAAGTCAGCATTTTGACAAAATATTTAGATTCATCTGTCATCTTACTGTTTATTTTCAACTTGGGGAAAAAATGCACTTTTACTGAACACTAAAATGTTGTATTTTTATTAAAAACTAAAAGAAAAGACATTGAAGAAAACAAAGTAATTGTGTACCAATATAATATATATATATATATATATATATATATTTGCGCACATACTGTATGTTTATTATTTTATCAATTCATAATAAAACCAATAAATATCCAAAGAAAGGATATTTGAAATATTGTTATTTTTTAAAGCAAATATGGATTTTATGAATTAAGTACTAAATAAGTTATAAATTTGATTAATTATAAAATTTCTTAGAAATCAAGAAAATGTCACGTACTCTCTCTCTCTCTCTCTCTCTCTCTCTCTCTCTCTCTCTCTCTCTCTCTCCCTCCCTCCCTCCCTCTCCTCTTTTTGTCATTTTGTTTTCTTAAACTACCTTTTTTTTATAAACGTCGCAGTTTTGTAATGCTAAAATATTTTTACAAATGATGAAGTAATTTACTGGTGTAAGCTTGATGAAGCAATTATAATATATTAATATATGAAATTTATAATACATATGATTTTTTTATACAATGTTTTAATTTAAATTTCCGAGAGAGTTACAAAAAAGAAATGTTCTTTATATTAAATAATATCAAATGAAATATTTTTTAAATTTGAAAATTCTATAAATAAGAAATATAAATGAAAATTCTTTCAAGATATTTGTTAAAATGGTAAAGCCAGATCACGTCTCAAATATTTTGCCAGTTGTATAACACAAAATTTTCTAACAATAGAGTCAATCTTTTAGTCATGGCATGACGTAACGTCATTGATTACCCAACGAACACAAAAGCGAAAAGTGCTTTCTATAAATTTATATTCATAAATTCAATTTTTCAAAGAAACACGCAGCAGAAAAAGAAAATTCAAAGCATGATCTTGCATAATATTTTATTGTTGTTACAGTACATAGTAGTTATTAAAATTTTATATTACTTTTTTTTATGTATTTTATATTACCTGGTATTTTTTTATATACATTGACGGAGATGGATCTAAGAGAGAAAAGGTCAAGCCACAAAAAGTGAAAATAAAATTTACCATCCCACAATCCATTATCGCTATTTTAATATTTTAGCATGTTGAATAATCCATCATTAAAATTTTCATCTACAGGTTTTCATCTCTGAGAGTGTGTGTCTGTGTAAGAGAGAGAGAGAGAGAGAGAGAGAGAGAGAGAGAGAGAGAGAGAGAGAGAGAGAGAGAGAGAGAGAGAGAGAGAGAGAGAGAGAGAGAGAGAGAGAGAGAGAGAGAGAGAGAGAGAGAGATGATATTGCAGCAATGATTTTTCTATAAGGTAATTCAACCGAGGATACGAGCAAAAAAAAAATGAAATTTTTGAATACAGAATAGTAAGCAAGGTTTAATCCTTTGTACGCAGAAATTAAGCTTTTTTTTACATTTTTATATGCTTAAATATATTTTTATGACCCTATAAAATGTGCGCATGACGTCATAATAAATGCGCTTCGATGTCATATTTGAGCAACGAATAACATTGCTTAGCATAGAACAAACGTGGGATTTTGCTATTATCTTCGGAAAATAAGTCATTTTTTTGTCATTATTATTTTTCTCGCATACGTGAAACCCTTATTCAACTTGTTAATAGCATAAATTCTATCAAAAAAAAATGCTAAGTATTTTTAAACTGGCAAAATGTGTCATTTGTATATACAGGTCCATGTTATTTAGTACTCAATTATGACGTTGACTTTAACATGAATACAACGACCTTATAAGTAACTAGCGTTTAAAAAAATAGTAATTATAACAAAAGAGGAAATAATTTTCAATATTTTATTATACATTCCACTTTTTATAATGCAAATACTATAATAATACAAAATAAACGTAAACTATCTATATTATTATGTAATTGTAGTTTTTTTATATTTTTATCATATTTTATTTATACGCTATGTGAAAAAAATTAGTATAGTTTTTTATGTGCTATTTTCGCACCGTTATTCCAATTTTAATTTTTTTAAGACTGCATAATCTATTTACTTTAAACTATAGTTTAGAGTAAAATAGATTTTGCAGTCTACAAGATAATAATTCATATAATTATAATGTAATTTGAAAGTTGCCTCGTATTTCAACTTTACAAAATGTTTCATTTTGAAGTAAAGTTACACGATCGTATAACGTTTGTATTATGGAACTCGTTGAGGTTTGAGATAACGCTGGAACTAAATCAATATTTTATAACGCTGGAGGTAATATATCTTAGCAAAAGTATAGCTTGTGTATCTTTGTTGCCTCTCTCAATTACCACTAATTACACTTTGTGTGACCGGATCCAGATCATTATCTTTATCACACTCTAAAGCTATTAGTGCCAATTTACGTGTGTTAACTGTCAACCTTTCTTAAAAATTTATTTAATTTGAACATGGGAAATAGAAGTTGAAGGAGAAGGAGAAGGAAGAAAACCTGTTGTTTGAAAAAAGTTACATTTATTATTCTTTCTTGTTTTTTTAAATAAAGTATAGTTTTTATTGAATGATTGCATTCATTGATTTATATGAGCTTCAAAATGTGAACAGAAAATAATGTTGATCATGATCAGTAAAGGTAAAATGTGATTTTTTTTTTACTGGTTATTAAAAAAAAAAACTTAAATTATTCATAGCCTACTGATGGTTTTTATAGATTACAGTGAGCAGCCTAAAAAAAGAGAAAAATAATAAAATTGTCAGATTCATTTTCCTATGAAAATACCAAAAATACATTTTTTCCTATGCTGCAATGGGTAATATATGTATGTAGTGAGTGATACATGTAGCAATATCATGCAACCATTCTATACGAAAAAAAAAAAAAAAAGTAGCAGCTTAAAATAAAACAAGAACTTTTTTTTACACATATGTAATTTTTTTATTATTATTATTTTTTTTTTTTACGTTATTCCGGTTCAACCAATCAAATATCAAACTGAAAGTATTGATTACCATTAGATCAAATGCAATTAAGAGTTCTCATTAGTTTTCTGGTACGTATGGGAGAAAACAATTACATTAAAAATCATGTTTATATAGTGAAAGATATTATAATGTGCAGTAAAATTAATTGCTTGTAATTTCAAATTAAAAAAGTTTTCGTGCAATCCAATTTATTGTATGTAGTACAAATAATATTACTCCGCGTGGTAAGCATACTAAAAAACTAGTAAACGTAATTATTATTAATTTCAAGCCTACCTTATTTAGTTTCAAAAAATATTCATAACATGATCAGTGTTTTATGATTGGCAAAGAGCTATCTTCAATATTGTATATAAAAAAAGGTTAATCAGGTTTACATGTGATATTTTTTTTAACATGGAGTGCTTATGTTTACTCGAAATGTGGAAAAGGAAGTGACCGGAAGAGGAAACCACGTGACATTAAAAGTGGGAGAAAACTTGGTACCAGTAGCAAGTTATAGCCTTGAGCTACCTCCCAATTTCATCGTCACGTGGTTTCCTTTTCCGGCTACTTTATTTTCCGTATTTTGAGTAAACGTAGGCACTCATTGTTACAATTTTAAAAAAAAATCTCTATTAGTTTATTATTAATTAATACTACTGTATATTAGTAAAAAGTATAAAATTTGAAGAATTAATACATTGTCAGCAAATTTTTATTCACAAGTATTCATATTTTGCTTTTATAAAAAGTATACATTTATGTAAAGTAAGATTTTGTTTTAAATAATTGAAAATTTTTTATGACATTTCTTGTCACGTATTTTTACGAACAATTCACGACGACGACGACGACAAAAGATGGAAAGTTAATTTGATGTTAAAAATGCCGTTGGCAGAGAAAACTACGTGCGTGGAGAAATTCAAGAATGTATTTTTCATAACAAATGACGTCTTTTTTACATGAACATTTTTGCTGAACTTTGCCCTTTTCTGTCTCTCTGTTTCTCTCTCTTTCTCTTATTTCTCTCTCTCTCTCTCTAACTCTCTCTTTCTTTCTCTCTCTCTCTCTCAGCTTTTTCTACACTTAACAAATAAAAACATGCAAATTTTAAAAGTGTAAACTTGTGTCACTTTTCAAGAAATATAATAACTTTAAGTACAAACTTACATATTTTAGCATTATAATGAAGAAATATTACAATACGTACCCAAAAAGTTATTAGCAGTTCAAGACAGAAGCAACGTAAAAACGTTTTACGATTAGAATGTTTTTTTAAAGAATATTTCAAGAAACAAAAATAATATGGTAAAATTGTTATTACTTTTAGAAAGAAATGTGTATCTAAGTTGTTCCTATGCTGAGCAATGTTATTCATTACTCTAAGCGCACTAAATATGACGTCATGCGCATACACCCTCCCCCTATATTACAGAATTATGAATATGCATTAGTCAAGTTCCTTAAAAGTATGCAACTCTGCACAACAGAAGTAACCAACTAGTTGCATATCTATCACTTGTAGAAGGGGCATAAATATCGCGTATACGATTTTAAGTTCTTTGGCAAAAGTTGTTTTGAAATATTTATTTATTTATTTATTTATTTATTTATTTATTTATTTATTTATTTATTTATTTATTTATTTATTTATTTACTTATTAAATTTATTATTTATTTATTACTCTTTCCTACTTACAAAATTATTAAATATACGTAGTCTGACAGGAATAGACCAGAGAAAAAACATAAGCATTTATATCACAAAACACTTGATGGGACTTAAATTTTATATATCTATATATATATATATATTGTCTCAAAACCCAACTGTAGCTCCGTAGCAGTGATCAGAAATGTCGATTTATGCAACCCGAACAACATTTTCATACTAATTTTTGCATGTTTCTGACGTCATAAACATAAATAGTTACGGAAATTGCATACTTTACAGTATTTTCACGCTCTCTTGCTGGTACATCAACATTCTGGTAAAAATTGTCAACAGTTTTGAAGATCCCATATTTCGTGTTATTTCATTAAAAAGGACATGTTGTTTTATGTGGTCTATGGCTTTAACACACAGATATATAAAATATCGACCAAATATTGTAATCTTACAAACATATCGTCTGGACCTTTGTTATGATGACGCGTCTAAATAAAGTTTTTGGTTCGCTAAATGACGTCATAAACTTAAAGTTTTGCAAGCAAAAAATATATATGGTTGTTGACATCAAAACAGTTGGGTTGATGTATGAAAAAATTGAACACAGTTTGAAATTTTATTAATAAAAATTAACTAATACGTGTTATAGTTTGCAGTAAAGCATATATATATATATATATATGTGTGTGTGTGTGTGTGTGTGTGTGTGTGTGTGTGTGTGTGTGTGTGTGTGTGTGTGTGTGTGTGTGTGTGTGTGTGTGTGTGTGTGTGTGTGTGTGTGTGTGTGTGTGTGTGTTTGTGTGTGTGTGTGTGTGTGTGTGTGTGTGTGTGTGTGTGTGTGTGTGTGTGTGTGTGTGTGTGTGTGTGTGTGTGTGTTAAAAATATAAGGATGATAAAATAAGCTAATATTGATGAGTTTTTTTTTTTTTTTTTTTTTTTTTTTAGAACTTGTTATAAAAAATCGGCAATACAAGAATCAGAGCTAATTTTATATGTTAAATATATAACAGAGCATAATATGTTTATCAAATATTATGAGTACTATACAACATTTAATTTATCGCTACATAATTGTTATTTAAAGAAAAAATAGCCAAGAAAAGTTCAAGTTTTCTTCAACTTCAATATTGTAATTCAACAGATTAGAAACACTGTAACTTATGAAACCAACAAAAATTGAAAAAAATATGTATAAAAAATCGTTTGTAGTAAAGTAAAATATAGTAGTTTTTAAACATCACAAAAATATGGCACAGTAAAAAAAAATAATAAAAACCTTTCTATAATTATAAAATTTCCCGCGTGAGTAATTTTAAATAAAAACTCGTATCTGAGTAAATTTGTCCGTTTTGCTAACATTGGTATGCTTTTATACTCAATATAATATATACAGTTATATAAATTTTAAATGCATACATTAAGTATTGAAAGCTCGCAAAGGGAAGTTGTGAACTAAAATATTTACAAGTTTCACAATATATGTCAATATCATTCCAGAAAAAACAATTTTCTAAAAATCTTATTAAAAATTTTATAGCTTGAAAAAAAAAGAGCAATGCTTTGTATTTTTTTTTTCTATATACAGATAAAGAGAAAGATTTTTTTTCCGTTGTTAAAACTGAATCTCTGTGACATGATAAAACTTTTATTTTCCCTTGTCAAATAAAGTCGCCGAAGTTATATGCGTTGTCATCAAATATATATATTTCAGGTACCAAAAGAATAAAAATAAACATTTATTGAATATAAATCTACTTGAAAATATATTTTATAGTACTATATTTGCTTACTTGACACTTAATAATAAAAAAAAAACAATTAATCAATTTTCAATTACTATGGAGAAAGTGAATAAAAATATTACTACTGCATTGTATTTCTATCATATATGTTTTATAAATGATCATGAATAATAAAGGATATGAGTTGAAAATTTAATATTGTCAAATGTGTGATGTACTCTCGTTTATTAAAGGAATAGACCAGAAGAAAACATAAGCATATATATCACAAAAAAACTTGATGGGACTTACATAAATAACTTAAGTTTGTCTCAAAACCCAACTGTAGCTCCGTAGCAGTGATCAGAAAATTTCAATTTATGCAACCTGCACAACATTTTTTACTAATTTTTGCATGTTTCTGACGTCAGAAACATGAATACTCACTCAAATTGCATACTTTACAGTATTTTCACGCTCTCTCGTGGGGCTACATTAACTTTCTGGTAAAAATTGTCATCAGTTTTGAGGATCCCATTTCGTGTTTATTCATTAACAAGTACATGTTGTTTTATGCGGTCTATGGTTTTAATTCCATTATGTGAAGAAAAAGAAAAAAAAAACAAAAACAAAAACAATAATCATGTATTTTAAATATTATATAAAATTAATATTTTATGTAATACATGAATGTCGTTCTGACAGCAAGAATATTAAAAGACCCCTATAGTGGGTTTTGTACCTTTTTTAGCCTCACTAAAACTATTATCTATATTGTTTATTTGTGTTTTATAACTTGTTAATATACTGTAAAGACATGGAACGTAAGAAATGTCTTATAATGTCTTATCTTATTGTTACAATACGGGTGTGTAAGGTGCAATATCATGACATATTAGTCAATATATAATAGGACACCAAACTGTTACACATGGTATAACAATTGTACACGAAACATTATCATAATTATATAAGTATACATAATATATTCGAGAATGATTTCACAATATTTAGTATTTTCCTCTTTCTGTTCTATTTTATGTATAATATGTTCATCAATTTAACTGTTTACTTTTTATTACATAACCTATAGTATTTTAGATGTAATTGTGGTTTAAACTAGTAAAAATAAAAAAAAAAGTTTTGTCTCAAGAATTAGGAATTTTTAGTAAACTTTTTCCTTCTCTAACTTTGAACTGAAAATCAATAGTATGCAACTTCTGAAATTAAATAATTTTCATTATGCATGATAATTTAAGTAAGAATAGCAACTTTTTGTATTTTCAACAATAATTTTTTAAAATTATTATCAGTGATCACCTAGGCTCACTATCGGTTGAAACATTTTACTCTTGAATAGTTAGCAACAATGTTAATTTCCATAATAGAAGCCTATCTTTATACACTATATTGAATAACTATACAGTATTCTATTGTGTTTCTGGCTTTATGCTCATATAATCTTGCTTTCTTTTAAGGACCTTTTTTCTTTGTCGAACTGTGCTAAATTTCCCAACTGAAACTATAGCATTATTGTTGTTGTTGTTTTAATTTGTTATAAATGCACTTTTTTAATGCTCAAAAGAGCAACTATGATATCCATAAATTTATTGAGGGACGAAGGAAGGAATTTATTACATTTCATTTCAGTTTTAAAAAAGAGAAAACAAAATTAATGTAGATTTTTAGATGAACGTCAAGTTAGCCCCCCTCCCCCCCCCCCCTTTTAGTTCGTAAGTTTTGTTAGCTTAGTAAAATCGTTACTGCACTATTTATTACTTTCATTTGCAAAAAAAAAAAATATTCTGATACCAACTTGAACCTCTCTGCTTTTTATAAAGCTCATAATCGTAGCAAAGTTATCTGCAAGCATAACAAATAAATACGGTGTATATGCAAATAACGTAATAATGAATGCGCATTGACGCCATACTGGAGCAATAATAAATAACATTGCTCAGCATAATGATAAACATATAGTTTTTGGTTATTTTCTTTGGAAAATAAGTTGGTTATTATTATTTTTCTCATACACTCGAACACCTAATTCTACTAACAGCATCAATGCTGTCACACACACAAAAATTCTAAGTATTTTTAAATTGCCAGAAATGTGTTATTTTCCCATATCACATAATATTAATTAGTGCTCACATATCGGGTTGACTTTTATATAAATCCAGCCACAGATATGAAATATTTTATTATTCTTATTGTATATATAAAAAACTCGTTCTGAATAAGAATTTTACAATTTTATCTTATTTTAGGCCCCTATATTATATTTTGCATGCTTAATTACTATTTGTTAATTACTTGAACAAAATAAACCCTTTGTATTGTGAATAATTTTGATTTGATGCTCAGACGCAAAAGCTAAAACACTCGTTCATATTGATTTATTATTTTAATACAAAACTTTATTAAATTTAATTACGTAATGGCTTCTTTTCATATCATATTTTTATTTGTATTTTGCTTTATTATTATTTATTATCTTTTTAAAAAAATCATTTCAATTTTAATTAATATTCATAACATTTTTATTTAATTTACAGTGCTAAAAAATACTTTTAGTTATTTTAATTTTTATGTCTTTTATAATATATAGAAACGGACTTATATCCTATTGTCCTTTGATCTTTTAATTTCAATGTAGAGTTAGAGGGTTAGGGATTATAAGAGAGGGTTGAGAGGGGGGGGGGTGGAGAACCTGTTGCATGATTCCTTCATTTTAACAACATAATTTACACAATGTAGAATAACATATATGTCAGTGCAATGTATAGAGACAAAGTATATCATCCTTTTTTGACCTAATTTTATGAAAAAAAATGTATATCATACACTTTACAGTATTATATAAAAACGAAGTTATAATTAGGTTACGTAGAAAGGTCAGCTTTTATTCAATAGACTTTTTTTTTATTATATATTATATAAAATCTTCTTTCATATGAAGTAATAAAAGGTAAAGCTTTGGTACCAAATCCTACATAAAATGAGATATAAAGAGGCTTTGAGACTGAAAATTTATAGAATTGAGTTTATTTTTCTGTCCGCAGATATGAGCAATAAGTAACATTTTATATTTAAAGCGAGTAATTTTTTATGAAAACTTTTTATTTTTTGTAAGCTCGTTCATGGAAAAAAAAATGTTGTATATTTCATTTTAACAGCAAAATTCTATGGAGTTGAGTATTTCAAGATTCATGAGGTATTTTATGGCAAAGAACAGAGGAATTTTGTGGTCACGCAAGCTTTATTTTTTCAGTAGTGAAAAGTAACATTACTGCACTAAATATAAGTCTACATAGTTAATGCTACAGTCATAATTTTCTATTCTTAAAGGAATAGACCAGAAGAAAACATAAGCATTTATATTACAAAACACTTGATGGGACTTACATAAATAACTTTAGTTTATCTCAAAACCAAACTGTAGCTCCGTAGCAGTGCATCAGAAAATTTCAATTTATGTAACCCGCACAACATTTTTCACTAATTTTTGCATGTTTCTGACGTCATAAACATGAATAGTCACGCAAATTGCATACTTTACAGTATTTTCACGCTCTCTCGTGGGGCTACATTAACATTCTGGTAAAAATTGTCATCAATTTTGAAGATCCCGTTTCGTGTTTATTCATTAAGAAACACATGTTATTTTATGTGGTCTATGGCTTTAATGTAAAGTAACTATGAAGAATTCAACCTCTTTTGTTGTAATTTAATTAAGGTATTTTGTATTTACCCATAAATAAAGAAGGCTTTGACTCAATAGTCCCTTATAGAGTACTCTAGTCCCTTATTGTAATTAATAATAAATAAATAATGCCATGTAGAGATTCAAAGCTATAACATTGAACTTTCTTATTAAATTGGAGAATATAAAGTATTGCAAATTTTGAAGAATGTTAAAACCATTATAAACATTTTTACTGATACTTTTATATGATTTGTATGCAAATTAATAGCTTATGAATGCAAATACTGTATAAATAGTTGTAATAGTGGTTGTAAGATAAAAGAAGTGAATCGAGAAATTTGAATTTGAAATTTGAAAAAAATACCTCAAATCAAATCGAATTCCACGCTCCATGCAAAAAAACTAATTCATTCATTAACAGTTAACAGTATTTAAAAAATTAATTATCTTTTTGTACAGCATAATTTAAAGTGAGAAAATTGTACATATTTTTATATATAAAAATTATAACTTAAATGTGTATTGAAATTACGTTAAAAAGCTTTAATAAATCAAAATCAATCATTATATTGCCATTATATCGTTTTACATTCAATTTTCGTTGTTAAAATTCAATCTTTAAAATGAGTTTTTTTTTTTTACGTACTAGCTCTGCACTACACATCTTTTATGTATGTTAAAAAAAATGGGTGTTAAATTTGTGATTTACGAGCGTAGAACAGAGTCAGAACATTTTGGTTGCCATGGTGAACACAACAGAACACCAGAGGCGAATATATTTATTACACAGTAACACACGTCATTAATATACATTGTAAATATTATTCATATCGAGTTTTTTTTTATCTCTCTCTCTAAAAAATATAATGTATAGTAATTATTCATCTGTATAATTATAATTTGTCATTATATGAGCAATATTTAATATGATTTATTATTTTAATATTTTATTTTACTTTATATTTGTTACAAGTATATTTCGAAATGTTTATGTAATATAGAAATATATGCTTATTTATTAATGTTTTAATTAATTCACGAAAATTTATAAAGTGTATTAGTTTCAGTAATGCATTGTGATATTATGTACTGTACGGTACTCTGTATAGGGTGTATGCGGATGACGTCATATTTATTGCGCTTGGAGACCATACGTGAGTAGTGAATAACATTGCTCAGCATAGGACAAACTTCATTTAAGCCAATTTTTTTTTTTTTTTTTTTTTTTGAAATTGGTTAATTTTTTGTTATTGTTATTTTTCTCACATACTTGAGATACTAATTCAACATATTTACAACATCAATGCTCTCAAAAATATTGCAGAGTGGTTTTAAACTGACAAAATGTGTTTTTTTCCTATGCCACCCATATTATTGATGCATAGACCCTATAATATTAATATAAGGTATGGCGTCTATATCGCGTCAAAATGTATCAAGTGAAATTATCACGAGCTTTTCAAACGTTCCATCTACATAGGGTTTACTGTGTCAGATGGAACATTTGGCGTACTCGTGATAATTTCACTTGAAACAATTTATATGCTTTAAAATTATAGAATTTTTAAGTGCTTTTATGAGGACTCGTTCGTAACTGTCAGACTCAATCTAATTTTCTAGTTTTACTTTATTGGCTGATAGTTATTTTGAATTGGATCTTTTTTTGATAAAATATTGCACTGCTTTGATATTATCTGTCTTTGAAAGAGAATAATAATTATTATTGTTATTTTGTATTTTCTAATATCGTATTTTTAATTTGTATCATGATATTTTTATGTTCTGATTATCCTGTATCACGCACGTTTTTAGTTGTTAGAAATATAATTATAAGGGAAGGACTGATTTTTATTACATTAAAACTCAATTAATTTTTTATATTTAAAAATATCTTCTCTGACTCACACACTTTTTCTAACTGTCTGTCTGTCTCTCTTTAAAAATAGTATCCACTACTTTTTCAATGTTACATTGAAAATTAAAGCATAAGACGCATTATTACTGTTGTTGTTTTTAAATTTGTTGCATGGAACATGTGAGGTGAGCTACAGATACAGACACTTAAATGTTACTAGATTGCCTTATGAAAACACCTTAAAGCCATAGACCACATAAAACAACATGTCCTTTTTAATGAATAAACACGAAATGGGATCTTCAAAACTCATGACAATCGTAACCAGAATGTTAATGTAGCCCCACGAGAGAGCGTGAAAAAACTGTAAAGTAGGCAATTTGCGTAAAAAGTCTTGTGTATGATGTCAGAAACATGCGAAAATTAGTACGAAAATGTTGTGCGGGATGCATAAATTGAAATTTCTAATTACTCCACGGAGCTACAGTTTGGTTTTGAGACAAACTAAAGTTATTTATGTAAATTCCATCAAGTGTTTTGTGATATAAATACTTATATGTTTTTCTCTGGTCTATTCCTTTAATATAGTTATATGCAGCATTTCGTTAATTAAAGTATCCATATGAATTATGAATTTCATTGTCATAAGACAATATACGTAGTAAAATTTTATGCATCACAACGTTTTTTCATATTCAAATATACTGAAAATTCTTAAACTATTTTCATCAATTTTCTATAAAACAATAATACCACAGTGTTTTTAGTAAGTTGTTGTTTTTTAAAAACCATAAAAATTATATTTTAACGTAAGCTAAAAAATCTCTATGAACGCGCTGAAGTTAAATATAAAGTAAAGAACAGAATAGAGATGTAACGTAAACATTGATTTTTCTTATCATTATTTTTTTGCATTATGTGATTTGATGATGCAATTTTATACAATCACGAATGCACTTTGCATTCATTGTATGTAGGTCACATTTTATTACATTTTCTTTCTATTTCCATCTTTTATTTGTATTAGTGATTTTTACTTCATATTTAACTTTTATGTGTTTATTTTATTTAAACGTTTTTAGTGGACTTGTGGATAACAAATTTATAGATTGTTTTTGGTTTCAAATACAAAAATTATAAACTCTTGTATCACTCATTTTAGTTTTGCATTTTTAAATATCTTGTAATACAATAACAGTTAAAATTAATAGAAAGTTAATATTTAAAACAATTAAAACTGAAAGTCTAAATGCTCTTACCGGCGACGAAAATTTTATATTGGGTTAAAAGACTTTAAAGTATGACTGATATATCCCTTGTTTTGCAGTAATTTCGCAAATTGAGCGTAATATTAAAGGCATAGACAACATGAAAACATTATCATTTACATCACAAAACACTTGATGGGACTTACATAAATAACGTTAATTGGTCTCAAAGCCCAACTGTAGCGCCGCGTAGCATTGATCAGAAATTTTCGATTTATGCAACCCGCACAACATTTTCATACCAGTTTTACCTATTTCTGACGTCATAAACAGAAATATTCACGCAAATTGCATACTTTACAGTTTTTTCACGCTCTCTTGTGGACCCACATTTACATTCTGGTAAAAATTATTATCAGTTTTGTATATCCTTTTTTATGTTTAATGATTTTAAAGAACTTGTTATTTTATGTTTTCTATGCCTTTAAATTAGGTGTCCCGTGACTTTATCTAGTACGCCTCTGATTGGTGTTACGTCACCACCGGTAAGAAATATTTCATATTTATGATTTATGATCCAGAAAAAAAAAAAAGCTTTTGGTAGCTTTAGAAATTCTTTGTTGTTAATTTTTCATCTATGAATTAATTCAAGTATGCAATCATTTAACCTTATTTATTAAATCTTCTACAGGAATATAAAAATATTATTTAAGCAATTATTGGAAATAAAAACTCATTTCCTATTGACCTATAGCACATCCTTGCGCTTTGTCACCATGTTTGTGGTGCCTAATGTCTTTTCCAGCATAGGGGAAACATCATTTCTTTTATTTTTTCACATAAAAAGAGAAAAAGAGTTTATTTCAACTGAACGAATTTTTCTCATATTCTTCGAACTTATTAGGAGCTAACTAGAAATAAGGCTTTGATTGAGGTTTGAAGCTTCTTTTGCTATTAAAAAAAAAAAAAAAAATGACGTTTTTCCTATGCTGGCTTATGTATTCCTGACCAACAAAATGACAGCTCTTAAATATGAGAGCAACCGGTCTATAAATTGACTAAATATAAAATTAAAAACAACATTATTGAGGCTAATACTTATATACCGAGCTGGTATGGCCGAGTGGTGAAGGCAGCTGACTCGCAACTCTGTACTCCTCACCGAGTATAGGTTCGAGCCACTGCTAGGTGCGTACGTGAAGTGTGAGAGCACAACACGTTGCACGATGCATGTTTACATGCATTCCATGACGACGCACAGTATTCGGGAGGTGCATGATTGATGTGATTGCACCGATCAGCCTGCCTAGATGTTTCCACGGTTTCTCTAGGCTGTCATGGCGAATGCCGGGCTGTGTACTTAGGCCGTGGCCGGCCCGTGTGTGCTTTTCCATTAATTGGAAAGTCCTTACCTGTCGATAAGACAATGTCTTGACTGGGACTGGGATTGGTGTATAGCACGATAACACAATATGGCAAGCAAAAAAAAAAAAAAAAAAAAAAAAATATACATTTTTGTGCTTTAAAAGTTACACATGGTCATAATTATTGTCTCTATTTATTTATGTGAAATTTATATTACTTCTTAACCGCAGTAATAAAAAATAAATTTAAAATTATTAGCAATGTTCAAATAATATTTAATTACATACCAATTAATTTTTTTTCAATGTTGAATAAAAGCTTTCAGTTAATTTATTCATAAATAATTGTTTTTCTCTTTGCATGATGAAATTGAGTTATTATATTTTATTATTTATAATGAAAATTTGTTTTTGTGATTAGGGATGTATAATGAAATTTTATTGTTAAACTAAATATTTTATTTTCAAAAACAGTTAATTGATTTGTTATGTCTTTGTGTCTAAAAAATTAAAATAACAACTAAATTTATATTTATTATGACACATAAAATACTATTAGAAAAAATTAAATATATATTTTAGGAGTTCTGAACATTGGCAAACAAGCTTTATAGTAAAACAAAAACGCAGGGAAAGAGTACCTGCATTTTTCCCCTTGAAATAATATCATGCTGAATCAATTCCATGGTCCCAAAATTAAATTTAATTTAATTGTATTTTTAAATATATAAACGGGTAAATTATATAGTTTTGTAAATCGTTAGGTTCGTATAAAATTATTTTGGATTCAAGCTGAAATTCGAGTGGCTGTTATTAACTTTGAATAATCTAGTGTATATTTCCCAGGAAAAAAAAATACGATTTAGAAGGCGGGTATTTACGTTTTATATCGCGTTTTGAGGGTAACTATATTAAAGGCATAGATAATTCGAGGCAAGTTTACTATATAAAAATTATTGTGAATTGTGAGTATTGTAAAGGTAAAGGATGCTTACTTCGTAGTATAGCTACAAAAAAAAAAAGAAAAAAAAAGTTTCTTTGCTGTAAGATAAAAGCTTTCGTACTTACATTTAAACTGTAACCACATGGTTTTAGATTACAGGAACCACTTACATAAAAGTATAGTGTAATTTGAGACATTATCTGAGGTCAGTGCACACAATTTCGTGGCTTTATTTCCTTGAGAAGAGCACACGAAGAGTTGAGGCACGTTTTATTGTTTGACAAACGAGAGAGAGAGAGAGAGAGAGAGAGAGAGAGAGAGCAAACAACGTTTTGTTCTTTGGTTTATTATAATTGCCTTCATTTGTTCTTTTTTTATACACGCAAGATAAAACTCTTCTCTCTCTCTCTCTCCGTTTATTTTTTTCCCCAAAAAAATATACATGAACGGTACAGTACATGTATGGTGTCTAATTAAAAAGCTTATTCTATAAATTGTATCATAAAATTTATATTTAATGATCCAATAGATTTTAAAGCTTTAAATTGGAAAATACCATAATACTTTAAATTATTTTATAATGGAAAAATAAATCCTTTTTAATGAAGCAGTAATACTTTTAAATACCAATTACTTTTAAATACACTTGAAAAAAGTTACTGTAAAGTTGACCTAATTGCTATGACACAATTACTTTGCTAATACAATTGTGAGTTTAAGTTATATTCTTTTAACATTTTGGGAATTTTCTTTTCTTTGCGTCTATAGGGAGTGCTATACCAAATTTTATGCTACAATTATTATGCATACCGAAAACATAAATTTTACAAATTGTTCAGTTATATAGATGTAACTCTTCAGTACAATCCAATAACTGAACTGAAAAAAGGTTTGAAGAGTAAATTGTAAGTTTAAACGTTATTTCTTCATCGGAAAACAGTTTGTTAAACAAAAATACATATTTGTATATATATATATATATATATATATATATATATATATATATATATATATATATATATATATATATATATATATATATATATATATATATAAGAATTTTGTTCTAAAAAACGTCAAAATAGTTACTATTTAGTTTCTTTTTGCCGTGTACGCATTGAGAGATAAATTAAGTTGTTTTTACTTTAAAGCCATAGACCACATAAAACAACATGTGCTTTTTAATGAATAAACATGAAATGGGATCTTCAAAACTGATGACAATTTTTACCAGAATGTTAATGTAGCCCCACGTGAGAGCGTGAAAATACTGTAAAATATGCAATTTGCGTGACTATTCATGTTTCTGACGTCAGAAACATGCAAAAATTAGTATGAAAATGTTGTGCGGGTTGCATAAATCGACATTTCTAAACACTGCTACGGAGCTACAGTTGGGTTTTGAGACAAACTATCGTTATTTATGTAAGTCTCATCAAGTGTTTTGTGATATAAATGCTTAGGTTTTTCTCTGGTCTATTCCTTTAAGAGATAAATTAAGTTGTTTTTACTTTAATATTGTATAGGTTCACTTTATTTAAAAATTCACATTTTATCGCATTTTAGACAAGCTATATTTTGACTAAAGCTATGAAAAATAATGCTTGTTTCAATTATATCAATATAAAAAGAAATAAAACTTAATTGAGATAAAATGTTTAATAATTTATAAAAGAACACTTTTTTTTTTTTTTTTTTTTTTGAAACGTGATTACAAATCAGCTTTCTTCTCTATAACTATGATTTACGATGAACGTCAATTTGCATGTTTTCACACCTCATAAAAGAAATTTACACAAGATTCGCGTGTTCTGCTTACTTGAACAGAAATAAGATTATTTTATTGAACCACAAAAATCAATAAAGAATTGATTATTTTTATTCTACATATGACCATTGCATTACCAACTGGAAAGTATAGAGACAGGATATTAGAAATTATAAAAAGTTTGACTTTTTTTATTTTTGATATGATGATATCTATAGCTTGTTCTATAAACTACACACAAATATTGAGCCAGCTTTGAAAATGTTCCTTTGTTAAAAACAGCTGTTTATGACGTCGTTACCTGTTTACTACGTTTACACATATGGTCGATCATTGCTATTTCTTCTTTCAGAACTTTGAACTTGATAAAAATGAAAGAAACTCACAAAAAAAAGTTCCATACGAAACATGCGACTCACTTTTATCGGCTCAAAAAACAAGATCAACCAATGAATGTGTCTTATTTTGTTGGTCAGCCAATCACTGTAAATGAGATTCACTTTACTTTACAGATCAAGCTATAATATACAATATTAGGCAACTTTAAAACTGACTTATCGGGTATCAGATATAGCTTCAGCTTAAGTAGTTGGGCTTCCTATGTTGAGTATTCCTAACCATACTTACATTGTCTATAGGTCTCTTAGGAGTCCTACTCATTTCAATAAATTCTATACATATGAATAATAAAACTAAAGTACACTAACCCCTAGCTACCTATTTACTTTTAGGTTGAATTTTATCGTTTTAAGCAAATTGCTAAACAAACTTACGTAAGTTTTTTTTAACAGGTATATTTGAAAGTTTTGTTTGTTTTTTCTTCTTTCGTATTTCTAACTCAGACAACGGTTTAGTTGCCATTGCAATAAGAATACAAAAGCAAGAATAAAATAACAATACACGCAAAAGTTACGCACTTTATTATTATTATTTATTTATATATTTATCTATTTATTTATTTATTTATTTATTTATTTATTTATTTATTTATTTATTTATTTATTTATTTATTTATTTATTTATTTATTTATTTATTTATTTATTTATTTATTTATTTATTTATTTATTTATTTATTTATTTATTTATTTATTTATTCATTTATTTATTTATTTATTTATTTATTTATTTATTTATTTATTTATTTATTTATTTATTTATTTATTTGTCTATTTATTTATTTGTTAAACACAATGTGTATACAACAAACATCTAAACATTCAATTGATAGACCAATAGACATAATATACATAATCAGTACATATAATAATATAAAAAACACATACCATTCATTATACATGCTGATCATTGCCCTCAGCATAATAGCCCATACATAGCTGACACTTAGTACATGTGAGGAGATGATACTGATCACATATCAACCCATAGAAGGAACAAATACTATGAATAGTACAGATATGATATTCCTTAGTGTCACAAATTTTGTGATGAAACCCGTGTGCTGCGAAGCGGGTGATAACATTACGGTTTCTCTGTTTTGAATTTTTCCATGTATATTTTATTATTATTATATTTTTTTTTGCTTTGACTAAACCTCATCGATTCTCCGAATCTTCAGAAACCATATGTCTTTTATGATTAATGACTAACATGAAATTGATTAGACACTTTCAAATAAATCTTCAGAAACCTCGTGTCTTTTAGTTTGTTTTATTTAACTATGAAAAGTATTAAAATATTTATGATTAACATGGAATTGATAAGACACTTTCAGATAAATTTTGTGATTTATTATTATTATTACCGACTAATATCTATACCGTTATTCAGATTAGATAAGTTAGATAAATTATTGTTCAACTATATGCATGCAATATGTTTATATATTATGTTTATTGTTATTTGTCTGTAGTTACAGTATGCAATTTGCGTGAATATTTCTGTTTATGACGTCAGAAACTAGTATAAAAATGTTGTGCGGGTTGCATGAATAAAAATTTATGCTACACTGCTAACTGCTATTTATGATCACTGCTATACGGCGCAACAGTTGGGTTTTGAGACCAATTAATGTTATTTATGTATGTCCCATCAAGTGTTTTGTGATGTAAATGCTTATGTTTTCATGTTATGCCTTTAACATTGTTCTACCAAGGACACTAATTAGGACATTTCTACAATACTCGTTTCTAATTGCTTCTTACAAAAGGATAATTAAGCTGGTACATTTTACTAGTTTTATGATTGTAGGGATGAACTATAAATGAATAATGAACTATTTTTGACTACATAAAAAAAAAATGTTAACCTTCAATTCATTTTTGTATATTTTATAAATTCTGCTTTTTTTTTTTTTTTTTTTTTTTTAATTCTAATTATTATTGTGAATTGAAGAGCATGTTAAATATAATTTCATTCTGTTTAACACATCTCATTTTATTTCAAACACGTTTCATACCACGAAGTTGAACTTTCACTTTTGAAGTTATTTTATGCAAATTCATATGAAAAGTTATGAGCACGTCACGTATAGTTTTGACGAAAAGCTGAATTTTAGCATCCGTAGTTTCTGTTCCTTATAAAGTTATTATGAGTACCGTGTACCTATATATTCAAATCATTTTCTTCTTTGAAAAACAATTAAGTTATTTAAAAAATGTAAGATATACGCAGTAAGTCGTGATGAGAATTCATTTGCATAAAAAAGCTCTTATCAATTGTTTGGTTAAATTTAAAGTAAAATATAATATTAATTCAGCCTCTAGAAATTTTACTTTATACGAATGCTTCACTTACAAATTTAGTAAAACTTTTTTTTTTTTTTTTTTTTGCCCTGCATATGGGCATTATTTAAAAATATATTCTACATCAATTTTATAATAAACTTGAAGACAGATATTCTTCCTTTAATAAATATATTAATCATATTTATAAATGCGATTAGTATATATATACTAACGAAAATATAGGTGTTATCGGTGAAAAAGGTTCTGGCCAAAATTTTCAACATTTCAAAACTTTTAATTATTATTTTTATAATTCTTGTGTATTGAATTGTTTTTGTTTTCTTGTTGTAATATTGGCTAAATTTTATGGCCTAAGTTCATGTAATATGGGTGAAATAGCCCTGTATGCGCTTTAATAAAGAGTATTAATATTATTAGTTTACTTCAAATAAACCATGAATATACTACCTAGGATATATCTTTTACTATAATTATATTATAATAACAAACATAATTTATTTAATATCACTAAAAAAAAAATGGTGCATTACTTCAGTTAAAAATCCTAACTTATTTGAGATAAACACTTTTGAGTTATTATAAGCAGCTAACAAGTTATTAACAATAGCTATTTCAAGTTTTTTTGAGTTTTTTCAGTTATTTTAGGCTATTTTAAGTCAAATTAGCTATTGTTAATAAATTTCTAAAATGCATTATTTTAGCTGCTCATAATAACTCATAAATGTTTATCTCAAATAAGTTAGGATTCGTAACTGAAGTAATGCACCATTTTTTGGAGTGATATAGTAATTAAAATATAGGACTTAATTAATTAAGTCTAATTAATATTGTTCTGTTTTAATGTGTATTATATTTTTATTTTCATTATGTTATAAAACTCTGACATGAGAATTATGTTTAATATATTTATGTCAGAGGACCATGTAAGTGGGTGTATACCTTTTGTGGCCTCTCAATAAAACCCATTTATTATTATTAATTGTATTTTTTATAATGTCCATATTTAATTAGGGAATAAATGCATTCTTTATTATGTTCATGGATTCAAAGCTATATAATTTCACAATTCACTGTTTAGTTAAAAAAAATTCATAACCGTTCTTTTTAAATAATATAACCGATAATTATCTACTCCATGCAAGTAAAAAGAAAAATTATAGCAAAAGTTTTAAGTCTTTTGACCCGTGTTATAATGAGGTTTAACAATAGTGTTTTACATCTTTACACAATGTATAATTATTTATATATACGCTCGAATAATTCGTTTAAAAAGAGTTCTTTTTTACAGTTTGAAGTGAAAATCCAAAGTTGTGTTAAAACAATTCATTTTTTTTCCAGGAACAATTAAAATATCTTTTATTTTTAATTGCATTTTAGTGTGTTTGACTCTCTCTCTCTCTCTCTCTCTCTCTCTCTCTCTCTCTCTCTCTCTCTCTCTCTCTCTCTCTCTCTCTCATACGTCAAAAGTGTTTCAAATTGTTTTACGTAGCTCTTGAAAAGTTAGCGACAGAAAAAAACCTATATGTATATTAACTTTCCACTGCCGCAGGAAAAATATTTTCTATATAATATATTTTTATGATTCTGTGTTAACCGTGCAATAGAAAAAATAAAAAAGAAAAAAAAAATGAAATGAAACGAAAAAATATAACATAGCATTTCAATTTGTCAGTACTCTATGTTTTAGTACAAAAAATAACATTCAATGACGATTAAATTTTCAAGATTTCTTGCTATACTTCAAATTCATAAATAAAACAAACACACTTTGTTTTGGTTTAGCTTTTTATTTTTCTATGTATTGAGCAGATTAATATTTTTTTATTAAGTTTAAATGTATAATAAATTTAATTTGTACTCTAGGAAAATGTATAATATGTATACACGCGACATAATTAAAGTTTCGCAGTTACCAGTATTTTATGGATAATTGAAAATGTCAAAAAAAAAAAAAAAAAAAAAAAAAATCTACAACAAAAAAGCTAGATAGATGTAACCTAGTCACATTTCAATACGTTTTTGTTTTCCATTAGCTTTCTAGAAATTATTAAATCAAATAATGGTATTTATTGCCAATAATGCTCTGCAAGGAAAGAATAGTGTTGTTCGTAAACCCTGTTCTCTGCACCAAAAATGACGATCGCCTATGGTTATTCAAATGGAATGCGCATTTTTTGGTGCAAGAGAACAGGGTTTACGAACAGCATTAATAAGTTAGGTTATTTATGCTGCACGTATGTCTTACAAATGATGCTGACAGCATAAATAACTATGCTGTATTACATAATATCCATAAATATTTATGCTTTGTAACTTAATTATTATGAAGTATAGCATAGATTGTGCTGCAAATGAGCTATAACATAATTATTACGTAATTATTTTTGTCAATGTGAAAAACATTTACGTAGTTAATGCAATTCTTAGTTAATTAAAATTGGTATCCTATTAAATATGTTTTTGTATAAGTTAACATAAAATCAAGTATGTTAACCAGATTAAATAATGTATTATGTATAATTGTTGAAATGTTGAAATGCTCTGACAATAAGATAATATTGATAAAAGAAGTCAAAGGAATATGTAAGTGGTTTTGCATCTTTTGTGGCCTCTAAATAAAAACCATTTACTATTATTACATCATTAAAATGGTTCTCTGCCAATATGAACAAAAACAAGACAACTTTGTGTACTTTGAGTGGTAATATGTGTATTTTAGATCAACGTAAGCTTTATAGTTATTACAGTGTGTCTCAAACTAACAAAATATATATAAAAATTTTAAATTAAAAATTTATCGGTATATATATATTATTGATACATCACCACGGAATATAGAAAGTATATATAGATACAAGAACATGTCTACTTTTCACGTCAGAAAAATGTTAGTTTGAAACATTGACAGTATTATATTTGATCTTCCAGACAAATTGAACTGGCAAAATGTGAAATTGAAAAACTGGTACTAAAAATTGATTATCTTCGATCGAAAAAGAAAATAACTTCTATATAAAGCAAAATTTTATATCTTATTTAATTTAACATTTTCTATACGGTTGTAAAAATAATAAGCAATTTTTGTTCCAATTTTACAGAAATGTTTAAAAAAATTAATTGAAAATTATATTTTTAGTTATTTTTGCTACTCGTGGCTTTTACTGAAACTGAACATTTGTACATACAGTACTGTATTATTTGCAGTTTTACTCGTAATAGAGTATGCAAGAAAAGATATAAATTAGTTACATTAAAGAACTTTGAGGTTATTTTTAATTTTGGTATGGGTGTAAAAATGTTTACTTAATGTCAAAATTAAAATTATTAACACATTTTACGTTATAGTATTAAATTATAAAAATTGCAAAACGAGTTTTAAAGTTAAAATTAAAAAAATTAAAAAGTTTTAGTCACATACACGGAGAGGATATTGTAATTCTTGCTGCATTTATATTACTATTAGCATAAATGTTACTAAATTAGAACAACATAAATAAGTATGCTGTAAGTACAACATAATATCTATGCTTTATTGATGAGAATTGTGTTAAAAATGAGCTAGATTATAATGATTACGTATTAAATGTTTGTCACATATATAAAAGTTAAACATCCGTGTTTTTGCTGTAATAAAAATACTTGTTTTCTCGTAAATGTGTACATAGTTTTTCTGCTTATTTATTTTTTGATGATACCCTCTGTAAAATTTATACACAAAATTATTATAGTTTATTTTAGTTTTTGTTTATAATAATATCTTATGATACACGGATGTTGATAGTTATCCTTCTCTCTCTCTCTCTCTCTCTCTCTCTCTCTCTCTCTCTCTCTCTCTCTCTCTCTCTCTCTCTCTCTCCGTCTCTCTCTCTTAAATATTTCATATTATACGTTTAGTATCAGTTAACAGTACATATTTGCAACATATAAACAACAAGCGGAAGCTTAATTCTATGATATTATACAGAGCTCTGTTTTACTTTAGTTAGTGTTACACTCAACTACTAATATTAAAGTATATTTACTCTTAACTTTGTATTTTTTTAAAAACAAACTTCTTTTTCAAGAGCGATAAATAAATTGAAAGACATATTTTTCAATATTGATATTAAAATAATAATAATAATAACAAAACATTTCCCTTGCGATATTATAGAAGATTTTTTTATCAATATTTTATTAATTATTAGTTTATCGATTTCTTACAATTGTATACTGAAAATTTTTCATCTCTGTTAAAGTTAAAATAGAAATTCAATTTTCTTTTATTCTCTAAAAGCTACATTGAAAGAAGGGACATTATGTTACCATTTAATTAATGTTTTGCTTTCAAAGCTATTTTTAAAGAGTGCTTTTTCTAATATAATATACTATATTTTACTTTAATTGATAACATATCAATAAGTAATTATTGATATATTAATTTACTAAATATAATATTTGTAAAGTATCCTTCATTGCTTTCAAAAGTGTAAATAATCAATATTTTTATTATCTTTAATAAAAACTTTAATCAAAAAACGATACTAAAATCAATCAAATAGCAAAATATAAAATCAAATATCAAAATATTGTTTGATTTTTCTTTAGTTAAATCAATGAATTTTATTTTGTGGTAAATTGTGCACTTTTTATTCATGACGTTAGAAAATTCTATAAAATTTTAATTAATTTATTATTTAAAGTCCTTAGGGACAATATAAACCTTATTTCAGTTACGCAGAATTAAAAAATATTTATATATAAATTTTAATAAACTTTTTTGGCATTTTTTTTTTGTTCATAATTTATGAAGTATCGATGGTTAATAATAATAAAAGAGAGAAAAATTAAGCTTATAAGAGAGGAGTCACAGGTAAAATATCTTTGTATTTTGATCAACTTTTGTTATCAAACTTGATATTATTTTAACATACATTGTTTCAACTATTCATAATAAAAATGTCAGGATAAATATATAGTTTATCATTAAAATAACGAATGAAAAATACTTGAGAATAATATTGAGCTAATTGACACAAAATTACTAACAATCTATAATTCCAAATCTTGGGTGGTAAAACACTACAAAGAGGAAGACTAAAAAAAAAAAAATTTAAGAGATAGTTTTATTGCATATTATTTTTAAATTGGACATAGTCCTGAATCAATATGTGAAAAATAAATATTGAAAAGAAAGAACAAAACAACAACAACAGGCCCAGGATCACTTTTTTAATTAGCTCAAAGACTTCTCTTTATTTTTTTATATATATATATAGCTTTTACCAGAATAATACTATACTTTAAAAAATATATGGGTTAAGCGATATATTTTTTATTATTATTATTTCAGAAATGTGAAAAAGATATCTTGATTCTGTTTACGTAACTTATAAAATAAAATCGTAAATGAAATTTCAAAATTGTCTCATCTTCTTTTGTTATACCAAACTAAAGGATTATGTTGTCATATTTCATGAAAATTAATTCTCATTTTTAGGTACGTGGAGATTAAATATTAATTAAAATATGAAAATAAAAATATAAAGACTTTTTTTTTTTTTTTTTTTTTTTTTTTTTGAAGACAAAGCTTTTATTAAATTCAAAAACATAATCTACTTTTGACGTTGCAAAAGCTACTCGTACATGCTGGGTTTTAAGATATAAACAATAAAGATTAATATTGATTTATAATTAAGTAAAAATTTTGGATATAGCTTAATTTATATAAAAACGAGATGATGTATTTTTAAGAAACTCAAGGTGTAATAGCGGATATCTTATTATAAAAATAAAATGTAACAAAATATTTTAAAATTGCCAACGTTCAGTGAATAATAATATATTTTTGTAACAAAAAATGTCAAGTTATACTACACCTCCACTAATTTTCTCGGCAGGTGTTATGAGATCTTACTAATTTATATACGTATGAAATATTATCCATTCACCATGATAGTAATCTATCGTATTATAAAATATGAAACGTCTAGGCAAGCAACCACACCTTTCTATTAACTTCCGAACAATTTTGTATTGAGCTATTTTAAGTTCAATATTTAGTACAAATTTGATTTAATTGAGTATGACATTTATGTAAATAATATCGAATATAGTTTATTTGACAACATTACATTAGTTTGTTCTGTAAAGTATAGTGAATCTCATTAACAGTGATTGGCTGACCAAAAAAATGAGACATATTCATTGGTTGATCTTGTTTTTCGAGCCTACAAAAGTGAGTCGCATGTTGAGCATGGAACTTTTTGTTGTGAAATTTCGTTTATTATTATCAAGTCCAAAGTTCTTAACGAAGAAGTAGCAATGATCCACCATACATATAAACGTAGTAAACAGGTAATGACGTCATGATCAGATGTTTTTAACAAAGGAAATTTTTCGAAGCTGGCTCAATAGTTGTGTGTAGTTTATAGAACGAGCTATTAAAGGCGTAGAACACCTTGAACAAAAAAATTGCGTAATATTCTAACAAACCTGAAAATAAACGTTGATTTGGCCGGAGTCATTTATTTCTAATTTATGTTCCATTCACAAAATGACACTGGCGGTCACTGACGTTACAGCTCGCCCGGTTTACGCACGCGTGAAACAAGCGAGCGCTGACGTCAGTGACCGCTAGTGGCATTTTGTGAATGGAAAATAAATTAGAAATCAATGACTCCGGCCAAATCACGTTGATTTTCAGGTTTGTTAGGATATTACGCAAATTTTTTGTTCAAGAGGACGAGAGACGAGAGTCCAATGAATAGAGGAAAAGTGATACAGTGTTGCAACGCATTTCTAGTTTCGGAACGTTTTTCATTTCCATTCGGTACACCGTGACATAAATTGTTTTCTGTCGCTCTATGCTGCTTGTTACAATTTTTATGAACTATCTGAGTTAATAAACGTTCTTATATGTAAATACCATGTATTTATATGAAGCAATACGTGAATTGAAGTCTACATATGAATGCATGGTATTTAAATAAGGGAATATAATAAAATTTTATATCTCAATGTTTAGTGACAATGTTTAATGACACGATTAGTTTTCATAACAGGATTATGTTCGCCAGTCAAACTGGAATGTTATTTTATCTAGATAGTGGACCCAAGATAGTATAATAAATATACTTTCACAAGGTGGGAGGGATTGTGTCATTTTCAAAACTAAACTCTAAAAATTGGTGCATTACTTTAGTTACGATTACTAACGTAGTTAACATAATCACTTTTAAGTTATTATGAGTGTATAGCTAAAATAATGTGTTTTATAGCAAGTTATTAAAAATAGCTAATTTAAGTTGTTTTAAGTTTTTTTTAAACTATTTTAAGTTAAAATAGCTATTGTTAATAATTTGCTAAAATGCATTCTTTTAGCTACTCATAATAACTTAAAATTGATTATCTTAAATAAGTTAGTATTCGTAACTAAAGTAATGCACCAATTTTTAGAGTGTATCCAAAAATGTTGAAAATGTATAGTAATACAAATAAGAAGCGAGATTTTTAATAACTCTGAATAACCTTACAGGAAAAAGTCGATTTTTACCCTCACATTTCTAAAAAATTTAATGATATAATTATTAATTTTTTTTTTACGTATGTCCAATCCGAAAGGTGTATATAAACAATGTTTTATTTTTTGAAGAATTTTGATACAGGTCTAAATGTATTTTCCACAAAACTAAATAAATGTTTATAACATAATTTTATAGGTTATTTCTATCTATTTGAATTCTTAGATATAAATTCAACATTGTTGAATAAATAATTTATTTAAATTTAACATTCATATCTAAATACTGAAACAAAATATGTGTTTTATATATTAGACATATTTATTCTATTTTATGTATAATGAAGCAATTCTCACGCAAGATAATGGTATGCGTTGTGGACATACCATACAAACATTTCTAAAATTATATACATATATTTATAAAGAGGGTGAAATAAATGAGGGTGCTATAATGACGTGCTTTGTTGTGGTCATTGTGGTTCTCTTGAGATAAATGACGTCAGTAAACTGCAACAATGCAAAATCTTTTATCTCTCACACTATATAATTATGTATATATATGTGCGCATGTGTCTTTTTGAATAGAGCAATTATTTATTTTTACTTGTTGGAACTTTATTGTTTTAGTATTCTTTATTCATTGAACGGATTTTTAACACGAAATATTATAATGGGTTTTGTTTTATTATATAAATACAGAGAGAGAGAGAGAGAGAGAGAGAGAGAGAGAGAGAGAGAGAGAGAGAGAGAGAGAGAGAGAGAGAGAGAGAGAGAGAGAGAGAGAGAGCTACAAAGAGAGAAATGATTGTATCACTATAGTTAATCGAATTTCGAATTACATCGCATTAGATTTATATCCAATAAAAAAATAATCACTAAAATAAACATTAAAAGAAAGAACATAAAGCAAGTGAAAGAATAGCTTTATCATTGCTTTTAAAAGCCTCAGGATAAATAAAAAAAATGGAGGGGGGGGGGGGCGGGTATGATCTACGATTAAAATGGTCTTAAGGGTTAACCTCAGACCTGGGAAAGCAAAATATCTCAAGATTGGTTCGACAACTGTTTTTAAAAACTTTATAGGGGTTAAAAAACATCATGATCTGCGAGCTTCAGATAACAGAATATTCAAAATGAGATGTATCCCAAAATCATTTTAAAAATATTTTAAGACCAGTTTTTTTTTTAAAAAAAAGGGGGCGTTCCAGGACTGAGGTTAACCGTTAAATCTTCTCAACGTTCCTTGGTATATAGCTCAGGAACCTTCTTATTAAGGCAATCCTGGTAATAGCTAATTACCTAATATCAATGGTTCACAATTGTAAATAGCTTTATTTCGACATAATTTAAGATGTATCGACCTCTAACAACCTAAAATGATAAACATCTTCAGTGGGTGAACCAGATGAAAAATAACTACACATTATTGACATAATTAAATGTCTTATAAAAGTAATGTGTAATGGATAAATATGAACTCATAATTAGAAATTGATTATTGTAACTAAAATCTACTAAAATCGTAAATCTATATTAATCTATAATGCGAAACGATTTATCGTTTTTGACGTTTATTTGTTACCTCTTATTCAAGTGTATAATAATTAAGTTATAAAAATACAAACTTTTATAATGTTATGTAGAAAAAAGGATTATCATACAGAGTATAGACAGTGAGCGAGAAAAGAAGCTTATTTAAGAATTAAGTTAAAGTTTAGCTCTTAAAATGTATAATCCTCTTGCAAAATATAGTGGGTTTTTTCTACTTCTATTTAAGCGCATTAGTTTTAATTGAAATTTAATCTTAATACACATGTTTTAGAAGAGTTAGTTTTTAAAACATTTAAATGTTTTTAGTTTCTAACTGAAAAATCACGTTATTTTTCTACAAGCTGAAATATAGTAGATTGTTTTCAAAATAATTCTCTAAATGACGAAAAAAAAAATGACCATTTACTTGAATAATTTTTTTGAATACTTTTGCTGACAAAATATAAATAGAGCTCTGTGAACAAGCTCATAGATTTAATTGCGCTTGAAAAAATATTTGATCACCAATGTTTCAATTTTTCACTTTGATGTTAAAAGAAGAGCCAAATCCATCGATTTTTAATTTTAAAAAGTTCAGCTTTTATGATATAAAAAAGGTATGCGTTAATTGGAAAGTTATATAAAAGGCGAAGTGTAATTTGTGAATGTGTGTTACTGAAAGAATAAATAAACAATTTTAAATTTCTGATTTTTATTTAAAAGGACAGCAGATTACAATAATGATTTTCTTTTCTATAGTCATCCACTTTGAAATGCTTTTGTACTGATTGCCTTAAGTTTTGACCTTACAACTACTGTTCCTATATTATGTACAAAACCACAATTAAATTATTAATAAATATTAAGAATCTCTCATCGGCTGCCTAGGACGGTGGTTTCAAAAACACCTGCTACATAATTTTATAGTGTGTCAAACTTTCTAGCAGATAATAATGTCAAATACTGCTGACTAAATGTTCCATTTGGTTTTCGATGCACAGAGCACATATTTATCTTTTTTGTTGTGCTGTTTATATATATTGACCGCTTATGTTTACTCAAAATGTGGAAAAGTAAGTGCCAGAAGAGGAGAAAGGTTGTTTCTTTTCTTTTCTAAAAAGTGGGAGAAAAGTTGGTGCCAACAGCAATTAAACTATAGGCCTGAGCTACTTCCCACTTTTACCGTCACGTGGTTTCCTCTTCCGGCACTTTCTTTTCCGTATTTTGAGTAAACATAAGCAATCATTGACTAGTTCTACTCTGTAAAAGACATAGGACGCAATAAAAATGTTAATATTTCTTGTGACTACCCTTCGTTATTGCAGGTGGATGCAAAGACAATTTTTTTTTTTAGACTACAGCTTCTCCCCTTCTGATCATTGATCCTTGTTGTTATTGCTCTCCCAAATATCATTTCACTCATTACTGGATAATTGATTGCCAAGCGGTGTGTGGGAGAGAATTGATCTGTTTGACTACTGTACAGTATGTCCGCTTCATGTGTGTAACTCCAATGTGTAACCAGAGATGCGGTAAAGCAATCAAACAATCACAATATATTGCAAAGAAAATAATCATACTATTTTATTTATGTATTAAGTGTATTGAGGTACCGATGCTACCAAAATGCGTTTTAAAATTTATTATGTTTTGTTTTAATGAATCGTATTAATAAAATGATACTTTTATTATTTGCAAAGTGAGGGTTTAAATATATTTCTGGATAGCTTGTGAAATTAAGCACACCTTCTGAAGGATTTTTTTTTTCCAAAAAGAATTGTGAGTTTTTAGACGAGAAAAAATAAATAAAACTGGAAGTGGCTGAAAAAGCAGGAAAAAAATTCAGAAGGCAGAGATATTTTAATAAGCATTATTGTTACCAAAATGAAGCTTATACTGTTCGTGCTATTTTATAAATACGATTACATTGTTTTAAATGAGCGTATAAAAAGTTGCCTATTAATTCAGGGGCAACGGTGTATACTGTATATGGAACAACAAGTTATGTTATATAAGCATTCTTGTAACTAAAATACATGATTGATTTACAGAGAAGGAGGCGAGAGACGTAGAATGGCGTTGGTGATAAGTGTTTTCGCCGCGGGACTTTTCCTCACCGCCGTACTTCTCATTGCAATCACTCTTCGCATGACCCCTGCCATTGACGAGAGAAGTAAGTACCATTCATCTCTACCTCTTTTCAGGATACTTAAACGAGATTGGACGAGAGAAAATACACACCATTTATCATCCATCCTTTTTACTTTCATACGGAGAATAATTTCTCATTCCAAAAAATTTTCATCTCATTTATTACACAACACAAGATGATGATGAATTCTATAAAAAACACCACAGATTAATTAATGTTCAATATATTGACTTTTAGATTAAAATCATGCGTTTACTTTAAAGCTTATTACCTATACAACCAAAAATCTATGAAATTATATTAGAATATTTATAATATAAAAATTTTTAACATTTTCAAGGAAGATATTTTATCATAGACACCACATTAATGCTCATGAAAAATTTAATCCCGCGTGATAAAACGTTAAAGGAATAGACCAGAGAAAAACATAAGCATTTATATTACAAAACACTTGATGGGACTCACATAAATAGCTTTAGTTTGTCTCAAAACCCAACTGTAGCTCCGTAGCAGTGATCCGAAATTCCGATTTATGCAATCCGCACAACACTTTCTTACTAATTTTTGCATATTTCTGACGTCATAAACATGAATAGTCATGCAAATTGCATACTTTACAGTATATTCACGCTCTCTCGGGGGGCTACATTAGCATTCTGGTAAAAATTATCATCAGTTTTGAATATCCCATTTCGTGTTTATTCATTAGAAAGCACATATTGTCTTATGTGGTCTATAGCTTTAATGGATAAGCAATCATGTACATATTTTACTATAAGTGAATTTTTGAAAAAAAAAAAAGTAATAATAACGTTTCAAGAATTTATTTCATATTTATGTAAACCTTGGCTCTTGCATTTTCTCGATAAAATTTAATAATTTTGCATAACTCAGTGAAAAATAATAATTTTACTCTTCATATCTCAAGTTAGCTGAAATACAACAACAACAACAACAACAACAACAACAACAACAACAACAACAACAACAAATGCAAAAAAAAAACAATAAAAGTTATATAAAAAAAAATAGTACACGATTTTATAACCTGCTTTTAATGATAAAATAAGTAAAATTCCAGAAAATTTAATTTACAAGGCAGGTTTATAATATTACAATATAGCTAATTTACTTAAGCCAAGAAACCACGCAAAACATTGTTGGTATTTATTTACTTTGAAATAACAACGTGTAATATTTAAGCTACATGATGTTGAAATAACTCGCACAGTTCGTTTTTCTTAATTACATTCAAGTTGTTTTAGTGAACTATATTAGAGGTTTATTTATAAATTTTTTGATGTTAAAACAATGCTGAAACAACTTTAAATTTAAAGTCATGATGGTACAACAAAAAATCTGGAAAATAATAATGATGAAGTCTACACAAAGTTAACCCCTAGGTTTGAATACGTCATTTGAAAGAGAAAAAGTAGTAGATAAACTTAGCATAGGCAATTACCTGGAAAATTGACGTTTTATTTAATAAAAGGAAAAATAAAAAAATTCAATTCCCAACCCTTTGCCGACTATGACGTCATTTTTTTGCATCCGATTTTCAATTGTGTTCTGGATTTCAGACGATCACATTGTTGAAAGGCGGCCGTTAAATTTTTTGAATTTGTAGCAGTTGCATGAAATCCAGAAGACAATGGTAAGATGTAAACAAATGACGTCATAGTCGGCAAAGGGTTGGGAATTGAATTTTTTTATTTCTTCTTTTATTAAATGTAACGTCAAATTTCCAGGTAATTGCCTATGCTAAGTTTATCTACTTCTTTTTCTCTTTCAAATGACGTATTCAAACCTAGGGGTTAACTTTGTGTTGACTTCCTTATTGTAAAAAGTAATTCTAGCTCTAGTATACGAATTTATGTTTTATTACATCGTTTTATTTTTCATGTTATTCCTTTACTTTGTCTAACTTTTAAAATAATAAACTACAAAGAAAATTTTACTTTTCTCTATCATCAAAGCTAAGGAATATTGTACGGAAAAAAAAGTGATAAAATTTGAGTCTAGCATTATAACAGCTAATAGTATAAAAGTATAGCCTTGCAAAAATGAAGATTATATGTTTTATAAGTCATTATTTTCTTCATATATAAGTAAGCAAAATTGTCATCGTATATGTGACCTTGTTTTTGTGAGTGTAGTGTTTCATGTAAACAAAGGAGGCAATCTTCTCAACAAGGTCCTTAGGCAGTAGAGAGAGAGAGAGAGAGAGAGAGAGAGAGAGAGAGAGAGAGAGAGAGAGAGAGAGAGAGAGAGAGTAGATGAGAGGGAGATGCGAGTAAAGGTAGGGTAAGAAGTTGAAGATTATAAAGGAAAAGCAAGTGGAAAGAAAAAAAGTTGTAATATTGAAAAGTAGAAAAAATGACAGTTTGAAAAAAAGGCAAAGAAGAAGAAGAATGCGAGTGAGATTGCCATAAAATTGCTTTCTTCTTTGTTTTAATCTCACAACTGCTAAAGCGTATTTTTAAACACGTTTTATCCATTTTGTTTTGTTCTGTATATTCTTTCTATACATAAAACGAGTTTATATAGGTTTTGAAACAATGTATAGAAATTAAAGCTGTGACATAAAAAAAAATGTGTGTTCATACATATCTGTATAAATGAAAAATGAATTATGGCTGAATTGTTGAATATATAGTAAGCCATTGTAAGAATGAGTGTATGAATAATGGAAATGATGCGAGAGAGAATGAGATGTTATTATGAATGAAAAAGCTGAAATGCATAAACAGTGATTAAAGAAATATGAGATTTGGGTTAATTTAAGAGAGAGAGAGAGAGAGAGAGAGAGAGAGAGAGAGAGAGAGAGAGAGAGAGAGAGAGAGTATGGCCTCTTGTGATCAATACTCAACTGACCTCAACTTTTAATGATGAAAAGTGTAATCTCTAATGCTTTACTCTATATACCACATCCACTTTTCATGCACTGCAACCCCATTCATTCCCAAGCTATTCTCAATGTAAGAGAGAGAGAGAGAGAGAGAGAGAGAGAGAGAGAGAGAGAGAGAGAGAGAGAGAGAGAGAGAGAGATAGAGAGAGAGATAGTATACACGGGAAGAAAATATTATATATTTTGTTATAGTTTGTATAGAATGAATGGAGTCTGTCTGTACTCTAAAGAACAATTTTTAGCAGTAAAAGATAGTAAGCTTGAAATCGTATTTTTATTCACTTCAAATAATGTCGTATGCGGCTATTCATATTTAACAAAAGATTGAAGGGGAAAAAAATAATAATTTGCTACTATATCACTGTTTGGAAGGTTTGGATGAACTGCTTTTATGGACATTACTTAAGGGTATGACTCTTATTGGTTATCATACAAGAGAAAAAGAATCGTATTTATTTATTTATGTATTTATTTTTTCATTTATTTATTTATTTATTTATTTATTTATTTATTTATTTATTTATTTATTTATTTATTTATTTATTTATTTATTTATTTATTTATTTATTTATTTATTTATTTATTTATTTATTTATTTATTTATTTATTTATTTATTTATTTATTTATTTATTTATTTATTTATTTATTTATTTATTTATTACAAGTTCATACTTAATACTGTGTAAAACCAAAGACCATGGTCTTTGGTAAAACTGTTCAATGTACCAAACTGCTATCAATCATCTATATGTTATGTATTGATTTAATTTTTTTTTACTGAAAGCTTAAAGGCGTAGAACACCCTCAGGACCAAAATATGATAAATAAGCACATAAATTGTACATACCAGGCTCATATAGTGGTAATACCGTTGATTGCACCCTTCTGGTTGATTTTCCAAGTATTTTAGGTTGAAAATTGTAACGGTTCTCTTTGCGGGTTCGTTTCGTCACACGATACTCCGCTTTTCTAGCAGTTTCAAGTATAGATAAACTCTTTTTTTCTATTGGCTGACAATAAAATTGCGCGAAAGATGTTTGAAACGTTTATAACACATTTTCCTTTTCAACACTGATTGTATTATTCTTGATCTCTGTGGTTGTAATTATGATACACATACTTCACAAACAATACATAATATTATTACAATTACCATATATACTGTTATGATGCGCAACGTCTCTAAATGAGTGTCAATGAACCCCCCGGTCCCCGCAATGTACTAAACTGCAAACACGCGTACAGATCGGGCACGGGCAGGCGGCAGGCGGCAGGCTACAAGGAAGTAGCGATCACCACAGCATAGGGGAGCGGGTTGGAGCCAGGTTGGAGCTCTAGAGGAGCTCTCCTTTGAGAGGCAAAGGCACGCGGTATATCGTCCGTGCTGCTCTTTGTTTTTAGTAGCTCTCTAGAGCTCCAACCCCCTCCCCTATGCTGTGGTGATCGCTACTTCCTTGTAGCCTGCCGCCTGCCGCCTGCCCGTGCCCGATCCCGATCTGTACGCGTGTTTGCAGTTTCTAGTACCTTGCGGGGACCGGGGGGTTCATTGACACTCATTTAGAGACGTTGCGCATCATAACAGTATATATAGTAATTGTAATAATATTATGTATTGTTTGTGAAGTATGTGTATCATAATTACAACCACAGAGATCAAGAATAATACAATCAGTGTTGAAAAGGAAAATGTGTTATAAACGTTTTAAACATCTTTCGCGCAATTTTATTGTCAGCCAATAGAAAAAAAGAGTTTATCTATACTTGAAACTGCTAGAAAAGCGGAGTATCGTGTGACGAAACGAACCCGCAAAGAGAACCGTTACAATTTTCAACCTAAAATACTTGGAAAATCAACCAGAAGGGTGCAATCAACGGTATTACCACTATATGAGCCTGGTATGTACAATTTATGTGCTTATTTATCATATTTTGGTCCTGAGGGTGTTCTACGCCTTTAAATAAAGGTACGCTGGTAATTTTAATCAAAATTGCGGAGGTAGAAACACTGATTAATTTACAAAGTAATATTTCAGATTCAGAAAACTCTAAAATTTGTAAAATTTACAATATTTTTTTTTATTAAAAGTCCTAATATTTTTCTTCTTTATCTTATAGACATATACCTAAAAAATTTATCATAGCTAGTTATTATCATTTACTTTCAAGTGTAATTAAAAAGTATCGTGCCACTTTTTGTATTTCAGAGATACGAACCCCGAAGTAAAGTTCTTTAGTCAGTGATTTTCGAACTGAACAACTTTTCTTACCAACTTTGTTCAAATTTTACTATTAAAATTAACAATATGTAAGTTACATAAATAGATTTTTTTTTTGCACTTTTTAACTAGCATTTATTATTAACTAAGTAACTGTTATTATTTAACTACCTTTTATCAACTAGCACTTTTTGTGTAACTTTTTCAGTGTTCTTGCTACTGTTTAGTTTAAAAATTAATGAAAATGACTTTAAGTTTACTTGCATAAACTTATACGATATGAACATGGATAAAGATATGAATTATTTTTGTTAAAGGAATAGACCAGTGAAAAACATAAGAATTCATATCGCAAAACACTTGATAGGATTTACATAAATAAAACTTTAGTTTGTCTCAAAACCCAACAGTAGCCCCGTAGCAGAGATCAGAAAATTCGATTTGTGCAACCCGCACAACATTTTTTACTAATTTTTGCATGTTTCTGACATCAAAAACATGAATAGTCACGCAAATTGCATACTTAACAGTATTTTCACGCTCTCTCGCGTGAGGCTACATCAACATTCTGGTAAAAAATTGTCATCAGTTTTGAAGATCCCATTTCGTGTTTATTCATTAAAAAACACATGTTATTTTATGTGGTCTATGGCTTTAATAATTCACTTCTTTAATATATTTAAATAATGAATTGTTAATAATTTTTTATAAAATTGAATTTTAAAGCAATAAAAAAGTTAAACTTAAATATTTTAAACTTTTTTTTAACTGTTTATCATATATTGAAAACTAAGATTTTTCTTTTCATTTTTTTTATTAACATAAATATTAAGTATTTAAAAGTTTGTTTATTTAAAATTTCTGTTGAGAAAATTTATATTGAAGTATCTTATAACTAAAACATTACATTAGAGAGAAGTAGAAAAATTTCTATTTATTTTTTCAGCATTATATCAAAGAAATATAGAAAAACATGTTTAAAGCTAAATTTAAAACCCAGTTTTTATTTTACTTTTATACATTTTATGAAACAGAAACATTATTTTATAAGTTTTGTGGAGTTAATAGTACGCTATATTGAAAATAACTTTTTATGATAATCATTATTAAAATTTTACTATGATGAGATATTCAACATAGCAGAGAGAGAGAGAGAGAGAGAGAGAGAGAGAGAGAGAGAGAGAGAGTAGCAAAGACTAGATAGTAAGTATTCATCAAACATTTCATGCATGGTTGCTAATCATTTATGTTGATACATCAAACTCTATAATGCATAGAGAATTAACATAAAATTATCAACAATATCCGATACTAAAGATTAAAAATATACAATACTTATTCTGTATTAGTGCATGGGTATTTTCTATACTAGTGGAGATCGGATAGATAGTGAGAATACTCTAATGTTTAGGGGCATGGCATAGTATAGTACCCATATAACACCCGTAATTATCATACTTACACCAGTACTAGAATCAAAAAGTTGGAATGTTTAGTGAAAATACATTCGTGCTTTGGCGCACAATCAAAGCAATGAGGAACCCCCACTTTTTATTACATTTTTGAAAAGAATGAAAAGAACGTTAACAAATTTTGAGGCGCTATTTTTTCTTAGAACGATTGGAGCATGGGAAGAATTTTTAATTAATTTTTGAAAATCGACCTAAAAAGCCTGTGACGTTATCAATCGGGCATTTATTTTGAAAAGTTTTGACCGTAGAAGTTTCGGTAGCCAGTTTTTTGAAATCCTGAGGACGAGCTGATTTTATTAAAGTGGTTATTGAACCTCAAAAGATTAGTATTTGCCGAGAAAAAGTGGACTGATGACGTCACAGGCTTTCTAGGCCGATTTTCAAAAATTAATTAAAAATATTTCACATGCTTCAATCGTCATAAGAAAATCTATAGCCTCAAAATTTTTTAAGCTCTTTCCAAAAATATCATAATCTCAACAAAAAAATTTCAATGCACCTTCCTCATTTGTAGGTACTCTCTTTCTACAGTACATATATTTTTTTTTCTGAGTGTAACTTTTTGTACACAAAATACAAAATATTGAGTAAATAACTACTCATATATATCTAGTAAACAAGATGCTATGATATATTTTAAGTTTATATTTTATATGAAGAAAATAGAAATTTTAGTGCGAGTTTTTTAATAGTAATATAAATATTAACACAATTGTGTGTGCAATAGAGTGAATGTACATTAAATGGTACAGTACGAAACAAAATACATAACGTTACTCTGAACAAATAAGTCATACCTTTATAATAATATTCTCACTTGATCAATGAATTATTTATTCTTTGTTATATTTGATATTTATATATTATAATTAAAACATTCGTATAAATTAATAATGAAAACTTTCCTGGAAATCCAATATTTGAACAGCTTTCAGACAATATATTTATACATCATATACCAGAATAATTAAACATGCTCATAATATTATGAAAAACAAAAAATAACTATAAAGATTATTTTTTCATTTCCTATGTGTGACGTCTAATGAGGATTTATTTTAAATGCTCTAGAATAAGTATGCTTGAAAAATAATTCATTTGTACTAAATATTGAATAAGAGATTTACAAGACCAACATTAGTGGGGAAAAGACGTGGATTTAAACTTTACATTGCATTCATATACTTATTTATTTGTTTTAACTTTGCCAGCAATTAGTTAGAAAGCATTGTTCTAAGTAGGTATAATTATTTTGCCTCACAAAGTTACATAACACATAAATATGTTAAGTTTTTTTGGACTAGTATCTGTGCAAACTAATAGAACAATATGCTAAAAATATTTATTTAAATAGTAATTAAAAAACGTAATTATAAGTAGTGACCGGATTTTATGGTGAAAATTACAATTCAGCCTGCAAGTCTCATAGTTAGGTTTTTTGCTTCACAATCTACTGTATGTTTATAAAAAATTGGTACTTCTCTGCTAGAAGTTTAGAAATAATATTTATGTAAACTCACAGTAGGCTGTGATGCAGTTACTACTATTTTTGCAGGCATATCTGCCATTTTCACCTAAAAATCCGGTCTCTAATCATAAGAAATGTATTATTCTATATGAGGACTTTTGAAAAAGATATCCATTATACAGTATTTCATATGTATGCATTTGCCCTGTTACTTGGGTATTGCTTTAAAATTGTTCAAAATATCTTTAAATTTTGTTACCTTTTCATAATGTAAATGAGAAGTAAATTTATTTTTGCGTAAATATAATATATAACACTTTATCATAATGTTGTATAATATTATGCTAACAAATAAATCATATTAATTTTAATGCATAAGGTATGTAATTTGAAATGTGTACGCAAGTTGAAAGCTTTGCATGATATGACGATCCTTAAAAGCATTCTAAATTTACATAATTTTAGTGCTATATTTTAAACTTCCCTTCGTTTTTGATAATAGGAAAATTGTATGTTAAAAATGTTTTCAAAATGGTAAGAATTTTAATCATTATTGCTTCAGGGTATTCTCATAATATTGATTTCATATGTAGTGAAATTTATCGACATGTTCAATTTTCCTTCACTTTTGAAATACTACATATGATATACATACTGTATATATAAGTTTTTCAGATTAAAATAATAATATTAATAACGTGTCTAATATTTTATAATTTTAATCAAGTATAACTTTAAAATTATGCCTAAAATATATAAAAAAATAATGTTTTATTTATTTACAGTACCCCATGTAATTATAAGTATTTTTTTCCCCTATAACACCCTATAACATTTATAGGCTATATCGTATACATTTTTACTCTATATTGCAAATATAAATTATTTGCAGCATAAGGCTTTCAAATATGTTGAAAATTTTAATTAAAATTGATTTTTTTATTAAATAAAACAATAGCCTACTTTTTGTCTTTTGTCTTTTTTTTTTTGTCTTTTTTTTAACACAATTTACTTACCTAAAATTAAATAAAACATTCATCATGTAGTAGAAATGAAAATAGAGAAATAATGTGTATTTTAATTAAAAATATAAGATACTAAATTAATTAAAATTTCTTAATATAAAATAAATTATTTCTTTGCGAGAAAAAACTTGAATATATATAAAATGAACATCGGTAGAATGAATTTAGGTAGAGATAGAGAGAGAGAGAGAGAGAGAGAGAGAGAGACAGACAGACAGACAGACAGACAGACAGACAGAGAGACAGAGAGACAGAGAGACAGAGAGAAACAGAGACAGAGAGAGAGAGAATGCCATTAGACGGTTGACATAAAATAATATGCAAATACCTATAGTAATTTAGTTATTGTTGTAAAGTATAACAAAAGCATAGTGATAAAATCACTTTACTATACAAAACATAAAATTCAAATTACGAACTAAAACAGAACACAAAGAGAATTGCTTTTATCTCTTACATTAGATTATTATTACGAGTAATTTATGTACATTATCAATATTACTTAACATATAGTCTCTTGTGAGGTTTTGGATTTATTTTATTACAACATGCTGATGTAATGTTTTGTACCACTTCCAATGATTTTTATCGTTTAGAGATTTAGGATGTATAATAAGGGTCCTTTCTGTAGTTATCTAAATATTTATAATAAATTGCCATTTGATGTATGCGATTTTTTCCCCATCAACTCTAAAATTACAGAACATGATTGTAATCAATTTATTACTACATAATATTTCAATGTGTTACTTTATTATTATTATTTCTCTTTTATTCTATTATGATTATATTATTATTTTATTCTGTAACACTTAACCTTATAATAACAATACTAAATTTACTTTATTTTTATTTCTTACATTAATAATGTTTTGATGACTAAATAGTATGTGTATAAATATAATACAATGTTCTATTATTTTAATGTTTATATACCTAGATATAGTTTATTTCTATGTTTTAGCTGTACTACTGTATATAAGTTTAAGTTGTACGTTTATTATATTGATGTACTTTATTGATAAGGATGTATGTTTAAGTTTGACGTGATCACGCATTTATGCCACTGATTGTAACAAAAATAAATAAATAAATATGAGAAAACAAAATAATTTAGTAGCATTTAAAAAACAACAACTAAAAGTTTTCCTATTAAATAAGCAGTATTACCCAATTAATGAATATATGAATGATGACACAATTTAAATACAAAGTGTAATTTTTGTACATTAGTGTCGTTTTCTTTTTTTGTTTTACTTGTATGTGTAAATGGTATTGACAATCATTTCTACATTGAACTTCATAACCTTAAAATTTCGATTCACCTGTTTTTTTTTGTTTTGTTTTTTTTTTTGTTTTTTTTTTTTTGTTTTTTTTTTTTTTTTCCCCCTTTTGGTCCATAGTACCAAAGTGCTAAAATAATATTGAGTTCACGACTTTTTTGCATTTTTTTTTATTTTTTGTTATTGTTGCAAATTTAGTAATTATATTGTTCATTTGCTTTTAATTAATTTTTCATTAAGAATATCTCTATCTGATAACAACTACTGAATAAAAGACATTTTTCTTTAATCAACCGTTAACTTAGTAATAACAATAACAAAAAATTGTTGAAATATAGTAACTTCTTATAAGTTTTATACAGAAATGGAACGTAAAATATATAATATCAAATTTAAAGGAATACAATAGAAGAAAAAATAAGCAATTAATTTACAAAAAACTTGATAACATAAATAACTTTAGTTTGTCTCAAAACCTAACTGTTGCTCCGTAGCAGTGATCAGAAAATTTCAATTTATGCAATCCGCACAACATTTTTTTTTATATTAATTTTTGCATGTTTCTGACGACAGAAACATGAATAGGCACACAAATTGTATACTTTACAGTATTTTTACGCTCTCTCGTGGGGCTACATTAGCATTCTGGTAAAAATTGTTATCATTTTTGAAGATCCCATTTCGTTATTTCATGTTTATTCATTAAAAAGCACATGCTGTGTTATGTGGTGTGGTCTATGGCTTTACACACAACGATAGCCAGAGTGTATTTATTCCAAAATTAGCATTTCAAAATACAGACCAATCGTTATATTTCAGTTACGTCAATTTAAATTCATTAACTTTAATACGTGTCATGTTACTTTTGATACTTTCTATTATTGATAAAAAAAAAAAAAAAAAACTTAAAATATTTATTTTCATTTATCGGATTTACTTAATACTAAAAAAATTGAGTTAATGTAAATTTGATTTCTTTTAAATGATTTCCTTCCTTATTCTTAATCTCATCTTCTTTAATGTATTTTTATATGAATGAATTCCTCCAACATTGTATTGTTGACGTTTTGTGTTGTTGTTTGATTACTATTGATTGAAAATACCAATACTTATCAAATCATCGTCAAAGTTTGTGTACGCTCGCTACTTCTGTATAATATACATTACAATTCAGAGCAACAAAAGTAACATTAGCAAAATTATATTATTTATTATACATTCTATTTTGTTTGCTCTTTAAGGTAGTAGCTGACCGTTTGATATTTCACAAACTGGATGGTCGGGAAATATAAAATTAATATGAATTAAAAATGAAATAGTACTTAAAAGTTTATGTATGCAAAACACATGAAACTACGATTAAGTATTTAAGTTATTCCACTTTAAAGATAACATGTAAATGTGAAAATTCAAATTTTAGCGGCAAATTTTTGTCAAATTAGAAACTTTTTTAAAAATACTATGAAAACTGTTTATGGAAAAAAAAATTCAATTTACTCGATTTTATTTGAAAACTTTAGTGTTTCTGTTTTAGGAAATAAATATTGACCAAAATATTATTTGAAAATATAGTTCTTCTTTTAACGATTTCCGGTCCCAGTCGGTCACGTTCTACCTTAAAGCCATAGACCACATGAAACCACACTTTTGTGCTTCTTAATAATTCAACACTAAATGGGATCTCCAAAACTGATGACAATTAGAATGTAAAATTAGCCAAAATTACACTATAAAATGTTGTGTGGGTTGTATAAATCTAAATTTTCTGATCACTGCTACGGTTGCGTTTTAATGTTATTTATGTAAGACCCGTCAAGTGTTTTGTGATATAAATGCTTTTGTTTTCTAATGGTCTGTGCCTTTAAGTTAATATTATTTAAAGTTTATAAATCTTTTTTACTGGATTTAAATTGCGCAGAAAAAATTATTGCAAAAATATGGATTCTCATTTAAACAATGGACTCCAGCTTAATTGACTTTCCAAAATATCTTTCCTTTCGATTCAATTTTTTTTCTTTTTCACACGAATAAAAAAACACAAGATTATGCTGCATTTATGTCATATGATAATTATGTATAATGTAGAAGCTGTGCAATATAGCGAAATTTTAAGTTATTATAAATATATTTTTATGAAATCAATGAATCAACATAATTACGTATTTTTGTCCATAAATGCTTTTTAATTTAAAAACATAGTTTTTTTTTTTTTTTTTTTTTTTTTACACGTTTATATTTAAACCATAAAAAAATAGAGCGATCGAAAAGCATCTAGAGGGAAAACTCAACTAAAAATCAAGCATTCATCACTTTGGGATTTGAACCCGCATCCCACAGATTCGTGGTTTTTAAAACTTTTACTAAAAGAATAAAAAAAAAAATAATAAAAAAAAAAAAAAAAACGTATATTTACTAATTTAAATTAATATTACTTTTAAGTTATCATAAATCAAAAGCTTTGCTTTTAAATTAAATAAAAATAATAAATAAGCAAACAGAAAATAATTTAAATTAGTATAAAACTTGCTAAGTAATATAAAAATACGATTAAAGTAAGTTTTCTAATATTTAGTATTTTTAAATATAAAAATTCACACTCGTTATGCTTTGTATAATCTATTATGACCTCCCAGTTTATTAAGAGTTCAAATTCATGTTTAAAAAGGTCAAAGGGCAGACACGCGACGAGAAGTGGACGCAAATGTTTTACGCATCCTTGGACTAATCGAAATAAATTCTACATCTTTTCATGCTTTTTTGGAAACATATTATATAAAAAAAGTATTTTATTTCTAAAACTGTATGCACTTTACTTTAAGTGTTTAGTTAAATAAATAAAATTGTTTCATCATAAGACTTTTTAATGCCAAGATACAAATTATAATTATATACAGTATATATATATATATATATATATATATAATTTAATATACTGTATATTATATATATATATATATATATATATATATGTATATAAATCTTATTAAACAGTTAGGAATTGTAACATTAAAATAAAGTATAATTATTTAAGTAAATTAAAATATTAAAAAAAATGCTGTTAAAGGCTTAAAACACCTTGAACAAAAAAGTTGCGTAATATCCTAACAAACCTGAAAATCAACGTTGATTTGGCCGGAGTCATTTATTTCTAATTTATTATCCATTCACAAAATGCCACTGGTGGTCACTAACGTCACAGCTCACTTGTTATACGCGCGCGTAAACCGGGTGAGCTGTGACGTCAGTGACCGCCAGTGTCATTTTGTGAATGGAAAATAAATTAGAAATAAATGACTCCGGCTAAATCAACGTTTATTTTCAGGTTTGTTAGGATATTACGCAACTTTTTTTGTTCAAGGTGTTCTACGCCTTTAAGATAATAATTTTTTAACAAGACCATTGCTAATAGTAACAATCTATTACTAAATGAACTGCCTGCGGTTCAATAAAGAAATCTTATCTTAAATCATATCTCATCTTTATAATATTAAGAATCGTTAACAATTAGGATTTTTCATTTTATTGGCACATGGAAAAACTGTCTGAAGACGTATTGCAAGTTCACACGTAATAATTACTGTAATAATAACTATTGTTATGAAAATATAAAACTTTTATTTATATTTAAATATGTTTTATGATGATTTTTCAAAGATACTTAATATATTGTGCTTTTACTGCTGTCCAATGTTGGTTCAGTGATGATGATATGGTCTTTGTTCTGTACTGACTGCACCATTGTCTATTTTGCAATTTGCAATAACGTTTATATTTATTGATTTAATAATATTTGCACTATATGTATGCAATAACGTGTATTGCATGTATGGTAATTGTACTATACTTATCGTCAGGCCGCAGTTATTGGCAGCTGTATTTTTTTTAAATAGCTTCCAATAATTTTAGAGCTTTAAAATTTTAGCACACAAGAGATTCTTAAGCAATAATTTTTGTGTTAAAATTTTCAAAAGCTCTCAAATTAGTGGAACGTATTATAAAAAAGCAGCAAACACAACTGCCGATAATTGCGGCAAGAATGCCAATAACTAGTACGATTACCATACTGTGTAATAGTTTTAAATGAAAATTGTATGCAATCTGATTCATTGCAATACGAACAAGACTGTACATGAGGTTTTATGATGCAATAAAATAAAAGTAACGATAATATTTATGTTGCAACTCAGTGACCGTACTAATGATTATCATGATTTAATGCAGAATAATATAATATTTAAAAGAGAATAGAATATTTCATTGCAAAAATAGATAATAATAGGAGAATACATAATGAATGAAAGAACAGGTAACAGACCACAAATTATATTCAAACTTAAAGAAAAAAAAAAGGAAAAAACGTTTTCAAATTTCAATGGATAAAAAAATTTATGAACATCAAAAGAAAAATTCATTAGATATTAATCAAGATTTGAATAATACAATAGTATAGATATGACTGCAAATAAAAAAAATTACAGTTCATTATTAATGCATAAAAACATGCAAAAAGCACTTAAGCCATAACATAATTCATTATACATGCAAAATGTAACTCCTTTCATAGTTTATAGAATTGATTTATTGCATCGTATATACTGTAGATATAGACGTGTGTTTATATTGCACAAATAATATATCAAAATATATTGGCTGTTTCACTTGATAATGGCTTTATCATTGTTTTATCTAAAATGATTTAGATTGATACAGATTGATCAGATTTAAAATTTTATTTACGATTGCAAAATTTAATGATATTTATAGTATATAATATTAATGAAAAATTACTGACATTTCAAAAAGTTTCAGTTTCTTTATTGGTCATAATACCAAATACCAATTGAATATTAATTACAAAAATACATATAAAGGATTACAATATATTACATTAAATAGTTTAAGTCATCATCACCATCATATTAGTATTATTATTAGGTAATACTCTTATAATATTTAATAAATTTTTAATTATGTTAAAAAAAAAAAAAAAAAAAAGCAAAAGCAAAAGCAAAAGAAAATAATAATAAGGTAGATGAATAAAATTAAGGAACTGTGGTAGTTTGACCAAAAATAATAAAACAAAAGGCAGAGAAGATCTGAATTTTATGCAGCTATATACCATAGTATAAATTACTATATATTTAATGATAAGATATTTCCAAATATTATATGAAAAAGATAAAAATGGTATATCACCACAAATTTTTTTAAAATGACAAACTCGTAAAAAACATAAATCCATCAAGCCTTTTGTAAATTTCATTAATATTTTTCTTGCTTATCTGCTAGTTTACTTGTACATATTTATACGCATATTTGATATCTGTTGATTTTTCCTGAAAAATATTTGAAATTGATATTGTAAATCATATTTGACAAGACCAATGCTTTTTGTATTACAATAAATTGCCTGGGTTAATAACAAAATCTTAAATTTTACAAAATTAGAATCATAGAACACAAAGTTTATAGTTATGAGTTGCGGTATCTTAATAAAATATTTATAAAATTTATTCATTATTATCTATAATGTTGTAATTTTTATAGTTAATTGTAAAATAAATAAATTAAACCAATATTTTATTTATTATGATAAAATATATAACTAAATTAAACAAATATTTTTATTATGATAGTGATTCTCTCTCTCTCTCTCTCTCTCTCTCTCTCTCTCTCTCTCTCATTCATGATATGTGACCCAAGTTTCCAATCAATAAAATCCGGTATTACAAAGCAAAATTTGTTTGTGATCAAATCGTAGAGCGAAATTTAACTAACAAGTTAAAAAAAATGTGTTGACGTAATACATTACACACCAAAGCACGATAAAAGTTTATACTTAAAGCCATAGACCAGAATAAAACATAAGTATTTATATCACAAAACACTTGATGGAACTTACATAAATAACTTTAGTTTGTCTCAAAAACCAACTGTAGCTCCGTAGCAGTGATCAGAAAATTTTGATTTTTGCAACCCGCACAACATTTTTGACTAATTTTTGCATGTTTCTGACGTCAGAAACTGAATAGTCACGCAAATTGAATACTTAACAGTATTTTCACGCTCTCTCGTGGGTCTTCATTAACATTCTGGTAAAAATTGTCATCAGTTTTAAAGATCCAATTTCGTGTTTATTCATTAAAAAGCACATGTTGTTTTATGTGGTCTATGGCTATAATGCTTTTTTTTAACACCTTTCTAAACTTTAGGTATTTTTATAGCTTTACGCGTAAGCATAAAGTTCAAAACTTGTAAAATTTAGTTGTAATTAACTACATGATTTTAAGATAACATTTTTTTTATTAATCTTTTGCTATGTATAAAAATGAAAATATATTTTGTGTTTTTCTTCCCCCGCCTGATAAATGCAATTTTAATTTTTATTAGATACAAAAAGAGTCTTCATAAACTATAACTCATTTATGAAAACTGATCTAAATTTCTATAATTTATAGTAAAATTTTCATCATAATTTTAAATTAAAAAAATAATCATATTTTTTAAGAGTGAGAAATATTTTCAAATTTATATGCGGTGCGATGTGTATAATTTAGTTATTTATTTCAATTACAAAAAGTTTTAGATTTGTTTTTTTCAATTTAGAACGCCGCATACGGTATTTTTGTCTATCTATGCATTTTTTGAATAAAGACGATTATTTATTTATTTATTTATTTATTTATTTATTTATTTATTTATTTATTTATTTATTTATTTATTTATTTATTCATTCATTCATTCATTCATTCATTCATTCATTCATTCATTCATTCATTCATTCATTCATTCATTCATTCATTCATTCATTCATTCATTCATTCATTCATTCATTCATTCATTCATTCATTCATTCATTCATTCATTCATTCATTCATTCATTCATTCATTCATTCATTCATTCATTCATTCGTTCGTTCGTTCGTTCGTTCGTTCGTTCGTTCATTCATTCATTCATTCATTCATTCATTCATTCATTCATTCATTCATTCATTCATTCATTCATTCATTCATTCATTCATTCATTCATTCATTCATTCATTCATTCATTCATTCATTCATTCATTCATTCATTCATTCGTTCATTCGTTTATTTATTTATTTATTTATTTATTATGTACTGTACACTGTACTGTATATTATGGTTATATGGAACTTTGGTATTTAAATGAGTTAAAATATGACACATTTTTCTCCTCAAGATTTATATAAAAAAAAAACTGATTCAAATTTACTTACTTTCCATTACACCCTTAATTTATCTGTAGAACGTTTTAAATGTTTAATTAGCATACATAATTGTATTACTTACTAATTACTTATTGATTTATAAAATACTAATTTATCATCATTACAGCAATAAAATCAATGAAATGTTAATAACTATTATATGGGCTGTAAAATACAATTTAGATAAACTAAGAGAATATTAATGAAAATATTATTGGCATGAAATAACATTAGTTAGAATGGGATAATTTAATTACTTGTCAATTGATTGGCATATTATATGATTTTATTTAGCAAAAACTATTTCAAAACTATTAAACATTAACCATACAATTATATTTGTATTAAATGTAGAAACTGTAGCTCATTTAAAAAAAAAAATAATGATAACGTACTTGTGATTTTTTTTTTTTTTTTTTTTTTTTACAAAAACATTTATGCAGTTTTTTCTATCTTGCACGTTTTTATTTATAATTATTCACCAATTATCAGAGAAAATTATGTTTTATGAAATATTAAAGTCTTAGACCACATGAAACAACATGACATGTGCTTTTTAATGATTAAACTCCAAAAATAGTAACAATTTTTATCACACTGTAAATGTGGCCCCACAAGAAAGCGTGAAAATACTGTAAATTATGCTATTTGCGTGACGATTCCGGTTACTGAAGTCAGAAACAGGTAAAAATAGGTATGCAAATGTTGTGCGGGTTGCATAAATCTTAAATTCTGATTAATTCTTTACGGCGCTGCAGTTTGATTTTGAGATAAACTAGTGTTATTAATGTGAGTCCCATAATTTTTTGTGTTATATAAATGCTTATGTTTTCTAATGGTTTATGCCGTTACATAAATATGCAAATTAGCATCATTCAAGATGTTTTCTTGCCATTGATAAATATGTCTTACAACCCAAAGTCTAAAAAATGTACAACAATTATAATATAATTACTCAACAATAAAATAGAGCCTACGACACTAGCAATGTCTCACACCATTTATCGAACCGTGAAAACCTACATCTCTACAATAAAATATATTTGTTGTGGAAATATAAAATTACAGTACATTACTTATTTCTCAATTATTATTATTCACTGTTATTTATTACTAATTTTCATATCTACTAACAAAAATTTTAAGTGTATATATATATTCTCAACTATATAAATTTAAGTGAAAGGAAACTTAACTTAAATTTTAAATTTTTAGTTATTAAATTAACAATTTTAATTAAAATTTATCAAATAAATTATTAATTTAATTTTCATGCTATATGTTGATGTTATACTAACAAAAATTGTAACTGATTGTACTGTTAAACAGTTGGGTTAAATTGAGAGGTTGTACGCCTGATTTCGCCCAATAAAAAAGCCGTTAATTATTATTATTATTATATTATTATACTGTAGTGTCCTTTGCAAAAGTTATATATTCCCCACGTGTAGCACAGTTTATACAACTCATACTATTATTATAATTATGACACCATGATGCTAATAATAATAAGCTATATCACATTCTACCACAATTCACATTAATTTCACGAATCATTAATTTTAACAAAGTTTTTTTTATCATCATTTTAAATCCATTACAGTTTTTTAATAATAATAAAAAAAAGTTAAAAAAGAAATTTTATCAAAATAAAACTTTATATAAAGTTATCCCTATAGTTTTTAATCACGCGTTTGTTATAAAAATAGTAATTATAATCCTTCCTTTTCATATTAACACAGTTATATCATCAAACATAAATATTAATAACCTGTAGGCATATATTAAATAATTCAATTAACCGTACGTAGAGACGGTTGATGACATAATTAATTAATACCCGTGTAAGTTTTGTTGTTGTTATTATTATTATTATTAAATCAATATGTGACCCGAGTTGGTTCATTAGTATTTCGTTTCTGTATTTCGTACAAACTTTTTTATAAGCTTTAAATTTTAAACTTTTTTTAAAACTTTTTTTTTTATGTAACATTTAGTTGAAAGCTTATTTTAAGGAAATACATTTTTTATTACCCACTTTTTTTTCTTCTTCATATTTTAAATTTTAAAAATATGAAGGAAAAAAGGAAGTTTTTTTTTTTGCCGTATTAAAATACTAAATTTTATTGATTATATAATAAATATGTATTTGGAATGAAACAGAAATATTAAAACTAAACTTTACATATATGTATATGTATGTATAATTTATATATTATATATTTTGTTTGTTTGTTTTGTTTGTTTGTATTATAGATACAGAAATAATGATGAAAAATTGTAATTAAATTATTCATCATAGACAAAAATTACTTTAGTAATTAGTATACTAAAGGCAGGTATATAATTCTTGTAAATTGCAATAGGTAGACACTAGCCTAGAACAGGTATTGTTATACTACTCGTACTAAAGTACAATAATACCTAATGGAGGTAAAGGTGTAACTCACTTATAGGTGATATAGTAGTTTATTACTACCTGTTCCAAATTAATATGTACATATTGCAAAACACAGGATTTGTGCCATGGGTACGCAGTAATTTTTTCCCGTGATTAAGTTAACTTTCAGATTTTTTTTCCATCAAACCTCTAGGCGAGGTACAACTTATGCTAGTTATTTACATATTTACATTGCATTTATACTGAATTTACATTCCCGAGACTTCCGAAACCCTTCCATGGCGGGTCGGCCATGGCCTGGCAAATTCTTCCCGGCATTCGCCTTTACATACCGAGGAAACCATGGAAACCTCGGTCAGGAAGTCGGTAGAGAAATTCCCTGAGATATCCCTTCTACCTCCCGAATGCACTGTGGACAAAGCTTACTGATAAACTTTGCCACTGCCGGGAATCGAACCCGTGACCCTTCGCTGACGAGTCAGACACGCATCCACTAGACCACAGTGCTCGGTTAAATTAGATACGAAATGTATCATCAAATTCTTCAAATTATTAGAAAATATAAGTCACAAATATGACTGATAAAACATTATGAAAAACATTATATTTATGTTATTACTGCTAGAAGGAAAGATCCTTCAAGACTGCTACCGTACGTAAAAGAAAAAATTCTGCCCCATGGAGAGTATTTTATAATTTAAAACACCTTACAAGAAAAAAGGTATAAAGTAGTTAACAATTCTGTTGAAAGTCCAAGTACAAAAATTAACTCGAATAATCAAGGTAACTTTGCACTATAACTTCGGAGATATAATTGAAATTTTAATGGACAAACTTTTTAATGTATTTTTTTTATTATTATAAATAAGATAAACAAAAGTTACATCAATTTTAGCACTCTAATGTACCTAAACTTATTCTATTTTTTATTTATTTTTTTTTTATTAAGGTACATTAATTAGCATGATAATGAAGAAAGAAAAAAGAATTATAAATAAAAAGAAAATCTATATATTTGTATATTATATATTTTTTAAACTTTAGATTTGAGTATAGAAGAAAACAATAACATTTATATCACAAAAAACTTCATGGGACTTATATAAATAACATTTGTTGGTCTGAAAAACCAACTGTAGCGTCATATCAGAAAATTTTGATTTATGCAAACCGCACAACATTTTTATACTAATGTTGTCTGTTTCTAACGTCATAAACAGAAATATTCTGGCAAATTGCTTACTTTACAGTTTTTAACGCTCTCTTGTGGGGCTACATTTATATTCTGGTAAAAATTGTCATCAGTTTAGTAGATCCCATTTTGTGTTTGATAATTAAAAAGAACATGCAGTGTTATGTGGTCTATGACTTTAAAAAGTATCAAATTGCTATTTTTAAGAATTTTTGGATTCATAGCTAGCTAGCTTTTTTATTATACTCGTATTATTATTATTATTGTTCCGTAAAGGGAGATACTAAATTACTGTACGCTCATTAAGTCAACTTTAACTTCATTTAATATTATATAGTTTTATACTGGTTATGATAAAAAAAAAATCATAAAAAGTTACATAAAAAAATATTTTCTTCTTTATGTAACTTTTTGAACTTCATACTACAGTATATTTAAAGTAATGGGTAAATTATAAAGTTTTATAAATATTAGTTTTAATAAAGTTAAGTTGTTTCAGATTATTTTAATATACGAAAATGAAAAATTATAGCTTAATATATAGATAAAAGTTTTCTTATATTAAAGGAATAGACCAGAGAAAAACATAAGCATTTATATCACAAAACACTTGATGGAATTTACATAAATAACATAAGTATGTCTCAAAACCCAACAATAGGCCCGTAGCTGTGATCAAAAATTTCGATTTGTGCAACCTGCCCAACATTTTCATACTACTTTTTGCATGTTTCTGACGTCATAAACATGAATTGTCACGCAAATTGCATACTTTACAGTTTTTTCACGCTCTCTCGTGGGGCTACATTAACAGTCTGGTAAAAATTGTCAACAGTTTTGAAGATCCCATTTCGTGTTTATTCATTAAAAAGCACATGTTGTTTTATGTGGTCTATGGCTTTAACAATAAAATATATGAAAACTATATAATTATGAAAACAATATGAACACTTTAGTTATAATTTATTTCATAAAATAAATGGTAAAAATAAATTTTAAAATTCAAAACTTAATTTTAAATACAGGAAATAAACATTTACGAAGAAACAAATATTAGAAACAGTAAAATTGTATTTCTGTAAGTCTTTATTTACACAATCTTTAATAATTTAAATGAAAATTTTATATGAATGTATAAAGAAGAATTCTTGGATTCATCGCACAATATCTCTTGCCAAAAACGAATTTACAAACAAAATAAAATATATATTTTTTGCCATATGTAAACATTACTTCATTCTTTCTACACGGAAAAAAAACATATAATATTTATGCTGGCTCATTATGCTACAACATTTATTCATGACAATATAATTTATGTTATATTTTATTTTAGCGATCATACTATATTTATCTTAATAGTTATAATGTTCAATATAATTACTTTTGCTATTTTAAAATAGTAGCATTATTGCTCTATAATATAATGATTATTCAAATAGCATAAATTAAGAATTTTTTTCCGTGTATATTTGATAAAAAAAATGCAGAAAAATATCAAGTTCACTGTTTTATGAGCAACGCTGTTTGGAAGACAACCAAAATTGTATAGTATTTTTGACTTCACTCTCTACTATAATTAGCTCATTCAAAGAGCTTCTTATATTCATTCATATAAAAATTAATTAATAGCCCTACTATAAATATTACGCAAAGTAACCGAAAAATTGTCTTTTAGTTGTTTATTTATTTATATTTAAAAAAGTATAAATTTTAAATTGAATTTTTTTTTTATTTATAATGTATAGCCCATAATAATATAATGGGTATAATCTTAAAGGTATAGATAACATGAAAATATTATCATTTACATCACAAAACACATGATGGGATTTAATTGGTCTCAAAACGCAACTGTAGCTCCGTAGCAGTATCAGAACATTTCAATTTATGCAACCCGCACAACATTTTTATTCTAGTTTTTGCGTGTTTTTGACGTCATAAACAGAAATATTTACGCCAATTGCATACTTTACAATTTTTTCACGCTCTCTTGTGAAGCCACATTTGCATTCTGGTAAAAATTGTCATCAGTTTTGTAGATCCCATTTTGTGTTTAATGATTAAAAAGAACATGTTATTTCATGTTTTCTATGCCTTTAATATAACGTTTTACCCATGTTACACCACCATTTTCTGTTTTATTATAAATTTTATAATTATTGATTTATTTGTTTCATAAAATCCATAATTACACAATTTTTATGCTTCGTTAGAAATTTCTTCATAATATTATATTATTGATTCCTTTCAAATTTCCATACTATTATTTCAATTTATTATAATAAAGTACTGTATAAAAAGAAAAACTTATTTTTTTATGTTGATCTACATAAAAGTGGAGCAAATATAAAAGTACATATTTATATTATAAAAAAACCTTCAAAAGAAAGCTTTATTAAAAGTAAGAGTGTTACTTAATTAGGGCATAAGTTTCAATGTATTAAAAACATGTGACGTTTGCTGCTAGGTCAAAGGTCATGTAACAAATACCTGTAGCATTTGCTCGCGTGGGTTTACAAGTTAGTGTAGATGTTCAAGTAAAGATGGCTCTAGTAGCTGGTTGGTGCTCACAGGGGTGAACCCTTGGTGATACCAAAGTGGTAAACGAGAGGGCTTTACATGATAGAAAATAGTTAAAATATTTGAAGCATGTCACCAAAATAATATAATTATTTGTTTTGAATAACTTAAGTGAAATGTCATTAATATCGAAAAATGTTTTAATTACTTTACTCTTATTTACTTTAAATATCAATTTGATTATAAGAGTAACAATATTAAATAATTTTAGGGAAAAAAATGTTATAAATATCATCAATCTTGAATTTCACAACTTAATTAATTTTAAATTATGAAATTTTACCAAGGTGTATGAATTATATTAAAAATGCTTCGAAAATATATTATTCCAAATCAGTTATATACATATCAACTTTTCTTTTCTTACGCAATTGGTGATATTAAATTTTAAAAAAATCTAATTGTACTGTACAAGGTGTAGCTATTCAATATTTAATTAATGCAAATTGTGTGCTAATTTACAGTATAATTGTATTCTTTATATATATATATATATATATATATATATATATATATATATATATATATATATATATATATATATATATATATATATATATATATATATATATATATATATAAATATATATTATGTCTTTACGCCTTTAAGTTAAATCATTGTAGATCATCATTCAGATAGCCTCACATAGTCTCACAAATATTTCATTTAAAAAAAGTGTGGATACAGTATCCTTATGAAATAATAATAACATTAAGGGAGTAGGGTACCGAACTAGAAGTGTTTTGGGTCTAAATTTGGTGTCATTGCGTAGCTAAGGGTCACACCTAGCCGTGATAAAAATTTCAAGGTGTTATTTGATCGTCCCGAAAAAAAGAAAAAATATTGAAATTAACATTGAACCTAATGGGCTTAAAATTTTAAAAAAATCAAATAAAATTAATTTGTACGGTGACCCCACCAAAATTTTTATATATTTGAAATTGTCTCAAGCTGAAGTACCATTGCGCAAAATTTCAGATTTTTTTGACGAGAAAAGTTTGAGTCTAATGGCCGACGTCGGTCCCCTACTCCCTTAAATAAATAATTCTACTCGTAAAAATAAAGAACCAACAAAATGTAAAATCATATTTGGATCAAACATATAAAAAAAGTAATTATACGTGTATAACGTGTATACGTTTGAAAAAAAAAAAAAAAAGCTTAGACGGTGTTTATCACAAATTTATAAAGCATTGAAAATTGTTATTATAAACAAAAGAAATTGCAAATGACTTTCTTTACGAAACTAAAAGTAATTTCACACTCACAAATTATAAACTGACCTAATTTTCTTCGTATGCATACTAATATTTTGTTTTCTTTATTGATTTTTACCACTGTATGTATATAGTTGCATAATATATGTCACAGTTTACAATTGCACTATGTATTGCTCCCTATAATGTATAAAGTACTTGAGATTTTATTTCTTTGATAACAATAAAATTTATGAACGTGATTAAATCTGTAAATTTATTACGTAGACATAAAATCACGTTTTATTACTTTAGGTTTTATTTAGAATGTCTAGCTATGGTATTATATGTGTATGTATACAAACTACCAACAAACAGTAATGATTTAACCCTTAGTAGAAAGGAAAATAATAAAATGATTATAGTAAAATGATTAAACAATAAAAAAAATAGAGAGAGATTACTTTAATATGACCTACTTAAGATTTTGTAAATTATATTGGTTGAATTAATTACTTAAGTGTATAGAAAATTAATCAATTTAATTGTAAAATATTTAGATGAAACGTAGAAGTTACAAGAAATTTATTATTTATAGTGCTATATTTATTTAATTTTCAAAGGACAATATTTTGAAAATCGTTGGTAAATTCACTCATTTTAAAAAAAAATTCTCTCTCTCTCTCTCGTTTCTGTATCTGTATTCTGTAGAACGTTCTAATGAGTCACTGTGTATAATAATAATAAAATACACATAAAAGCCCACTAGCGTGGTCCTCGCTGACATTACAGAAAAATTTGCCAGAGTAATTCTAATTACAGTATATTTTAATTTCTGTAACTTATATTAGTTACATATAATACATAATTTATAAGATAATTGAACCATTAGAAGTATAATATTATATTAAAACTTATTTTTTAAATTAACTTTATTTACTTGCATTTATACTTTATTAAAACAAATACTATTTATTTGTATAATACAAATATGTATATATGTATGTATGTATATACATATATGTATACAAATATATGTATATGAGAGGACAAAGAGGAAGACTTAACAATTTTAGGGCATAATTTTACTGCATATTCTAAAAGAGGATATCGTCCTAACTTGATACATATGCAAATTTATTATGTTTGAGCTCATTAAATATCTTTAGTAAATTTTTTAAAGTCGCGAAATGACGTCACGGTCGGTAATTTTTTTCCATTGCCCAAATGCTGCCCGTGACGTCATTTTACGTTTTTAAAAATTAATTCAAAATCCAAAATGAACTGAAAATTTAGAAATTCACATGATAATCAATTCAGGACAGTTTCCTTTTTTAGAATATGAAATAAAATTACCCCCCTCCTTTTCCCCCCTTCTAATTCAGCAGTACCAGAGGTAGGTTAAATGGCATTAGCTTAAAAATATTCTATGTAATCACAAAAACACTACGCTTCCATTAACCTAAGAATTGCAGATGGAACTTTCGAGAAAAAGTTTGAAGATTGGGTATTATAGAAGTTAACGGTTTAATACATAATATCTACCAAAAATATTTGCTTTTTAAACCATATTCACTGATGCTTTTCTACTATACAATCGTTTTCTATTACCTCATTTTTTTTTTAAACGTTTTAATACTTATTTTTTTAAGTTAATATGTATAGTTAATATTTTAAACATAGGTACAAAAAATATAGAAAAAGTATAAATGACTTTTCATATAATTTTCTTGACATATTTTATAATATTTCCAAAGTATATTTTTGCAAGGTGTATGAATAAAATAATGATAAAATGTACCAGGATGTATATACGCTCATTAAGATAGTTCATAGCAGCTATAAGGATGTTAATTTGATTCTTTTGTGTTTGCTTTGTCAAACATCATGTGATATCCGCCATATGGTATGCAGTATGCAGGAATGCATTAATTTATGAAGTACGACTCACATTAACTTGCACCTGGCAAATAATTTTTAAACAAAAAAATGCTCGAATATTTGCTTGAATGATAAAATTTTGATTGATTGGTGGGTTGGTTGATTGATTGATTGATTGATTGATTGATTGATTGATTGATTGATTGATTGATTGATTGATTGATTGATTGATTGATTGATTGATTGATTGAATGATTGATTGATTGATTGATTGATTGATTGATTGATTGATTGATTGATTGATTGATTGATTGATTGATTGATTGAATGAATGATTGATTGATTGATTGATTGATTGATTGATTGATTGATTGATTGATTGAATGAATGATTGATTGAATGATTGATTGATTGATTGATTGATTGATTGGTTGATTGATTGATTGATTATTTGATTGATTGATTGATTGATTATTTGATAATTTTGCATTTTATTTATTTCCTTTCGCTAAAATGTATTATTGCATTTTTTTTTTACTGTTATCCGATTACATGCAACAGAAGGAGAGACAGAGACAGAGATACAGAGACATTTGCGTGACTTCACTTTTTGTTTTGTTATAACTAATTACTATTAAAGTCACGTTTAATTTAAAAGTAAAAAAAAGCCATAAATACAGGCATAAATTACAACATTATAAATTAAAATACTAATTTCCTAATAAAAACTAACCTAAAAACTTTAATTAACAATTAAAATTTATCGTTTTATGATACGATCTTTAATTTTAATACTTTTAATTTCTACTTTTTTACTTAATTTAAGTCCACGTAGTTTCCACTCGAAACATTACATTTCTTAGCTACGATGTATAAATTAAGTAAAAACAGAAAAACAAGATAATTTATCAATTGATTAATTAATTAGACATTGGAAATTGTAAAGGTGATTTTTTTTTACGTAATACAGACCTGTAATATTGATTATTTGCTAGTTTTGTAATTACTGATTTAACTATACGTGTTATTGTAATTTTAATAATGCAATGTGACTTATCAATAGTGCGTGCTAGCCAATCAAAGACGTTGCAAAAGTAGGTTTAGTGAGAAAATACGACAACTCACAGCCCAACAATACTAACACACTTCTAGCATATGACTTTGTGTTCCTGTCTTGATTTAGCATGCTTTCTTATGACTTATGAGGCAATGTAGCAGCTATAACTTGAGTTAGAATTATTTCTCGGAGCTGAAATTGTTACTGTAGCTTACTGAGCCTTATAGCTTTTACTTTCTTGGATTTCAAGTCAATTGGATGAAAAAATTGTAACCAAATTGATTGAAATCCAAGAAAACAAAAGTAAGCAAGCTAAAGTAAAAAATTCAGTTCCAAACAATAATTCTAACTCCAGTTATAGCTGCTTTATTGTCCCATAAGCAAGCGTGTTAAATTAAGACAGGAAAAGAAAGTCGTCTGCTGGTACTGTTGGGCTGTGAGTTTGTTTTTATCACTGAACCTACTTTTTTGCAAGTCTTCTATTACTGGCAGTGAGGAATACAAAAACGCAATTTTCTATCCCTTATGATTTCAGGGTCTTTTTTTTTTTTTTTTTTTTTTTTTTTTTTTTGAAGAAAGCAACTTGTAAGTTGAGTCCGAAAATTTTAAATGTAGTGACACTAGCTGCATTTATACGTCATTAAAAAAAGCATCGATAACTCCAATTATTATTATTATTATTTTTTTAATAGAGTGAAGTGCATTAAAAAGTTCATGTTGAAATAATAATGATAGATATAAATTTATCTTAAAATGTTGACAAACACACACGCTATCCTGTTATTTTCTCTTATATTTTAATCTCTTAATTGCTCGTCATAAAATTTACCTATCAGAAAACAGAATCTATTTTTTTTAATAAAAATCACTAAAAAAAACTAGGTTACATATATAATCTAAATATAGATAAAAAAATATTATTGTTATAAAAATAATAATCAAAACATAAAAGTTGTATTTTATAAAAACAACACACACACACACAGGTTGATATTAGTAAAGTGACAAACTTATGCAGTTTATAATATAACACGTTAAAATATATAAATATATTATAACAAAAAAAAAACTTAAAAAGAAACGAAAAGAAAAAAAAAGAAAGAGGATGTACGAGAATAGATTAACAAATAAACTAAGTGTCATCTTTTAAAGTATACTATGCGAACAATATGTGGCTTTCACAGTTCTAAGATGGAAGTACAACAGTTAGGAGTACCATCTCCAAAATATTTGCAAAAACGAAGATGTTCAGAAGCTGTACAACAAACAAGTTTTTCATTATCTGATGAAAGAGTACAAGTAAGACGTAAATTATCAGCACCTGAAGATGGCTTATACGCAGGTCTTACACCACAATTACCTGCTTATCAACAACATAAAGGTATACTATATTATTTCATATATTTATGTACTTTCTGGTTTGTATATAAGAGACATTTACATATATGTGTTATAAAAGTAATAATTTTTCTATCAAACTTTGAATAATATTTAATATCTGTTTATTTATAAGGAGTTTAAAAATTTATGGTGGATAGTGTTATATTTTTTATAGCTATACAAATTTAAAAATAAAATAGAGTGATATGATTTTTAAAATACTAGTGTCATTTTTATACCACCTTAATTTTATTAGATGATATATTTTAAGGAGGGGAAGGTCTCAAATATTATAATATGTAAAATTACATATTTAAAACAATTGAAAAAAAAACAATTATTTCATGAGAGTAAATATTTATTTATAAAAAATAAACATAACTTTAAATTTATTTTTTTAAATGCTTATTTATAAATAAGAATCTTTTAATATTAAAATATACACCTCATAAAAATATATATATTTAAATTATTTTAATTACGATATGACCAGCTTGTTGCCTAACTTTCAGGATACCAAAGATATAAGATAGCAAGATAGCACTTTGTAAGAGATTCCCCCCCCCCCCACAATTCAAACAATATTGTAAGTAAATAATATGATTAGTTATTCATATACAACGGAAATCCATGTATAGAAAAATTAGATTCGATATATATACATATAATTTTTATTCACAAGGAACAATTGTCAATAAATTTATTTGTATGAAAATGAGACAGACCAAGAATTTTGTTATTAAATATTCTGGAACAAACTATCGTCCTGTATCGATCGATGCGTGTTTTTGTAATTTTTTAGTGCATTAAATATTTGTAATTAATTATTTAATACAGTGATATGAAGTCACGGTTGGTAACTTTTGCATTAGCATGCATTCAAAAGTTAACAAAAATGACGTCATAATAGAGATTTTTTAAAAAAAGTAAAAAAATAATTAATGACAACTCAAAATTTACAAAATCACACATCAATTGATTCCGGACGATGGCTTGTTTTGCCCCTCAAAATGTTTTTGGTCTTCCTCGTTGAGTAGCTATTAATGATGATTGCATGCTAATAGAGGTTATCGTTTTAAAACATTCCTAAAATATTTCTCTATCTTAAAACACGTAAAAGTATGTCTTGTATTTCTCTTTTAAAAATCTACGGAATCGATGCAGTAGTTTTCTCAAACATCGCAAAAAACGTGTTTTTCCTCATAAGCGTAATGTTAAATTAGGGTACCCTTAGCTTTCCCAGTATTTCCTCGCGCGCTAAACCGATAAGCTCCATGAATGAGGAAGTTTTCATAAAGTTAAGACCCTGTTTTGAGCACATTTTTAGAAAGAGTATAATCAGTAGATTCTATTGAAGTCAATATTTACCTTTATTAATTACTTTTCAGTGATTAATTCACCTCTAAAAAGTGCCCACCACGCCCCCCTAGAAGACTCTTTTGTCATTTTTGCGTTCGTCTTCTGCAAATTTTGCGCGTTTAAATTTGCAGAAGATGAACGCAAAAACGACAAAATGACAAAGGTGTCTTCTAGGGGGGCGTGGTGGGCACTTTTTAGAGGTGAATTAATTACTGAAATGTAATTAAAAAAGGTAAATATTGACTTCAATAGAATCTACTGATTATACTCTTTCTAAAAATATGCTCAAAACAGCTGGGTCTTAACTTAATGGAAACTTCCTCATTATGTTTTATGATGCAAATCTTATTCCATGTAAACGGGCTAGTAGTATTTAATACGATAATTTATTTGCAAGGTATACATTTTCAAAACTAAAGTACAAATTTCATTTCTTTTAATTTATAAAAAAAAATGTGCGGGTTCCTAAAATGATTTTAATCTAAATTCGGCTTAGCTTATATTAACTGTAATCGTTAGCTAAAAATAATTATATTATTATGTTACTTTTTGTAAGAATTTAATTGCATGAATATTTAAACTTTAGTAAGAAAAACGAAGCTAATGATCAGAACTTATTTTTTATTTTAATTCTTAGAATTCACATTTAATACTATACAATTCATTTGCATTTTAGAAGAATAAATTTGTAGTTTTATTTCAGTTTTTCATGCGAAATATATTATAATGTTGACGGATCACGCATTTTATTTTGAAACTCATAATACCCATTTTAGAGTTAAAAAGGACTATTTAAAATTTATTCTTTATCTTAAAAGAATACATTACTTTTATTGTTATTATGATATTTTAGTTAAAAAAACACATATAAAATTACATGTTTTTTATGACAAGAAAAATATAGTAAAATTTTTAATTAATTGAACACTTAAAATATTCATTTTTGTTATTATACTTAATATTTAAACAATATTATATCTTTAATCGTTACTCAAAGTAAAATTAAAAACTTAGCTGTAATTTTGACACTCTTCTTTGGAAAAAAAATTATAATAAATAAATAATAATGATAGTACTTAATACTAATAATAAATACATTAGAGAATGGAAATTTACTAGGCCTAATATTACATACCTAATCATGAACATTTTAAGCTTCTGTATTATTGCACTATCGTAAAAGTAATCCCATAACATTATATACTAAATCAATTCAAATTATTACCATAACAAATTAGCAAAAAACGGGCGTTATGTTAAAAATTTAAAAGAAAACTCGTCTTTCAACAAGACAATGAATCAATGGGTCAATAAAAATTCTTATTTCTTGTACTGTTTTATGACTTTTTCTACTGTGTATAAACATGAAACGTTATAAAAAAAATTGTAACTCAAAAACTTAAATAACTTTCAGGTGGTCTTGTGGTACCAAACAGACACAGTGTGAGTGTGGGGTCCAACTCACGACGAAGTTGTACACCCACGGATGTGGAACCATGGGTTATGATTTTGAGACAAAAAGCGGCACAACGGCGTCTAAGTAGTATGCAAAATGAAACAAATATAGAGCTAAAGCGGAAGTATGTAGTTGCTATCTTTGCAACTTTTGCCACCATGTTGCTGGGTTTAGCACTTCTTATGATTACTGTCACTTTGAGGATCTCACCGGAAATTGATAAAATTGGTAAGTATTTAAAAAACTATTACATATAACTTCTATTAAAGCCATAGACTACATAAAACAACATGTGCTTTTTAATGACTAAATACATAATGGGATCTCCAAAACTAATAACTGTTTTTCCTAGAATGTAAATTTGGCCCCACAAGAGAGCGTGAAAATACTGTAAAGTATGCTATTTGCGTGACGATTCCGGTTTCTGACGTCAGAAACAGGCAAAAATTAGTATGGAAACGTTGTGCATGTTGCAGAAATCTAAATTTTCTGACCACTGCTCTGACGATAAAGTTTGGTATTGAGACAAACTAATGTTATTAATATAAGTCCCATCAAGTGTTTTGTGATATAATTTTTATGTTTTCTTATGGTCTATTCCTTTAATGTAACATAATGCTGATTAATGATAATAATAATACGTGAATAAAATGATTATTCCACTTGTAACACTTTAATGAAATAAAATTTTATTGTAAGAGTTTTATCTATTGTGACTTTTATTACAGTAAAAGTTGTGGTATACGTATATTACATAAAAAAGTACAATTAGTAATAGTAACATAGTAAATTGATTAATTGATAATTAAACTGATTGATTCCTCACTGGGTAATGGACAGTATTATGCCTAAATGTAAATATTTTTAATAGACTTGCTTTAAAAATACTTTTGTAATAATAATAAAAAATTTGGACAAAAAATCTTATAATTCGTTTTAATGAGTAAGATGTTAAATATATATATATATATATATATATATATATATATATAGAGAGAGAGAGAGAGAGAGACAGAGAGAGATTAAAAATTAATATGCTCTATTTTTTTTTTTAGGTTATTGAAAGTTGTAAAAAATATACCATCATATTATATGTAATTTCTAGGAAGGGAAATGTACAAAAATAAATGATTTAAAGTTTATTAAATTTGTCTATTCTTTTATAAAAACTTTTGGTGCAAAATAAGCAAAATATTTAAGTTAACTGTTTTCGTCTGACGAGCAACTGTTAAAAAAAAACACGAATCTCTTAAATATATTACATACTCATATCATTTAATAAAATTTATTTTAATGTTTAAAAAGAAATGTGATGATACTTCATTTTTATAACAACCCTAAAATAAAAAATAAACACACACACACAAAAAAGTTTCAATAAAACTTCGTTATCTGTACGATAAATTATAGAAACGTCACAAAAAAATAACGATATATTATATTTTGATATAATATATAATACAAACAATGCATTAAACAATAGGGCGGAAAAAAAAAGAGCTTATGTTTGTCTGCTGACGTCACAGACGCTAATTTTTATTTTAACAAAAAAGAAAAAACTTCACAATGTAATATAAATATTAATAAACTTAAAACTATGAAAAGTTAAAAAAAAAATCTGTTTATTATTTTAGTATTTAATGTTTCTTATGAACAAAGAGTTTCTTAACATTGTTGTATGTTATAGTGAACTTAAAAAGTTTTGTAATCATAGTTGTAGAGTTGATCCGACGTGACAGGTTGAAGTAAAATAAAAATAAGTTGTTAGAACAATATTATAGCTTAAAATTAAGTACTGTACGGTGATTTTAATAAAAGTTATAAATATAAGGCATAAAATATGACTTTTTATATTATTATTTTGTATACATGCAATGATATTTAAAATTTTGTTGCATCACTATATGCAAAACTTTAAATAACGAATCTTTGAAATTTTTATACCCATTAGGCTCCATGCTAATTTTATTAATTTATCTCCCTTATCTGATGGCCTCGTATCCTCAAATTTTTTATCAAATGTAATTATTATACATTAACTTTTGAAAATGTATGGATCAACTTTTAAATACATAAAAATATATGAAATAACTGAATAGAGATACGATATAATATAACCTTTGAAGGAATAGACCAGAGAAAAACATAAGCATTTATATCTCAAAACACTTGATGGGATTTACATAAATAACATTAGTTTGTCTCAAAACCCAACAATAGCCCCGTAGCAGTGATCAGAAAATTCGATTTATGCAACACACACAACATTTTTATACTAATTTTTGCATGTTTCTGACGTCATAAACATGAATTTTCACGCAAATTGCATACTTTACAGTATTTTCACGCTCTCTTGTGGGGCTACATTAACATTCTGGTAAAAATTTGTCATCCGTTTTGAAGATCCCATTTTGTGTTTATTCATTAAAAAGTACATGTTGTTTTATGTGGTCTATATATGGCTTTAATAAATAAAAGGTAATTTTTTTTAATATCTATGATTATAAATGGTACTAATAAAATGTTATTGAAATGAATCATCAGTCACAACTACGGGCATGTTGTTGATTTGAACATTGGAAAAACATCAGTATGCACTGTACTGTATTGTTCTCTACCATTTCAGTTTTCTTCAAGCGGAAGATACGAGACAAGTGTGATTTTGTACTATGTAATACTTTGGGTACTATATTTTCGTTATGTAAAGTGTTAAGTTTAATATTTTTTGTATAATATGAAACCCTTAATTTCTGTATTAATAATCCAAATTAAAAGTTGTTACGTATTTAGGCAGGGAGAAAAATAACTCGATTTACGTATCATATTTCGTATTTAATATATTTGAAAAAATTTCAAAATTTCATCCCAACTTTTTAGTTTTGACGAAGTAGCATCAAGTAATTGAAGCTCGAGTTAATTAGCAAGGAACATCGTTTTTTTTAAAGGATGTAAATACAAAAAGTTAATCATTGCTTTACTTATAATTTAGTTAAAACATTAAAAAGATGTATAGAAAAATCTCATAAATTTAAGTCATCTCTGTGATTTTTTTGTTTCAATGTTTATTTTTTTTATTTATTTTTTTTTGTTAAATGTTTCTTTCTCTTTTTACTTAAATGGTTTTGATTATTGGTATTTTAGTGATATGAAATTAGTTTAGAGTAACTAATTTGGTATATATTTGGGTACGTTGTAACTCTCTTACTCTGTTCTTAGTTGCAAATCAGAGCGTGAAGGACTGGTGTGTGTGTGTGAGAGAGAGAGAGAGAGAGAGAGAGAGAGAGAGAGAGAGAGAGAGAGAGAGAGAGAGAGAGAGAGAGAGAGAGAGAGAGAGAGAGAGAAACCACATCAAGTGTTTGTGTTATGGTCGAGAGAAAATGTGATTATCCAGCTTTGGTTAACGTGGTGTAGATATTCAAATAATCTCTATTACGTACAGTACATACATGTACATACACGTACTCGTTGGTCTATATTAAACACAGACGAGTACAGATAATATGTAAATGTACCAGTTAACAGAAAATGAAATTTTACAATATATTATTTAAGAATATTATAGTTTAAAATTCTGTCAGAATAATATAATTATTTTCTATATAATTTTCAATGTTTATTTATACTCACGCATTACATGTAAAGCGTGTTTACATATAATTCAATAACAAATCAACTTACTCTGCAGCGCTATATGAGTGGATCATATTATATATATCATAATTTGTCAATTATAAATAAAAACTATTGTGTATTTTATTGTTGATTCTGAAAACAGTGACTTGATTATGATTATATTATATATTTTTACTATTTAAATTTACCACGAAGCTTTTGTCATAAGAATAACATTTAAAATACATAATCCTAATCATAAATATTTATGTACATGATTTCGTCCAAATAAAATGACGCTAGTTAATACTAGTTCGTTCTGCAAACCACACACAAATATTGAGCCAGTATCGATATTTTTTCTGTGTTAAAAACCCCTGATCATGACGTCGCTACTTGTTTACGACGTTTATATGTATTCAAACATAATATAATGATATTTATATGTATTTTAACAGTGACTCATTTTTATCGGCTCAAAAAATAAGAATGAATATGTCTATTTTTTTTGAGCAGCCATGAAAGAAGTTTTTTTTTTTTTTTTTTTTTTTTTTTTTTTGCTCACATACTTTCAACTTCTTTTTTTCAATTTTTGAAACTAATGTAGCATGGTTTTAAATTTAATACCGATAAATCGAATAATAAATCATAAGATCAGTAATAGTATAATTATATCTTGATTTAATATTTCGTTCGCTCTATGCACCTAATGGTATACCACCTTCACATACTAAAAGGAGGGTTAGAAAATGATGATGGAGCAATTTTTTTCTTCCATATAAACTAAAGTAAAAGGTATCATAATAATAAGAAATAAGAGATCAGCACAGTTGTCTTGAATGAAAGAAAGTAAGGACTTTTTGTTTGTTTGTTGGCATCAGTCCAAATTGCTTCTAGCGGCAATGTGTTGCATTTACTCAACCATCCTATCAGAAATTGCTTCTTTTCTCAAGAAGTTTGCTTTCAACTATAAAAAAAAATATAGAAGAAACTATTGTTTGGTATAACAATATGTTTTTGATGATATCTTTCAGTACATATTATTTTTGTTACCATTATTTTATAAAAGTAGCTTGTTTTTAATTTTTGTATGTCATCTTGTCACGTTACGTAAGTTTTAGATTACTTCCTCATTTTTCTGTGTGTAAAAATAATACTAAAAAATTGAAAAAAAAAGTTATATTTTTCAAACATGTTTCATAGAATTTAGAAATATAGAAGTACACGTTATAAATACTAGTAATAAATTTTTAGCATAAAAACACAAAATTAAAAACTAAAACACAAACAAAAAGTAAATACTGCAGTGTATCTGAGATAAACATACGTTTATTTTTTGCTTTATAGGGATTAACGATGCATTTAAATGGAAATATTTAAATGGAAGATACAATAAGATTTTTTTTGCGTCCGTACTATATACAGAGAAGAACAATTATATTAATGATGCTATAGTCTCTGCGCCGTATAAATATATGAGTTTTAGTTAAAGAAACATACGTTGCAAATGTTTTAAACACAAATTTCTTTTCGTAATGGTATTTTATAGTGTATATCGGCGTATTTTATTACATTGCATATCTTTCAATCGAAAAATTTTGTGCCTTAAAATACAAAGGAATAAAATCATCGTTAATTTTAATATATATAAAATAAAAAATTAGTTCAAAGTTTTTATCCACTTTTATTAATTTATTCACAAAATAAATAATATAAATTTGTTAAAATGTTTTAATATATTTCATTAAAATTAATTTAATTTAGAACAAAGAATAAATTCTATTTAATTATAATAATAAGTAATTATTTTGTGTTCATTTATAATTTAGTTATATAAAGAATAGAATAATTTTAAATAATATTATACTTTTGTGTTAGTAATAAAGTTATGCGCGCATTATAAATGTAAATTACATTTTCACATTATTTGTTTGACATTTCTTTAACGTTTTAAATTTTTATTATAAGCTTCGTTTTATATGATAATTGAATTGATATTTATTTATTTATTTATTTATTTATTTATTTATTTATTTATTTATTTATTTATTTATTTATTTATTCATTCATTCATTCCTTCGTTCGTTCGTTCGTTCGTTCGTTCGTTCGTTCGTTCGTTCGTTCGTTCGTTCGTTCGTTCGTTCGTTCGTTCGTTCGTTCGTTCGTTCGTTCGTTCGTTCGTTCGTTCGTTCGTTCGTTCGTTCGTTCGTTCGTTCGTTCGTTCGTTCGTTCGTTCGTTCGTTCGTTCGTTCGTTCGTTCGTTCGTTCGTTCGTTCGTTCGTTCGTTCGTTCGTTCGTTCGTTCGTTCGTTCGTTCGTTCGTTCGTTCGTTCGTTCGTTCGTTCGTTCGTTCGTTCGTTCGTTCGTTCGTTCGTTCGTTCGTTCGTTCGTTCGTTCGTTCGTTCGTTCGTTCGTTCGTTCGTTCGTTCGTTCGTTCTTTCATTCATTCATTCATTCATTCATTCATTCATTCATTCATTCATTCATTCATTCATTCATTCATTCATTCATTCATTCATTCATTCATTCATTCATTCATTCATTCATTCATTCATTCATTCATTCATTCATTCATTCATTCATTCATTCATTCATTCATTCATTCATTCATTCATTCATTCATTCATTCATTCATTCATTCATTCATTCATTCATTCATTCATTCATTCATTCATTCATTCATTCATTCATTCATTCATTCATTCATTCATTCATTCATTCATTCATTCATTCATTCATTCATTCATTCATTCATTCATTCATTCATTCATTCATTCATTCATTCATTCATTCATTCATTCATTCATCTATTTGTCACAGAAAATTTCCACAGACTATAAAGAAATAGATAAAAAAAATAATCGCGTTAAAGATGGATAAATATATTTTTTATTGTTATGACAGTAGTCAAATGGAGAAAGGGTGATAGAAAGCGCGGATTGTGCTCATGTGTTACTATATAAAATAAACTGACACTCATATGCTTGCAAACATATGTCACAAACTGATGTCGTTCGTTTGTCTATATGACAATTATTTACTTTATGGATTTGAAGTCGTGCCAACTATTCGCTTTGTCCTCATATAATAAGCATTCTTTCAAACCAAATTGAATGAACAAACACAGCGTGTTTTTAAATATTATGATAGTTTATTTCATTAATAATTAAGTTTCATTTATATGAACTGATGATAGAAATTCAGTAATTTATGATCATGATAATTTGGAATTGCATCTAAACAAATAAAATAAATAAATAAATTTATTGATCAGTAGATTAAAAAATGTAAAATATATAATATATTGTCATTACAATAACACAACACATACAGAAAACAACTATTTACAAATATACAAAAATATCACTGATCACTTAACATAATATACCAAGCAACAAGCAACTTTAACGTGTTGGAATATCTAAAAAAAAAAAAAAAAAAAAAAAAAAGTTCAATATCATAGAATTGCTTTAAATTATATGATAATTGCACTAGTTATTTGCATGCTTGCCAAAATTATCGGCAGTTTTTTTTATTTTATTATTATTATTTTTTTTTTTTGAGTTTTGAAGTTTTTACACAAAAATGATAGCTTTATCATTTATTTTCTAAAATTTTAAAACCCTGAAATGAGTGAAAGGTACTAAAAAAAATACAAGTGCCGATAAATAGTAAAATTACCATATAGGGCACGCAATTACACATTAGGTTTACCATTAATTTTCTAAAAAAATTTCGTTACATTTTTTGTGTCAATTTATTTTAATACTATTTACAACAGAACTGTTATGCTGTGCAGCATAACTAATATGACAGAAAATATTGTTGATATAAATTATTATTGCTGAAGTCGGGCCTGAATAATCATTATGCTTGTTTGTCCATTATACTGTACAGTAAAATTACCTTTTAAGACTATAAGTATTTTTAATATCAACCTTTCCATTATTTGATAAACACTTTATTTGTGTGGCTATGATACTGATCAAACAAATGTAAAACTGATTTATTAATGGATAGAGATGATGACCAAAAAAATCAGGCACATTCATTAGTTGATCTTGTTTTTTGAGCCGATAAAAGTGAGTCGCATGATGAGCATGGACCTTTTTTTTTTTGAAGTTTCGTTCATTCTTATCAGGTCCAAAGTTCTAAACGAAAAAATAACAATGATCCACCATGCATATAAACGTAGTAAACAGGTATTGACGTCATGCTCAGATGTTTTTAACGAATTTTTTTTTTGAAGCTGGCTAAATATTAGTGTGTAGTTTACAGAACGAACTGTAAGCTACACACAACTCTTGAGCCAGCTTCGAAAATTTTCCTTTGTAAAAAAACATCTGATAATGATGTCATTACCTGTTTACTATACGTTTATATATGATTGATAATTTTTATTTCTCGTTTAGAACTTTGAACTTGATAAGAATGAACGAAACTTCACCCAAAAAAAGTTCCATTCGCAACGCGACTCACTTTAATCGGCTCAAAAAACAAGATCAACCAATGAAAGTGTCTTATTTTGTTGGGCAGCCAATCACTATTAATGAGATTCACTATACTTTACAGAACAAGCTAAATTGAATTTTATAACAACTATTTTCATTGATGTATTTTTTTTTTATGTTATGATAACTGTTTTCTCAACTAAATTTCACTAAAAGTTGTCACAGTAAAAAAAAAATAAAAAAAAAAAAATAAAAAAATAAAACATAAATTATACAAAAGTAATCTATTTACCGTAAAATTTATTTTAGATATTTACTTCAGCTTAACTAACAATGTACAATTTATCCGCATGTTCTTAACACAATGAGTAAATAACAAATAAGATTACGTGAAGACAAATTTAGTAATTATATGACGTCACAAACGTGACGTGACACTTTTTTTTTTTTTTTGTGGTTTTGATGTTCACACCTGTTGCCAATTCTTATAGCCTCACGTTGAGCTACTTTGGCACTCTTAGCTGAATGCTTTGCAGCACACAAACTCGTAATAAAGAACATTTTTCTTCAGGCGACTTTACCAAGTACAACCAGTAATTAATGTGTGATATAATTCTTAAGTAACTTGTCATTTTTTTTATTTATATATGCTTCAAATGAATAATTTTATATTTAATCTTAGAATAATTTTTTTATATTACGTTGAAATAAGTCATTTTTTAAGTAGAGTTTAACGCAATCATCGTGTATAAATTTAATTTTAAACTGACTTACGGAACTTTTTTTTCTTCACACGAATAAAAGTAATTTCTTTTTAATGATTATGCTATAGCCAATTCAGCAAAATTTATTTATTAAAGGAATAGACCAGAGAAAAACATAAGCATTTATATCACAAAACACTTGATGGGATTTACATAAATAATATTAGTTTGACTCAAAACCCAACTGTAGCATCGTAGCAGTGATCAGAATATTCAATTTATGCAACCCGCACAACATTTTCATACTAATTTTTGCATGTTTCTGACGTCATAAACATGAATTTTCACGCAAATTGCATACTTTACAATTTTTTAACGCTCTCTCGTGGGGCTACATTAACATTCTGTTAAAAATTGTCATCAGCTATGAAGATCCCATTTTGTGTTTTTATTCATTAAAAAGCACATGTTGTTTTATGTGGTCTATGGTTTTAAGGGTAACCAGCACAGTAATCTTAACCAGTGATCTCAAGTTTCATAGAAATTAAGGGGAGATATTGGAATTCGGACTCCTTAAGAACCTCTTACATAATAAATCTATATGCAAAATTTTTGAAAATAACAAAATTAAATTCCACATGAAATTGTTTGTAATTTTATTTATATTGAAATGATTCAAGGGAATAAAATAACAAATTTGAATGTATTTTGAGTTGATGAATCAAAATCATTCAAATATTAATCATATTAAACTACAATCCAAAGTACCGTATGTACATACAATAATATTATATTAATATCACTGTGAAAACCCTCATCTAGTTGATGTGTGTATTATAATTTGATTATCTCTATTACTATACTGTGGTACGTGGAGAATATTAGTAAACATAATTCTATAACGTTTCAAATAATAATTTAATTTTACACTGATTTGTTGTGCGGAAAATTAATACACTTAAAATCTTGTTAAAGTGAAATATATCCATAACACACATTAAAACAACAATAACCTTTGAATAAAACTTAAAGCCATAGACCACATAAAACAACATGTGCTTTTTAATGAATAAACAAGAAATGGGATCTTCAAAACTGATGACAATTTTTACCATATAATGTTAATGTAGCTCCACGAGAGAGCGTGAAAAAACTGTAAAGTATGCACTTTGCGTGACTATTCATGTTTATGACGTCAGAAACATGTAAAAATTAGTATGAAAATATTGTGCGGGTTGCATAAATCGAATTTTCTGATCACTGCTACGGGGCTACTGTTGGGTTTTAAGGTAAACTAATGTTATTTATGTAAATCCCATCAAGTGTTTTGTGATATAAATGCTTATGTTTTTCTATGGTCTATTCCTTTAATATTGGAATATTTGGAAAGTAAGTAAAATATAAAGATGGAAATTTAAAGCTCAGTGTTTTGCATTCTTGTTGTTGTTGTTTTGCATACAATTTGCTTTTTTTATTAGTCTATTTCAGTATAAGTATGAAGTTTAACATTTAAGCTGAAAAAACGCATTTTATTTTAAGTTAAAAAGGCAAAAATATAGCCCCCACAATGATCCTACAAATATTATGTAAAATTTGTGTGAAAAAAAAAAACGTTTCTTATCTGATGGTTATATAAGTCAACACTATACTTTTGAAAAGAATCTAATAGAGGTTTAAGAAAAGAAAATAAATTTCATTTACAACCTTTATAGCAATTTTTATTTCGAACATTTTAAAATCTTGATCAGTTTTTATTTTTGTATGCATCGCTGAGTAAATAAAAGAAAAATCTATGTTCTAATACATGAAACAATGGGTGTGTATACATATACAAACACTCTAGGGATAAAACACAGATACATTGTTGCCAAGTAAGGTGGTGAAGGTCATTGAGGTCACAAATAGAAAAGGTCAAAAGTTGATTACTGCAGTGTTGACACTGCACACTGCAATTAAATTGCACAAAGTGAAATAGTAGAAATAATAAATTTACCTTACTGTGGTGTATATGTTAATCAGATATTTATATATGCCTTGTTATTATGATTCATTTAAATATCAAAGAATGTTCTGCAATACATATTAATAAAGAAAGTTAAGCAAATTATTAGATTTTTTTTAATGCATCATTTTTAAAAATGTAATTCAGATTTCACAGATCTATCTTAAATGTAACAAGTTTAGTCTTATGTTAAAAAAATAATTTACCATGCTATATTGTAAATGACAGTAATGTAAACTTTGTAAACTACTACAGTATTCTTACCTTACTTTTAGTTTTACAATGTAAAAATTATGTGCACTCTAAAAAATGGTGCATTATTTTAGTTAAGAATACTAACTTATTTAAGATAAACACTTTTAAACGCGTAAAACACCTTGAACAAAAAAGTTGCGTAATACCCTAACAAACCTCAAAATCAACGTTGATTTGGTCGGAGTCATTTATTTCTAATTTATTTTCTATTTACAAAATGACACTGGCGGTCACTGACGTCACAACTCGCCCGGTTTATGCGCGCGTAAAACAAGCGAGCTGTAACGTCAGTGACCACCAGTGGCATTTTGTGAATGGAAAATAAATTAGAAATAAATGACTTCGGACAAATCAACGTTGATTTTCAGATTTGTTAGGATATTACGCAACTTTTTTGTTCAAGATGTTCTACGCCTTTAAGTTATTACGAGTAGCTAAAATAATGCATTTTAGCAAGTTCTTAAAAATAGCTAATTTAAGTTTTTTAAGCTATTTTAAGTTAATTGTTAATAATTTGCTAAAATGCATTATTTTAGCTATTAATAATAACTTAAAAGTGCATATTTTTAATAAGTTAGTATTCGTAACTGAAGTAATGCACCAATTTTTAGAGTGTGTGAATTAATGACGTATCTTGTTTGAAGATGTATAAATTGATTTTATTTGGTTTGATTTTAGAAATATTAATTAATTGAATCACCTAAATGTCTAACTTACCGAAATGGTTTTTTATAGGCTTTCATTATGAATATCAAGCTGTTTCATAGGCCATCATTGCCTCGTTTTTGCGATTACATATCACCTATCTATAAAACCATGTCGTTATGAGAATTAGGTAAATGTAGCAAAAAATATATTTGACAAAAAAAAATTAAGCCAACAGTTTTAGGATGCGAGACAGCATAATATTATGTAAGACAGCATTATAATGTAATTTCTGATTTTTTTTAAAACTACCTTCAAAGACAGATACAAATTTATCTTTAAAAAAATCATCTGAAAAATTATTTCAATTAAATTATTTCATTGAGGACATAAAAAAAAAAAAAAAAAAACTTTCCGAGCAACTTATTAGAATAGAAAGCTAAATTATGGTATATGCAATGGGATGAAATATAAATGTATTATACTATGCAAATGAAATATATTATGAAATTCAATATGTATGGAGACTACGTTATAAAATTATACTCTATTGTCATATTAACATACCATATATATTTAAATGAGAGGAATACGTTAATTAAAGTTTCCATATAAATTCATATTGTATTGCTACAAGGCAACTGAGTAAAATGTTATATCATTGTGGCTATTTAGGTCATAATGTACATAGAATTAACATAAGAACCACGGGATATAAGTTAAGTGAGGAAGGTGAATTGAAATTTTTTTGTTGAGTTTATGATATTTTTGGAAAGAGCTTTGAAAAAATTTGAGATGCTATTTTTTCTTAGGACGATTGGAGCATGGAAAGTATTTTCAATTAATTTTTGCAAATCAGCCTAGAAAGCCTGTGACGTCATCAGTCCACTTTTTTCTCGGCAAATACTAATCGTTCGAGGTTCAGTAATCAGTTTAATGAAATCAGCTCGTCCACAGGATTTCAAATAACTGGCTACTGAACCTTCTACGGTCAATACTTTCCGAAATAAATGCCCGATTGATGACGTCACAGGCTTTTTAGGTTGATTTTCAAAAATTAATTAAAAATACTTCCCATGCTTTAATCGTTCCAATATATTTTTTAACGCTCTTTTCAAAAATGTCATAAAAAGTGGGGGTTAAAAAGAATTTACCTTTTTCATTCTTATTCTTTAACATGCATATTAACAAGTCTAATACTTGTTGTATCCTCTACTGTTTTTATGAACTGTCTGGGCCAATCAAGTTACTTTTTCCTCGGTTATTAAAATTATTTTAGTAATTGACTAATAAAGGAACAACTGTTTTAAGGCTGACTTTAAGTGATTTTGCTCACATCCGCTTCCGTTTCGACGTACTGCGCATGCGTAGTAAGTAGAAATGGAAAAGGATGTGACTGAAATCGCTTATAGTCGGCCTCAAAACAGTTGTTAGTTGTTACTTTATTAGTCAATTCTTAAAGGAATATACCAGAAGAAAAAATTATAATTTTACATCATAAAATACTTGATGGGATTTACATAAATAACATTAATTTATCTCAAAATCCTACTGTAGCGCCGTAGCAGTGATCAGAAAATTTCAATTTATGCAACCCGCACAACATTTTTAAAGTAATTTTTGCCTTTTTCTGACTTTAGAATAAAAATCAGAATTTTCACACAAATAGTATACTTTACAGTATTGTCACGTTCTCTTTTAGGGCAACATTTACAGTCTGGTAAAAATTGTCATCAATATTTGTCAGATCCTATTTTGTGTTTAATCATCAAAAAGGCACAGGTTGTTTATATATGGCTTTAAATAATATTATACATTTATATAATATATCATGAACTATAATGATTACTATTAAATGTAAAATTTAATGGGTTTTAAGGTATACAATTTTCAGTTCGATTTCAACTTACAAGATATAAAAGAACAGAGAACAAAACTTTTATTTTCTGATGTACGTGACTAACATTTCAAACTGCAGATACAATGATCCAAATTTTAATCTAAAATCTTTGTTTTAAGAAAGTTTTTTCTGGATGAACTGAAACGAGTGTGCCCTATCTCTATTAAACGAGATTTTTACGAGAGCTTTATAAAGAAGAAGAAGAAGAAGAAGAACTGTGAGAAAGAACAATTCAGTCTTTTCTTGAGGTTTTTAATTGGAAATCTTTTTAAGTGTGAAATTGAAGTACTTTTTGAGCAATCGATAGACCCAATTTATTATACATCAGTGTTAAAATTGAAATATATTCTATTGAATAAAAAAGTATGGAAAAAAAATAAAATTTGATAATTCCATAGATGAAAATACAGAAACGAAAAGTTTATTCCTATTTTGAATATCTTTTTTTTTTTGGAATGAGAAAGACTAAAAAAATGTAGGAGTTGATTTTATTTCATGTTTTAAAAAGAAGACATCGTTCTGACTAAATAGATATGCGAATTTCTAATTTTTTAGTTTATTAAGCATTTTTAATTAATTTTTAAGAAGTCACAAAATTACGTCATGGTTGGTAATTTTTTTAATGATGTCCACATGCATAAGTTACTGACCGTGACTTTTGTTAAATTTTCAACAAAAATCAATTAAAAATACTCAATGAATTAAAAAATAAGAAATTTGTATATCAATGGATTTAGGACAGTGTCCTGTTTTGGAATATGAAATAAAACTATCCTCTAATATTTTTTGGTATTCTTCATTGTAATAAATTCGCTTATTCTCTCTCTCTCTCTCTCTCTCTCTCTCTCTCTCTCTCTCTCTCTCTCTCTCTCTCTCTCTCTCTCTCTCTCTCTCTCTCTCTGTATTTCTCTTCCAATCTATGTGCTAGTCTTATTAAATTAAAGGCATAGAAAACATTGAAACAACTTGTTCTAAACACAAAATGGGATCTACAAAACTGATGATATTTTTTACCAGAATGTTAATGTAGCCCCACAAGAGAGCTTGAAAAAAATGTAAAGTATGCAATTTGTGTGAATATTCCTGTTTATGACGTCATAAACAGGCAAAAAATAGTAAAAAAATGTTGTGCGGCTGCATAAATTGAAATTTTCTGATCACTGCTACGGCGCTACAGTTGGGTTTTGAGACCAATTAATGTTATTTATGTAAGTCCCATCAAGTGTTTTGTGATATAAATGCTTATGTTTTCATGTTGTCTATGCCTTTAAGAACAACATGAATAAAAACTCATTATTACATAATCACAAAACCAGTTAATTAAGGCCATAATTCGACATTTCTCCTTCAGTTTTCATATGAGGTTATGTATACATATTAAGTAATGACGTCACTTTGGTATTACCATAGTGATCAATGGCATCAGTTTGTCAAGTTGACGTGTGTTAAGTATCGCCTACAAGTGTGGAGAGCACTGATAAGACATCACGAGTGAGAGTATCGTACGTGACATGCATGCAAATTCTTAACATACTCCACGTCATTCTAATTTTATAAATAATATCTCTTTCAGTGATTTTGTATTCATTCATATTAGTAAGCTTTATAATATTATTCTATAATTAATCTTTATTTATTTTTTCAACAGTGAACATTTTTACGTTCTAGAAGCTCGTTCTCTTTTTTTGTTCAATATTTTTAATAGTGAGTGTAGCAAAAAAAATAATTTATAAATAAACTGTACACAAATGCTGATGTTGTAACAAATAAAAATGTAAAATTTGAGTTTGTATAATTATTACGTGATTGTTAATTAATCATTATTAATTAATTTGTTAATTGTTCTTCATGATTGAATTTTAATTTCATGCTTTTTTTTCTTTTTGTGTTGTTGAATTAAATAAACTTTTGATGTTTTTGAAGTTTGGCGTTAAGTTGTTTTGGGGAGAATATGAAAAACAGCAAATAAGTGACTTGTTATTGTTTTTATACGTTTTTTTTTTAAATGCACAAAAAATTATTGCAATACACCAAGAAAAGAAAGAGAATGTGGAGCAAATGAGTCAAAGATACTCTCTGTCGTCTCGTTAATCTTAGTTTTGAAGCTATATACTGAAACCAAATGAATAGACTAATAGTTTATTTATTTAAACTTTTGATATACTATACCATACTATAGTAAAAATATGTTTAAAAATACTCAAACTCAAGAACTCCCTTTATATTTTTATATAATAAATATAAACTTTTAGGTTGTTCATATTTTGATTTCAAAAACCTTTGTATTTCCTCAGTATAATCTGATATCTAAATGAAAAAAAAAAAAAAAAAAAAAAAGATAATTAGACCTAAAGTTATTCAGAATTTATACTTAAAGCCATACTTGTGCTTTTTAATGATTGAACTCAAAATGGGATCTCCAAAATTGATAAAAACAAATTACCAGAATATATACCAGTGGCCCCACGAGAGAGCGTAAAATACTGTAAAGTATGCTATTCCTGTTTCTGACGTTAGAAACTGGCAAACATTAGTATGAAAATGTTGTGCGGGTTGCATAAATTGACATTTTCTTATCACTGCTACGATGTAAGTCCCATCAAGTGTTTTGTGTTATAAATGCTTTTGTTTTCTTCTGTTCTATTCCTTTAAGTTTCAGATTATAATAATTCTAATCGACAAATATTAACTTTTCCAAGATTTATTATACAGTAAAGTAATATTAAATTGCCTTTTCTATATTATAACATGTAAATTATGATATTGTTATAGTTTAATTTTATGCAGGAAGAGCATAAAATTATAACAAAATAAAAATAGAACTTTATTTTTCCTCTAAACATTTTTATATCTCTTGCGAAAAAAAAAATATATATATATAGCTTAGTAGCTTAAAAAATTGAAATATTTTTGTGTGACATGAATATGCTTGTTTATCTGATTTGTTTTCGTGCCATGTGGAGAAAAAAAAAAGACGATCACGATATGAGTTTGCGATGTCGCTGTCTGTCACTGACTTTTGTGGGCCGCTTTAGTACGTGAGTGAGTGAGGGAGCGTTTTACAAGAATATATTCTAGAACAATACAAACTTAATGTTACTGCTCTATAAAGACGAGTATTGTCATTTTACTGATATAGTTTTTGAAGTTTAGTATTTATTTATTTTATTTATTTGATATTTACTGTATGTCTTACTAAGCCCCCGTATTCGAGAGGACCGTTGAGCAGTGACAGAAGGTAGCCAGGAAAGGCGCAAGCGCCCATGTTAAACCTGATCTACCCTTTGAGGGATGAAAGGATGTAAAGGAAGAGGTAGAGTGTTGGTAGAAAGGATTGGAAGGTAGCGGCTGTGGCCTATATAGTTAGGAACTGCCCAGTCATTCGACAGGGTGGTGCATGCAGGAAACCACAGAAAACTGCATGCGTGGACAGCCGACATCCAAGTATTTACCTTGGATGCCTGGCCGACCTCTGCATGATTATGATTATGAGTATGATTTCAATCAGTGCGTTTTAATAACAATGAAGCATTATTGATCAGAAAGAGTGTTTAAGAGAGAGAGAGAGAGCTAGGGTTCAAATTATAGGTTTATCATTGCTCATTCAGAAATATAGAATAGTTTATGCCATCAATGTTACAACAACTTAAAAACTTAAAGCCATAGACCACATAAACATGTGCTTTTTAATGAATAAACACGAAATGGGATCTTAAAAACTAATGACAATTTTTACCAGAATGTTAATGTAGCCCCACGAGAGAGCGTAAAAATACTGTAAAGTATGTCATTTGCGTGACTATTTATATTTATGACGTCAGAAACATGCAAAATTAGCCAAAAATGTTGTGCGGGTTGCATAAATTGAAAGTTTCTGATTACTGCTACGGAACTACAGTTGAGTTTAAAGACAAACTTAAGTTATTTATGTAAGTCACATTAAGTGTTTTGTGAAATAAATGCTTATGTTCGCTTCTGGTTTATTCCTTTAAAAATAATGTTACATTTACAGCAATTTTGAGCAATTTATTTTGTTTGTAAAGTCAAAAGATAAATTTTGTTACAATCAATCAAAAAAAAATTCAATAAATAAATTTCCATTACTTTTTTAACAAGGACACAAATTGATTTTATTGTCAATAGAATAATTTTCGTCTCGTGTAACATGCATCACCTTTTGACATTTACAAGATGGAAATTTAGCTCGTATGGTAAATATAATCAAATTTGAAAGGTTGTTCAATTCCCTTAACAAAATGTTTACTTTAAGTTAACATGGGACTCTGTTATATACAGTATAATATAAAGAAAAAGAAAAGAAAATATAGGTTTCCAAGACAATTCATTATATTGATTTGAAATACAATGAATTTAATTTACAAACGTGATGGTTTTAAGAAGGTTAATTAAACCTTGCAATGTATAGGTTCTATTCATTCATGTTAAAGTCAACGCCATGTTGGATAACTCAATAACATGGGTGGCATAAGAAAATAAATCATTTTGCCAGTTTAAAAACACTATGCAATATTTTTGAGACCATTGATGCTGTAAACATGTTGAATTAGTATCTCAAGTATGTGAGAAAAATAACAATAACAAAAAATTAAACCATTTCCCCAAATAAAATTGGCTTAAATGAAGTTTGTCCTATGCTGAGCAATGTTATTCGCTACTCCAGTATGGCCTCCAAGCGCATTAAATATGACGTCATCCGCATACACCTAAGTTAAAATAACATCGTTTAAATTATTCTCACAGTAGATTCTTTTACTATCCTGTTGTTATTTCAACATCATTTTAATGTTATTTTTGTAATTCTGAATAATTGCATCTTTTTTATATTACCTTCAATCAAAAATTTCAAAATATATTTGTTTCCATTCTCCTTCAACCAAATGCAATAAATTACGCTTGTATAAGGTTACACATGGAATTTTCAACCTACTTTCTATATTACATACTAAAATAAAAATGAAACAAGAATATGTACTTTTGGAGACTAAAATAACATACAAAATTACATGTACATTAAGTTTGGTCTCTGTTGTAGAACTCATAAAGGCTATAAAAACAATTACTTATTTATTAATTAAATTATTATTCATTGAATTAGACATTGAATTTAGAGACCTTTTACGTGTCCAAACGCGGATATTAATTAGTGGATTTAAATCCAGTCAATAGATTTAAATTTTATACATATTGCAGGCATAAAAAATATTTAATCATTACTTTTGTTATTTCACGTTACCTTAAAAAAACGTGAATTTTCGAGAAGAAAAATTAAAAATTTCAGTTTTATTATACTTTTTTTTTTGGGGGGGGGGGTGCTGTATTGTGTTATATATCGTGCTACACCAATCCCAGTCAAGACATTGCCTTATCGATAGGTAAAGACTTTCCAACCAATGGAAACAGCACACATGGAAACAGCCACGGTTTAAGTACACAGCCTGGCATTCGCCATGGCAGCATTAGAGAAACCGTGGAAACGTCTAGGCAGGCTGGTCGGTGCAATCACATCGATCATGCACAGTTGTAATTTTCTTTACTGTAGGCCCACGTACTTAAATTCAAATAAATGTGTATCTTTCATTGTATTTCATTGGATAGGGATTTGAATAAAATAGTTTAAAAATGGTTTAAATGTGGTACAAAAAACTACTTTTTTCATTTTTTTTTTCTTTTTTTGGAAAAATACCATATAGATAGTATTGAAAGAAAAAAAAACGTTAAAACACGTCAAAATAGCTACTTTTCAATCTAACATGAAACATGCAATTTCTTTCAATGACAAATACTTATTATTTTTCTGAAAGTACAGTTTAAATAAAAAAAACTATTTTCCAATAAAAACAAAAATAACATCAATTTTTGGTCATTGTTCTTTCTTAACTTATCTAAAGAAATATAAATCAAGAAAGAAATCCAATAATTTTTTTATTGAACACGCGATGGCTTATAAAGTTAGAGAAGAATAAAATTTACATTGATATTATTTTATAAAACAAAAATAAATATCGACAGATTATAATATATGCTATATAAATAAATAAAAATATATGAAAACGTTACTTTTATCGTCTATTGACTGGAAAATAAAATGATAAAATTGTGATTGTTAAAAGTGTCATGACAAAAAATAATATCAGTAATTGTAATAATTTTCAAATTCATTTACTGTAATAATAAATAATTTTGTTTTTTAGAGGCCACAAAAGAATACACTCACTTACACGGTTCTCCGACATATTTTATATTTTAAGGGAGTAGGGTACCGACCTTATATCTCAAAAACTAGAAGTTTTTAGGGTCTAAATTTGGTGACATTGTATAGCTAAGGGTCACACTTAGCCGTGATAAAAATTTCATGATGTTTGACCGTCCCGAAAAAAATATTGAAATTAACATTGGGCCTTATAGACTTAAAATTTCAAAAAATCATATAAAATAAATTTGCACGGTGACCCCCCAAAATTTTTATATATTTGAAATTGTCTCAAGTTGAATTATCATTGGCCAAAATTTCAGAATTTTTTGACGAGAAAAGTTTGAGTCTTAAGGCCGCCGTCGGTACCCTACTCCCTTAAACAAAATTATCTTTTTAGAGCTTTACAATATAAGGAGATTTTTAAACATATAATAAATATTAATTTATGTTGACATATTTAAGTAATTATTTTAAACAGACATTTATTAATAGACAGTATTGATCATAAAACTCTCCAAAAATATCAGATAAGAGTTCTGGTTTTATCACACATAAAAGTGCAAAATAAGCTAAATTTCATAAAGTTTAACTTACAAAATTTACTTTAAAGCCATAGACCACATATAACAACATGTGCTTTTTAATGAATAAACACGAAATGGGATCTTCAAAGCTGATGACAATTTTTACCAGAATGCTCCACTAGAGAGCGTGAAAATACTGTACAGTATGTACTTTGCGTGACTATTCATGTTTATGACGTCAGAAACATGCAAAAAAAATAGTATGAAAATGTTGTGCGGGTTGCATAAATCGACTTTTCTGATCACTGCTACGGAGCTACAGTTGGGTTTTGAGACAAACTAAAGTTATTTATGTAAGTCCCATCAAGTGTTTTGTGATATAAATGCTTATGTTTTTCTCTGATCGATTCCTTTAACTGTTGCAACTTATGAGTAATCACTTATCAGTAGTGTTGTTCGTAAACCTTATTTTCTTGATAAAAAAATGCGTGTTACCTTTGAATAACCATGGTTGATCGTCATTTTACTAGCAGAAAATATGGTTTACGAACAGCATTTTTATAGCAAGGAAGATTTTCAACAATACTTGGTCGAGAATTTTGAAAATGGTCTATTTACGCAAGTATTTGTCATTTTAATAATTTAAGAAACTTCAGAAATGTATATTTACATTGTATAATTATTATAATGCTTATCGTAGTCTAATTAATACCAGTCGAAGATATTAATTACCAAAAAATGAAGAAACAATCTGATTGATAAATACAAAGAAGCTATGGTTGAATAATATTTATAAAAAAAAACATGTTAAATTAAAACTGCAAAAACTATTAAATTTTATTTATATATGACAAAGCCACAGTATACAACGCTTTAAATGGAATTTCATTTAAACTAAAGTATACATTAAAAAAAACTTTTAAAAGCAGTATGAATACTACATTTATTTATTTTATTTTTCTATGTATGTGAGTGCAATTTAATAAGATAAGTGCTGTGAAATATTTTATGCATAGAAATTCTTTATGATGTAGAATAAGTGTGTACTTGAGATTTTGCATAGACTTGTAATGAATGCCGGTAATTTGCATTGTAGTTTACTTTCACTGCGCTTTATATATAAATTGTATAAACAAAACAGAGATGCAAACTTTAATATTCATAAATGTAGAATGTTAAATAAAATAAATTGAATTATACATATATGGAAATAAAGTTAAAATGTTCTGCAACAAACTGGTTGAAATGTGCACGAAAATGACGAATTTAAACATTTCAAATCCACTAAATGTATTTTGCATTAATAATTAAATATACTACTATATTTAATTATATAAATCAATTAACATTAAGGTGGGAAATCAGCTACTGCGGGATTTTGACTAAAAAGTTGTAATGAAAGAAAAAACTGAAATTTTGCACAGTGATACATTAGGATATGGTATCTTCAAAAATATAAAAAAAAAATTGGAGGGGGGTCGCCATGCTAGATTCTAAATTATGATCTCATGACGTTTTAGTCCTATAAGCGCCCATTTTATTTTCAATGATTATTTTTTCTCTTTTCTGATGGTCACAGGTTCTGAAAATTTTATCATAGATAGCTGTTACTAATTAGTAATTAATAACTTTCAAATGTCATCATAAAGTTTGGAAGTTTTCTTTTTAGATTTTAAGATACAAGCCATCTAAACACAACCCTTAAAGGCATAGACCACATAAAACAACATGTGCTTTTTAATGAATAAACACGAAATGGGATCTTCAAAACTAATGACAATTTTTACCAGAATGTTAATGTAGCCCCACGAGAGAGCGTGAAAAAACTGTAAAGTATGCAATTTGCGTGACAATTCATGTTTATGGCGTCAGAAACATGCAAAATGTAAACATGTTTACATGTTTAAAATATTTACATGTTATTTATGTAAATCCCATCAATTGTTTTGTGATATAAATGCTTATATTTTTCTCTTGTCTATTCCTTTAACTGTTACATATAGTATTATTTTTTACGAATTCTGCAAAACTGTTTTTTTATTTATTTGTTATTTATTATTATTTTTTTTTTAGTTTTGGGTTCAGCATAAAAAGCTTGCTGTTAATCATAACTAATTTTCAGATTAGCGAAGAAATTAAAAATAAAAAGAATAATAAAAAATAAATAAAGGCCATTACAATATAATATATTATTTATATGCAGTTTTCACTGTTTTAAATTTTCTTCAACTTTGTTTTAAATTTCAAAGTGCTATTATTTATAATTATGATACAACATCGCGGAAAAATGTAACTATAGTCTAAGACCTGTCTGCAGCTTTTGTGTATGATTAATTGAAAAATGCATGTATTAAATGTAATGAGTATTCCAAAATATAAAATTATAATGCTCTATGAGACGAGAGAATAGAAAGAGAGACAGTTCTACGAAACTATAATAATATAATGAATCCGATATAGTCTAAAAAAACAATGTAAAAAAATAATTTCTTTTAATACAATTAATTCCAGTGATAATAAAATATTATACATAATACAATTCATTATAATAAAAAAATAAATAATTACATACATCAAATAAATTTATGTAATATTATATAAAAATGCTAATTATTATAATATAATAGTAATAATATTATAATAATTTTTATAAAATAAAAATTATGGTACTTAAAAATGTATATTTATTTAAATTACAAAAATATTATAATAAGTATGAAACTTAACATGTTACCCCCCCCCCCCCCAATTTTTTTATCCCATAGTGGTTATTAAAATGCCCATAGAAAAAAAGGATAGACGGACCAGCCAGTTGTACAGTATACAAGAATAGGGGGTGTATAAGGGGGGTTAAAGAGAAAGAGAGTAAAAAAGGGGGGTTAAAAAAAACACAGAGGCATAGCTTTTATATACTCTGTGTGTATATATATATATATAAACAGCAACGCATATAATACTATACTATATACTATGGCAAAAGCAAAACGGCGGTATAATGTAGAGAGAAAGAGAGAGAGAGAGAGGTAGGGCAAAGATTTTTAATACTAGTAGCGCCTCTCGGATCGAAGTGAGAAAATATTAAACTAATCAACTGCTGAGGTGATCCTGTGCAAAAACAGCCAGAGCCCGGAGAATACAAGTGTGCAACCAAAAACATACAAAGCATCATCTCTTAAAACAAAAATAATAATACCTTAATATATATACTCATGTGTAATATTATAATTTATACTAACAATAAAATAAATAATAATTTTGTGATCAGCATTATGTGATATGTTTACAAGTAAGTCTAAGACTCTTATTTATAATTTTTTAATCTTATTTATTATGAATTACTATTTTTTTTATGTATATTTATATAAAAATAAATCTACAGGTTATTATATATTTTACATATTAAATATTATCTATAATTACTAAAATTAGTCGGTTAAAATTAAAAAATTATACTTTTAATTTATGATACTATCTTTGGTGTGTATTATATAACAAAAAATATGGTGTGTTTTAATTATTATTGGTTATTGATAAAATTAGTGCGCAATTCGGGTATGATTTACAATCAATATTTGTACAAAGGCTTGTTAATAATTAGCTAAAATATAATAATAATACGAAGAAAAATAAAGTAAATAATATCAACAATTATTAAGTATGGTTAAAAATTTCGTTTTTAAAGATTTATAATATGAAGAGCTTTTTTTTTTACTGTATATTTTTTCTATTGTCATACAAGTATTATTATAATAACAATACTCAAGAGGAAAATAACAATGCTTTTCTATTCTATAATATAAGATTTTTTTTATAACAACAATGGATTCAAATTAATTGTTGTTCATATGAACTATTATTATTGTTATACATTATTTGTCATTATTAATATTGATGAAATTTTTAATTAGCGTATAAATATATTAATATCAATAATTAAAAATAGATTTTTTTTTAATTGTTTAGAAATAGTAATTATTAATGAATACTATTTGCATTATTGTAATTTAGTTAAATTTTCAAATTTTGTTAATTTTTTATAATACATAATCTTAGTTTAAAGAAAAACAAAGGATTTAAATGTTCATTAAAATTGTGTAAATGAAAGAAATGTCTTTTTAAACTTAAAAATTCTTATACTAAAATTATTTTTTTATATACAGAATAAACATAACGCAAAAATAAATTTATATAACTTTTTTACTATTTATTAATAATTATACTTCCAAAATGAGTTTCTATTAATAATTATGAATTACTGGTATCAATATTTGAGAAATTCGAGAAATTCACAATATGCATAGACAAGAATAACTATAATAATTATGCTAGCTCATTTTCAGCACAATTTGTTACACTGCATAATAATTATGTAACAGAACATAAATATTATGCTGTATAGCATAATTATTTGGTTTGTAAGCATTATTTATGCTAGACATAAATGCAGCATAAATTATTTAATTTATGATTTCCGTGTGGTGAAACTTTATTAGTATTTGAAATAAGGTAAAAAGTAAAACTTAATTTAAAAAATTTATACGCATGAAAATTTATTTTCTTCTTATTTGAACATTGAGTTCAAAAACTTATATTCTATTTTGTATAATCATGACACGTTAGTCATGCTAGCCAACGAGCTCGAAATACAACAATGAAACCATTGTTTAAATACACAAGCAAAAAAAAAAAAAAAAAAAAAAAAGCGTATTTTAAATACTTTTTATGAGGTTCATAAAAAAAGATTGCATAAAAAAATGAATGGAATCTTTTTATGCTATTTTTTGATTAATGTGCTTATTTAAGACAGAATTTCATGTAGTTTAATAAATCATACTGCAGGTGAAATAATAAATAAAAAAATGTGACGTGTATTTAAAAAAAAGAAATGCTATTTAATTATCGTTTTATTAATACAAGGTTGCTTTTTTTTAGAACAAGTTAAATATACTTTTTTTAAGATCGAATCGTAAAGTTTTTTTTAAAAAATGCTTCCTTTATTGTTTGTTTTCTATGGGCTAATACAAATAAGAATTAAATACTTAAGTTTATTTCACATTAGGTCATAAAACTAAATTAACATAAAAAAAATTACATTAAAAATGTATTGCATGTAAAAGTTTTTTAATGTATATGTCTGGAGAAATATTTGCACTATGCACTTAACTTAATTGTATAGAAATTTAATGGTTTTAAATGGCAATTATATATACATGTAATTAAATTAATTGCATAATGAAAATATTGCAACGTGTTAACAGACCATAAGGATATTTTTTTAATGTTAACACACAGTTTTATGGTTTAGAGAGAACAAGACTAGAGAGAGAGAGAGAGAGAGAGAGATGTAATATAAATCAAATATTAAACAAGTAAATTAAATGTAAACTTAAACACATAAAAAAATCTCCCTGTAAACCGCAATAGACCGCTTATCCGTATACAAATATTATCAAATTGGTTTCAGGTTACAGAAATTTTCTTATTTGATACGTTTACTATATCTATATAGATATAACTTAATTAAAATAAACAGTATTTGTTTTAATTTATACTATTTATTTTCACTATTTGATTATTTAGTAAATACAAGCCTAATAGAATTTTAGCTAGCAAAATTTGTAATAATTATTATTTACTATTTTGCAAATTTAAATATTATTAAATTAAAGTATCACATGAGTAAGGAGTTTAATTTTGTAAGTTCAAATGCATTTCAAGTTTTAGATGTGGCTTATAATTGATTTTAATCATGATACTTATTGTGATAAATATACTATTTATTCCTCATGACTCTTGATTGTAATCCTTAAAATTAAATTAAATTTGAAATGTCAATTTCCATTTATGGAAATATTATTTACAATTTGGTTCTAGAGTTAATTTAAACTACATAATAAATAGCAGCCGGGATTTGATTTTTTTTTTTTAGTTCAATTGATAAGTTACACACATTTTACGTTTTCTAGTAGAACAAATATGTTTGAAAGTTTTAATTTCCTATATTATTTATTAGTAAGTATTAATCCTAAGTATTTAATTTTAATGTGTAAAGCAGAAATTTTTCTTTATTGTAGAATATATTTTTTAAATTCTTGCTGTAATAGGTAATTCAAGTTAACCAGGGTTAATAATTCATAATTCATTTACTAGTATGTTTCAATTATACTCAAAATGAATAAAAAAAATTATGAAAATCAATTGATGTTAAAAAAAAAATCTGTGAAAAGGAAAACAAATGGATTTTTTTAACGATCTATAAATTTACAAAAAATGTCAAAATGGTTAATTAAATAACTTAAATATGCTTTGCATGGCAAATATATTAATTATTCTGTGATAATAACGCATTTCTATACATAAAAAAAAATACAAGAAATAAATATAGGGCTGTACGCTGCATAGATAAATTTAGATGTTGTTGGGTTGCATAACTGCATTGTTATGTTGTACAATCATATAAGCATAATTGTATTTCTTCAGTAGTAAAAAGTAACTTTGCTATACAGCATAATTTTGTCAACATATTTAACTCTTCCGCCTCTACTGTCTTTGTATTAAAATATATTTTTATCCGCTTATATTTTTCTTATTATGAAAATCCTACTTAAAATATTGTACACATTTTTTAAAATGTTAAAAATAAGTTTAAATCGAATATAAGTTTTTTATAATATAAAAAGGAGCAACAATTCTCGTCTCAAGCAGAGCCCCTTGAAAGATAGGCAACTACTTGAACAGATCTTCACAACTGGTTGCATATCTCTTAAGGGGCTTTCACTCTCCGACAGAGCATTCGGTTTAATACCCTTTGGCACTTCATGATATTTGTAAGCATATAAAGTGAAACGTAAAATAAATAAGCACAACTTTCATATTAAAATATTAAATAACAAATTTTAATACCTATATTTAAAGAGAATACTAGATTTTTTTTTATTAAACTTTTTTTTTTTTTTTTTTTTTTTTTATTGGTGTAAATTAGATTGATATTTTATAAGATATATTTTCAAATATTTTCATATTTTTCATCATTAAAAAAAAGGTTATGAACTTTAAATTTAACACAAATATAGGGGGGAAAATAATGATTATTTAAAATCATGTATTTCACTAAGCAAACATAATATGTTAATAAAAAAATATATCATATTATAAAGTAAGAAAATTTGCATTAATTACATATTGGTAAAACCCGAAATTTAGTTTCCTTTTTTATGTATCATATAATTATAAAAATATATACAAACACGAAAAAAATGACGATCTACTAATGCTTTTTGATTGAGATTGCGCATTTTTCAGGAACGGTAACAGGTATTGCAAACCAGTCTATTTGATCACTACATTTGCAACACTTAGAAAATTAAATGTTAATTGTGTACTCTGTTACTATTTTTATTTTACGCAATGCATTATGTTAAACAATATTTTTTAAATTTAATCTGTTAAATCTGATGAACTATAATTTTAATCATAGTATGTAAAAAATATAACGTATATTTTTTCCCCAATGAAAACTGATCTTTCAAAATGAGAATAACGTAACTTTTTTTTTTTTTTTTTTTTGTGTAAGCTTTCGCAATTAAGACATAAAGTTTTCTCTTTAGAGGGTCATAAATCAAGCATGCAACTTTCGTGAGGAAGAAAGTGGCAAAATTTTCATGTAAAACTACGAAACAACGCGATCATGGCAAGTGTAAAATACGATTATAAATGATATTATGAGTCTTAACATGTTATACGTATACAGTTAATCATGTTTTATAAACTCTTTCTTTGTATACAAAAAAAAAAGAATAAAAATAATTTTATAAAATAAAGTATACGGAAAATTTTAAGCATGTTTAATTATTGTTCACATTAACTTTATTTCAAATTATTGAGATAAATCAAATAATTTTTACATCAAATATCGTAATTTTCTTTTATGTTGATATTTATTATGTATCTAAAGTAAATAAATGAAATTTACCATTTACTTAAACACATTAAACAGCTAGATGTGATTAAAATACGTTACACAGAAAAAAAAATGCTATCAGTAGCAGCAAATACTATGTAGTAGGTAAATATTTATCTTGTTTTGATGTAATGTGCTTCAATATTACCTAATGCATGTAAAAACAAATTATAATAAAGTGCAGTTTACCTCTGATTGGATATATTATAGTATATCAATTATCAATAGTATATTCAATGTTGTTATTTAAATTGCATACTACAATTTACTGTATTTAAAGGAACAGAACAGAGAAAAACATAAGTATTTATATCACAAAACACTTGATGGGACTTATAAAAATAACTTTAGTTTGTCTCAAAACCCAACTGTAGTTCCGTAGCAATGATCAGAATTTTAATTTTATGCAACCCGCACAACATTTTCATACTAACTTTTGCATGTTTCTAACGTTATAAACATGAATAGTCACGGAAAGTGCATACTTTACAGTATTTTTACGCTCTCTCGTGGGGCTACATTAAAATTCTGGTAAAAATTGTTAACAGTTTTGAAGATCCAATTTCGTATTTATTCATTAAAAAGTACGTGTTGTTTTAAGTGGTCTATGGCTTTAAGTCTTTACCATTAGATTAGTAGTAGAAATTTTCCAAGGACATGTCGAGTTATTAATTTTTGTGTACTTCAATCAGTAATATGTTTGGTAAACAATACATTTGTGACTGGTGCTGTTGTATAAAAAGATTATTAATAAAATTAAAATAGTTTTAAAAACTAAGGATGTGTATATAGACAACTCTAGAAGGTTTACAATTATATTTTTAAACTATTTTAGTCAACTATTTCTGATGTACACATGAGTGTGATAAAATATTTTACCATTCAAAAACTCGCACTGAATTTAAATGGTCACAATTTAAATTGGTCATAATTAAATGTGTATTTAGATGGTGTAATATGTAAAATCTTGTTCAAGGACAAAAGTAAATACACAATAATTATACTACAACCCGATTTCAGCAAAAGTTTATTCATGACAACAAAATAAATATATTGAGAGCATAATTGCTTATGTAAGTCCGTAATAACAACATTTATGCTGTGAAATTTACACACAAAAACCATTATTACATATTTGCATATCAAATATAAATAATATTAATTTGATTTATTATTTGTTATTTTAAGTATTAGTGCATTACTGTAGTATAAATTGCATAATTTCTTTACCAGTATACTATGAGCTTTCTATGAAAATGTTCACAATGATGCCTACGTAAATTCACATAACGCTAACATGAAGATACAACAATCAATGTTATTTGGATTCTTTCGTGAAATTTATGTGAATTTACGTGTCATTGTGAACAGACGTAAAGAATTAACATTTTAGGAATAGACCAGAAGAAAGCAAAACACTTGATAAAACTTACATAAGTAACTTTAATTTGTCTCAAAATCCAACTGTAGCTCCGTAGCAGTGATAAGAAAATTTCAATTTATGCAACTCGCACAACATTTTTTACTATGTTTCTGACGTCAGAAACATGAATAGTCACGCAAATTGCTTACGTTTCAGTATTTTCACGCTCTCTCGTGGGGCTGTATTAACATTTTGGTAAAAACTGTCATCAGTTTTGAAGATCCCATTTCATGTTTATTCATTAAAAAGCACATGTTGTTTTATGTGGTCTATGGCTTTAAGTCTATCGTCTGCACATTATTATTATTTCATAGCAAACACTTGCACTATTACTTTAGCGTCACGGTACAGTACATTAAAAAATAACTAAAAAGTATTAATAAAAAAAAAAACTACAAAAAGGGTTATTTCCAATCATATTGCATGCTTTAATTACAACCCTTATTCTGTTTAAAATTCTGGAAATTGGTAGTTTCCTGACAGGATATCCTGATCAATGTCTATGCTCTTTGCGCTTGTGATTGCTGACACAAAGAAATTGCTATAAAAAAATATTAATAACTATTATTGATAAACTACAAAATAACTTTTTAATCTTTTTATGTTCTATAAAAATGTTACTTTAAAAAAAAATCAATTAGCTCAATTTTTATAAGATGTAGCAATAGTCTATTTTAAAAAAGCATTGTTAAAATTTTCTTTGCTAAATATTTATATTTTACTGAAAATTAATGACCATATAAATATATTTTCTATTTAAATAAACATTTATTTAATAATATTCCATGATTTCATTAAGAAATATTGCATAATAGCTAACACATGTTAATTAAACTGTATAATTCAGAGAAGAAAGGAAATTTGAATTCTTAAATGAAGTCATTCGGTTGTTAATTTTCTCCCTTAAATTTTATTTGTAGATAAGATTTTTATTTCCAGCAATTTTTGTAGACTTTCTCTATAAATTAAATCGTTTTTATTAAAAAAAAAAAAAAAAAAAAAAAAAAAGAGGAAAAAAAAAAAAAAAGAGGAAAATTTGAGTATTTTTTTCAAAGGTATCTTATCATCTACCATGACATCATAATATCTAGCTCACTTTTACACCTAACCTCAACAACAAATAAATATTAACTATAAGCAAAGATAATTAGCATACTTTATCTTACCGTCTTTCCTTTAATTAAAAAATATGAAAAATATAAAAAAAATTTACTTTCCAAATTAATGAATTAGAAACGTATTAAACTGTTTGAAAAATATACACGGAAAAAATACTATACCTATGGCAGGTACATGAATCCTGTATTTTGCAATAGGTAAACTTTAATTGGGAACAGATATGTAGTTATCAACTACAATACCACTTAATCTAAGTGAGTCACACCTTTATTGTAGCATATTGCACCTGTATTATTGTAGTATAATAATACCTATGTTCTAGGCTATATATCTACCTATTACATTTTTAGTATTATTTTTTTTTGCGTGTAAATGTCTCATGTCATTACCAATACTACAGCCTCTTTTTTTTTTGTGACATACGTACAGTTCTACACTTTAGAAAGCATTTTTCTCTCCCTGTTATACGTTCTGATTTATCTCTATCAATTACTCATAGTTATTTAGGACAATAATTCATCTTATTTATTGATCTTTAGCAAAAAAACAAACAAAAATGTGATTTATATATTTTTAGGAACATTTTTTCACTAACAAAGAATATAACAAAGATATATATTTTTTTAATAAACTTTGAAGTAGCATTTTGTCAAGAATTTTTAATATTAAAAAATTTCTGACTATCATAAAAGTTTTGTTTTTCAATTTTGTTCTAATTAAATGAAAGAATCTTCTTTATTTGTTTATAAAAATAAAGCTTTGTTTTTTGTAAAAGTTTTTAAAAATGGAATTCAGATTTATTAAACATAACTCATAAAGAATAAAAAAAAACTATAGAAAATCTTGGCAATAAGTAGATTTTTAACCAATCATTTTAAAGGTTTAATTTGAGTTGTAACAAGAATAATATCAAAAGGTGCAAAATTAGAGCATTATTAATTCGTTTCTACAATATTTTTGATACTTAATGCTGTTCGTAAACCCTTTTCTCTGCTCCTAAAATGATGATCAATGTTGGTTATTCAAGTGGAATGTGCATTTTTTGGTGCAAGAGAACAGGGTTTACGAACAACGCTAATTGTGGTAAAAAATTCAAATAATTAAGTATTTTATCTTGTCACATTGTCGTGATACTAGTTCAGGAAATAGCATGTCATTAAATTCAACGTGTTGTGTAGCACAATGTTGCATAAAAAGCATCTCCTCTACAGCTAGAAGAATTTTAGTTTGCATTATTGCCCTCAAATGGCAGTTTTTTTGGTTAAAAAAATAATTATTTTAGAAATATAAAATAATCATAAAATCTCGCAGTTGATGTAATTATTGTCAAAAGTTATATGAGTTTAAATTGTACATTAAAATGTAAACTTCTTCTGGTCAAGATACGTAATAAGACTGTAAAAACCGCGTTTGAGCTTTAAATAAAGTTATTTTATATTAATATTATAAAATATTCTATTTTAAACTTACTCTGGAATATTCTCTTTAGTTGTGTATTTTAGGGTTTTGTTTATTATTCCATTAAATGATCATTTTTCTATCATTTTAAGAGAGAGAGAGAGAGAGAGAGAGAGAGAGAGAGAGAGAGAGAGAAAGTCAGAGACAGCAGAGAGACAATTTTATAAAAAAAATTATTTTCACATTCAATCACAAAATTACCAACTGCCTCAGAATAAGAAACTTTAGAAATATTTTAATTTATCTTCAAAAATAATCTATAAGTTAAAAAGAACTAAAGAGTATTTTGAAGAATAGCATAATATAAAATGAGAGAGATATGAAGTTAAAGATCTCTATCATGTCAAAATTGCCTTCCTGTTCGAGTAAACATTTTTAGGAAGAAAACATCAATTTTGATGATATTTTACTGAACGTATTCGCGGAAACTCTCAAAGCATGATGACATAATAGATTGCTTATCAACGGTCGTAAATTTTGAAATTTTGGTATAATTTATTCCATACGTTAAGGTTTAAACTGTACAAAATTTTAATCATATAGATTAGTTATTTATTATTGACCTTCAAATAACATTGAAAAGGTAGTGGATTAAATATTTGAATTTCAATGATACGTAATAGCTACGGTAGTAGTACAGTTGATTCAGATCAATATATTTACAACTATTAAATTCTCTTAAAATAAATGTGTTAATAAATGTTTAAAGTACAATATTAAAACAAACTTTTTTCACGGCAAGAACTGAATTTTATAAAGAAGTGAAAAAGAGAAAAAATAATAAATGCAATTCGTAGAAATCTTATTTCATACAATTTTAGACATTATTTGAAAATATAATTATATGGAAGAAATTAATTAGTTTTTTACACGGACAAATATGAATACTTAATACTTATGCAGGCGCATTTTCAGTAAGCTTTAATCATGACACACATAATTTATGCTACACTGTGTAATTACTATGTTATATATAGCATAATATAAATATTATGTTTTGCACCATAATTATTTATGCAAATCTAATTAGGTAACCTTTTTTTCTACAATGACATAGTACTAATTATCACTGCAGTATAAATTACGTTTTATTTTTATTTGTTTATTTTTTATAAACAAAAAAATTCGTTTATTTATTTATTATTATTATTATTATTATTATTATTTTACAACACAAAATATCTACAATATCTGAAATAGCTCATAAGGTTTCGCTCTAAAAAATGACGCATTAATTTAGTTACGAATACTAACTTATTTAAGATAATCAATTTTAATTTATTATATGTAGCTAAAATAATGCATTTTAGCAAATTATTAACAATAGTATTTATTTTTTCATACATTTCTGATGTTACCTTATATCTATGTTCAAAATTTCAGATTTTTCTTTCTTTACAACTTTTTAGTCAAATTCCATAGTAGCTGATTATTACCCTTAAGCTAAAGATTACATTTTTACACATTAATTTTTCTTAGTGCATGAAAATAGGGATTTCAATCGCAAAAGGCTAAAACGGCGTAAAATTTATTATACCATTACTAACAAAATTTTAATTTGATTTTGTATAATATTTTTCTATGATTTAATATATTTATAATAAAAAGAATCATACATTTAAGTTATGTATTCAACTTAAAATTTATCTCATATCATGAGTGTGTAAATTTTTAAAGTCTATATACACTCACTGTACACGTTTGTGTTGTAATTACTTGCCAACGCTCTTGTTATAATTACTCTCATATATATCGAACATATTCAACCTAGTAGACAGTCGGATAATCCTGTACCAGTATATATATATAATATATATATTTAACATCCTTTTCAGTATTAAGTATTATATTATAATCAATAGTAAAATTCTAGTTTAATTATAATGGTAACATTAAGTAACTTTCACGATGGACGTAAATTCTACATAATTGACGTATTTTTATTGTTCACTCTAAAAAATGGTGCATTACTTTAGTTACTTATTTAAGAGAATCACTTTTAAGTTATTATGAGTAGCTAAAATAATGCATTTTAAAAAGTTATTAAAAATAGCTAATTAAGGTAGTTTTCAGTTTTTTTAATCTATTTTATATTAGAATAGCTATTGTTAATAACTTGATAAAATGCATTATTTTAGCTACTCATAATAACTTAAAAGTGATTCTCTTAATAAGCGAGAAAGGTAATGCACCAATTTTTAGAGTGTACAGTTACAACAATAAGTTTACGTCAAATTACGCAGAGATTTATGTACACTTGACTTTGATACTACGTATATCTACCATTTGAATCCAGCGGGTGTTTTTCTTGGATAACATAAGATTAGAATTACAAATTTGGCGCAAGATTTTGAATGGTTAATTGTATTACCATAATCGTGTGTACATTGTGTGAACTACTTTAGATTTGCACTTTTTCTTTTGTTACAATTTGCCATTTGCAAAACCTCTATTAATATTATTCTCTCGTAAGAAGAACTTGATTTGCATTAAAAAGAACCAAAAAGTATAAATTTAAGATTCCTTTAACATTAAAATCACACATATTTACCTTTAAAATCTAGGTTAAACATTTACTTTTTCTTACAGAAGAATGTCACGAATTTTTGTTCTTAGAGTAGGATTACAACAATACAAATAATGAAAAAAAGGTTATGTAAAATTAATTATATGGAATAAATGTTGACACAATATCAATACATTGATTTATAAACATAAAATTTCCAATGAGTACTTCAATACAATAAAAATAACAAAAATATACAGACTTGTGTAATTAATCATAATAATTAACGTCTTGTACTGTACAGACCAAAATCAGGTATACAAGCTTAAAATTTACCCCAACTGTTTTAAAGTAATGTCAGTTATAAATTTTAATTTAATTACAATTAAAGTATATCAATAAAACAAATTTAAATAATTTTAAATTTAAAATATTTATTTATAAGCAACAAGTTTGTGAAAATTAAGTTTTTTTTTATTGATACGATATAATACATAAATAATCATTTAATCGCTCTATCGGTTCTATTTTTCTCTATTTGGTTTAAATAAAATTATTAATTATAATAATCTAATTATTTACTTCATAAAAGAAAAAAAACTATTTGTCTCACATGTAAAAGACTTATCCCGTCATCAAATAATTTTATTGATTTATAATTGATTCATATATAATCATATGTTTATAATTTTAAGTAGATAATTTCATATATATACAGTATCCAAGTTGCACTATAGCGTATTATTATATATAGAGAGAGAGATACAATGTGTGCAAACACACGGTATAACGGAGGCAGTGCTGGACCATTCTATAAACTAAATGAGGGGACGGGTATTACTTACTATATATACGTGTTCTCTCTCTCTCTCTCTCTCTCTCTCTCTCTCTCTCTCTCTCTCTCTCTCTCTCTCTCTCTCTCTCTCTCTATCTCTCTAGACTTGTTATTTTTTTCAACATGAATCCATCCAGAACAAACTTTTATTTTTTAGATTAAAATTTATCGGAGTATATAAAGATAGATTAGTTTTTTTTTTAATTATTTCGACCGTTAATATTAATGTTTCTTAATATATATATATTTTTTTATAATTGCTTTTATACTTTTTCACTATACTATATCATAATACGTAATAATAATATTATAGTAAATAAAAGAAACATTAAAACTATTAAGCTTTACAATCTTCGATTAATTTATCAAGAGTATTGTGGCAGATATAATATTTTGTGTGTTTCTCTTAATTGTTTTTCTTTTATCGATAAACGATTGTTTGTATTGATTAATTAATAAAAAAAGGTACGACATAAAATAGAAAGATTTATTGATAAACAGACAAATATTTTCTTCGATAATTCGTACAGAATGTTTTTAGTAAATGTAAGACTTCTATACTCATTTGAAGCATTCAGCATATATATAACAAGAATAATTAAGTTAATAATTCATTAACAATATTATTATTATTATGACATTTAAATTTGACTGATGAAAATTATAAAAGGAAAATATTTAAATAATACATCAATATTTAGATATATATCTAAATATTGATGTCTAAATATTATGTCTGTTACAGCAAAAACTTTAAAAGAAAAAATAAAAGAACAATTACCATTTTTAAGTATAAAAGAAAGAAGTTTTTTTTTTATAGTAGATGAGATCATTTAGCAGTAAGTAATGCTTTTAGTTCATCTACTTTAATTACTATCATTTCAAACTTTTTACTTTTATCTTTACTGCTTTTTTTTTTTTTTTTTTTGTCCATTTTACTTTGACTTGTTCCACTCTGCATAGACATGGAACGCAAAGTAATCTTATATATCTGAAAATTTCCATGCACTGTAATCATATATTGACTATTATTAATAATTTTTTAACCATGTCCACCATGGTTTAATATTTTCAATGTTCAATAATTGCAAGTATTCTCAATGAAGATTAGTGGTGAGGTGCTCGGGAAAAGCTTATGATCACCTAATTTCCTATTCTTAAAGATATACCTGGCCTCAAAAAAAACAAAAAAAAAAAAAACTCAATAATAAATTAAGGGGACTGTTATACATAAACGCCATATTATAAATAAATAAATAATCGTCTTTATTAAAATAAAAAATGAAAATAAATAAAAACATTGGGAAAATACAGATTTATTATATCATTTAAAGGCGTAGAACACCTTGAACAAAAAAGTTGCGTAATATCCTAACAAACCTGAAAATCAATGTTGATTTGGCCGAAGTCATTGATTTCTAATTTATTTTCCATTCACAAAATGACACTGGCGGTAACTAACGTCACAGTTCCCCTGATCCACGCGCGCGTAAACTGGGTGAAATGTGACATTAGTGACCGCCAGTGCCATTTTGTGAATGGAAAATAAATTAGAAATCAATGACTTCGGCCAAATCAACATTGGTTTTCGGGTTTGTTAGGATATTACGCAACTTTTTTGTACAAGGTGTTCTACGCCTTTAACTGACAAACTGAGGAGACAACTTGTAAATTAGGTAACCTGCGCTACAATTTCTATTATAGACCCGGAATTCATAACATCATGAATGCCTACAGAAGCTACTTTACAGTCTTTTAACCCCAGTTTATGACCGTACAGACATAGGTTGAGGGACGTAATATGAGTATCAATAATGGATCCATCTCATAATTAGAATAAGAATATGACATTTTATTGACCCAGGCAGTTCATAAGCAATAATAAGTTTGTTATACAACAAGCGTTGGTTTAGTCATTATTTACAATTGCATATAATAATAAATAAATAAAATACATTTATCTATACGTTAATTTAGGTTCATTTACAAACGTCTTGCCTAAATTAACAATGCTTTATGCAGAATATCACAATTTAGTCATAAAATGGTCCAAATTTGAGTGAGTGGTAAACATAACTACATCAATTTCACTAATTTTTAGGTTAGGATCAAAGTATTCAGATAAAGTATATGAATGTCATGAAGTCATGAATTCAACATTTTTATTACGATTATTATTTTAAGGCCAGTATCCCTTTAAGCATTGTGAGTCCATGTTTTTAGTGATTTTTTTAGAAAATAGCTGCACCAAAACCGGAAATACGAGATACTAGACAAATTTTTTCATTTTTTATGTCAATAAAAAAAAAAAAAAGACTTTTTTGTCACCAAAAAAGAAATAAATTTTTATTTATTTATTTTTTTATTTTGTATAGTTCAAATATGTTTCTGAATAAAAAAACAAACAAAAACACTAAAGACGAATTTAGAAATATAAATATAAATTCGTTCTTATCTTACAGACATATCTTAATAACTTTAATATTTTATATTCTAAAAGACTTAACATGTACTTTTCTTGTTATTAAGTATAAATTATTCAAACGCCGAGTATTTTCTGAAGCAACATTTAAATGTTCCTTTTAAAAACTCGCTAACTTCCTTTTTATTTCTACCGGAAGTTCTATTTGCATAAAATTTTCATTTTTATGCTTTCTCTCTCTCTCTCTCTCTCTCTCTCTCTCTCTCTCTCTCTCTCTCTCTCTCTCTCTCTCTCTCTCTCTCTCTCTCTCTCCAGCTGTATCTTTTAAGTAAATAAGAGGCTGTTTTAGAGTGCGTTTATAAAAAAGAGCAAAAGTTTTTATTTAAGAGTACCTGCAATTTATGTTATTTTAAACTATTGTTTAATATTATAATTATAATATTATTCAAATATATCCAGTGTTCTACATTATAGAAATAACATCTCAGTATTTTGGGACACATTTAATCTTTTTTTTTAAATTTTATATTCATTTTAATAAAATAATAGAGAATATAACATAAAAACAAGAGATGGAGAAGAAAAATGAATATAGACCAATCTATATGATGGGTCATTTTTTGATATATTTATAATATATTTTTCACCTTTAAGGTAATAAGAGAAGTTTTTATATTTATAATATAAAAAAAGTATAAAGAGAAAGAGAGACACGTGCCTGCCTGCCCGCCCGCATGTAAAAAACATGAATTTCTCTCTCGCTCTTTGGAAGGTAAAACGTCTTTTTCTCTTCACGCTTGAGATTTCCTTACACAGTAACCATGAATGTTTTAGTTCGTACAACCGTATCATATTCACAGACTTTTTTTTTTTTTTTTTTTTTTTTTTGTCCATAAAAACTTTTTTATATATAAATATACTCAGAACCCCTTTTTTTTATACATATCAAATAAATAGTATTAAATTTTGTAATAAATACGTATATTTTTCTAAAAAGTTAACATTTTTTTGTTTGTTAGTTTTTAATTAAGTATAATGCTTATTCAACTACGAGTTTTTGTTTACATGTCATAAATAAGATATAAGTGTTCTGAAGTATTAAACTCGACTTTTTTTTTGTATGTCTACGTCTTTAGTAAATACTCATGTTTTACATTTTTATTACTTCTTGTCTTTTCTGTCGTAATGTAGAGAAAATAGTGTAAAATCTACTGAGACAAGTACATACTTTTAAAACTGACTTTTTTTTTTTTTTTTTTTTTTTGACACGAGAAATTACAAATTTATAGAACACTTAAATCTCATAAATTTACATTGTTATAAATTTATTTAAGTCTATATTATCTGAAATTGAACACGCAAAACAAAGCTACAATGCAAACTATTTTTTTTATAATTATATATATATATATATATATATATATATATATATATATATATATATATATATATATATATATATATATGCTGAAAAGTGTCTGGGCTTATACTAGACTTCAAAACCCTTCACGCTTTTACGCGTTTTTTTTTTCTTCTTCTTCTTGTTTTTTCTACATTTTTATTGCACATCAGTGCTTAGTAGGGTTTAGGGTTAAATCATTAAGCACAGCTCGGACACCCATCCAATCACTAACCACATTTTATGTTGCTTAACTTCATTAATCTATTTGGGTACCGGAAAAAAACGCAATATAGAAATAAATTTAAATTATTTTTTTTTCGTATTAATTTTGTGGTCAAGCTTCTGTAAAATATTAATGTCAAGCCCTTATAAAGCCGTAACAAAATTATTAATTACTATTAATAATAAATAAGACAATAAGATTCGTTAAAATAACTATAAGAAGTACTTTTGCAATTATAAACTTAATAACGCTTGGAAAAAAATCAGCAATGAAACAATTTAGCTCACAAAAATTCTATTACTAAAACTGATACCATCGTATTATTTTTATGATACTCTGCATAAAATAATATATGTATAAATCTTGTGGTTTTACTTTAACAAGAAATAAGCTTTGTTATAATACTGCAGTATGTATACAGAAAAACTTAATCTATACACGCAAAGTACAGTACTCTAAAAAAATTACATTGCGACGTTTTCTTATTGTTTACTGCGTTAAAGGAATAGATCAGAGAAAAACATAAGCATTTATATCACAAACCACTTGATGGGATTTACAAAAATAACATTAGTTTGTCTCAAAACCCAACAGTAGCCCAGAAGTGATCAGAAAATTCGATTTATGCAACCCGCACAACATTCTCATACTAATTTTTGCATGTTTCTGACGTCATAAACATGAAATTTCACGCAAATTGCATACTTTACAGCTTTTTCACGCTCTCTCGTGGGGCTACATTAAAATTCTGGTAAAAATTGTTCTCAGTTTTGAAGATCCCATTTCGTGTTTATTCATTAAAAAGCACATGTTGTTTTATGTGGTCTATGCCTTTAAGTAAGAAGAACATTGATTTCGTCTCTAAACTGAATGCGTGGTATTATACTCAACAATGAGGTTTGGAATTCAATGCACAGTTCATGAATAAGATATTAAAGTATATAATTATATATACACATTGTGTGAATATATCTTTTTATTTAATCTTCTATATGGCTTCTGAGATTTTTTTTTTTCTGCAGAGATAAGCAGTTCTTATAATATTTATTTCCTTATTTATACATTCAAATATTTATAGTATTTAAAGTGTAGTTACAAAAAGTATCTTTATAATTTGGTCGATGTATCCATATCATAAAAATTATGTATGTCCAAATGCAGCAGACATTTCTCTCTTTTTCTGTGTATCTTTATTTGCATTATAAATGTACGGTTTTTGTGAACTGAAATAAACTGTTATTTAAAAGCCATATTTATTACATATAGTTTTATAAATATTGGATAATTGCGTGTTATAAAATTTAGGGTGGTTGCATTCATATTAAAGTCGACGCCATATGTGAGCACTAAATAACATGGGCCGGTATGGGAAAGTTACAGATTTTACCAGTTTCAAAATATTTAACAATATTTTTAAGAGCATTGATGTAATTAACAGATTGAATTAAGGTTTCAAGTACATGTGATAAAAATACTGATCACAAGAAAATTGACTAATTTTCCAAAGAAAATAGTCAAAAACTATATGTTTGTCCTATTATTCATTGCTCCAGTATGCCGCTAATGCGCATTCAGTATGACTTCATGCGCATACACCCTATATATACATTATATTGCGATAAAATAAAATTATCATGTAATTTCACTTTAATGTTAATCAAGCAATAGCTATCTTCTAAACTCTTAAATATTTTTAATTGATGTCTCTTCTTTAAACTAATTAAATTCTATAATTTAGAAAATAGTTTTAGATAACAAAACCTAAATTTATTGCTATTATTCTGTTTTTGTTTTTTCTTTAATATCGCGTTCCTTTAATAAACTTTTATTTAAGGGTTGTATTTGTAAATGGCTTGTATCTCAAAATGTAAAAAAGAAAACTTCCAAACTTTATGAATATGATACTATTTTAAAGGTAATAGTAATATCTACCTATGATAAAATTTTCAGAACTCGTGACCATCAGATAAGAGAAAAAATAATTATTGAAATAATTAATATGGGCTCTTACGGTACTAAAACTTCAAAAAATCGTAATTTTAAATCTATCGTGGTAATGCCCCCCCCCCCCCTTTTATATTACATTTTTGAAGAAAACTTATCCTATCCTATCCTATCCTTATCCTATCCGATAAAAAAAATTTGACCCAAAAATCTTCAAGGACAATTATGAAAGATAAAAAAAACAAACTAAAAAACATACATTTTCCCGTACAAGATTATTAAAACTATTTCAATTTCTTCACTTGATAATAAGATAAAAATCGTCTTATATTGTCAACAATGGTTTTGAAAATGTCCTTACTAAGTCCTTAAATATTGTATAAAATATCTACAGTGAAATTTGGATTAAGTTTCAACTTAGTTACTTCCTAAATAACTAAACTTTTTAACATTCAACTCTCTAAATTAAATGTTGTATTTTGACCTGTCACAAACTATACCCTATCATACTACTGTCCTACACTATGTATGTACCATGTTCGTTCTTGTGAAGAGGGTTAAACCGCAAACCAGACACGAGCTAGACGTTTTCCAATTAAAATTATACACCATAGGTTCATACTGCTTATTTTAGATAATATGTAGCAAGTTGTAGGTTATGTTATTATTTCTATAGCAATGTGTTAATACTTGTTGTACGTTCGCTATAATTTTAATATGGGGTTGTCACAATATATATTAATAAACATTTTTAAAAAATATGCGTTGAAAACTTGTGTACACAGTTTTGCAGTGTTTAAGTTTTAATTAAGTGAAATAATATTATATAATATGTTTATGTATGCTATGATTTTGTTGTAAAAATTAAATACTCTGACGATAATATTTATGTCAAGAATAAGTCAGAGGACCATGTAAGTGGGTATGTACCCTTTTTGGCCTCGTAATAAAAACCATTTATTATTATTATTATTATTATTATTATTAATCGTAGAATTAATTAAAAGTTACTAAGCATTGAAAATCTAAAGATATAAAAACGTAAATGACGTCACAAAACGTTATGACCAAAACAAAGTAAATGTCAAAATTAGCAGTTACTAGCCTAACTTTTTTCTATTCAGTTCTAACGCTTGTGACATCACTTATATTGTTATAAATTTAAATTTAAAATTTAAAAAAAAAAAAAAAAAAAAAAAAAAAAAAAAAAACGTCCGTACACGACTTTTGTAATTATGTAGATGTGTAGACTGTAGATGAAACACATTTTCAGAAATGTTTGTACAGAATATTCAGTTTAAAATTGCTTGAAATTCTCAATATTGAATTTAAAAACTTGTGTACTCTTTGTATTACTAAAAAAAAAAAAAAAAAAAATGCTGCTATGCGCTTCTATAACATAATAATTCGTTGTTGGATATTCTCTGCTCTATAAAATAAACTTACAGCAGAGCTTTATTTCTTTAGTGGTGAAAAGTAACTTTGCTATTACTGTACAGCATAAGTGAGCAAATATATTAGTTAAAACTCATTTCTCATCTTTATGTTTAACTTATCTTGAATTGATTTTTTTTTATTAGAATTGTAGACATGATACATCCATCCAAAAATATTTTAGAAAAAAAAAAAAAAAAGAAAAAAACTCAAATAAGCTGGCTATTCTTAAAAAGTGTTAAATAAAATATCACTGAATTAAAAGTAGAGATTCATATTATATAGGTAAGAGTTCACTGCAATCTGGAAAATCACCGTGATCAAAGTCACGTGATCAGTGATTCAACTGACTGAAGTACTTAGAGGAGGTATCTATGATAAAAGTTAACAGTAGAAGTGATTTTTTGCGAGAAATTCTTTGCCGAAATTTTTAATTCTTATCTCGTTTTTATCAAATGTATTGAAATCTTTGGGTCAAAAATCTCTATTCACGGACAAAAAATTAATACGTAATAAATTAAAGCCATAGACCACAAGAAACAACATGTGATTTTTAATGAATAAACACGAAATAAGATCTTCAAAACTGATGACAATTTTTACCAGAATGTTAATGTAACCTCACGAAAGAGCGTGAAAAAACTGTAAAGTATGCAATTTGCGTAAAAATTCATGTTTATGACGTCAGAAACATGCAAAAAAATAGTATGAAAATGTTGTGCGGGTTGCATAAATCGAATTTTCTCATCACTGCTACGGGGCTACTGTTGGGTTTTGAGATAAACTAATGTTATATTTATATAAATCCCATCAAGTGTTTTGTGATATAGACGCTTATGTTTTTCTCTGTGCTATTCCTTTAACTAGCTCATTTTCAGCATAATTTGTTCAATACAGCATAATCTATGCTGCAATTCATAATAAAAATGCTAAAAACACAAATATTATGTTGCACAGCACAATTATTTATGTCATTCTAATTGAATATCATTTATGCTATAATGACATAAATGTAGCATAAATTACATAATTTATACGTTTCGTGTTATCTTCATACAATTCTTAACGTAAGCATATTCTAATAAATCAAATCGTAGACGAGAAATGTTTTTTCATAATTTTCATTATATATATAAGTATTTAACGCCATAGACCACATAAAAGTTTTATATTTTATGATAAAACAACATGTGCTTTTTAATGAATAAATATGAAATGGGATCTTCAAAACTGATGACAATTTTTACCAGAATGTTAATGTAACCCCACGAAAGAGCGTGAAAAAATTGTAAAGTATGCAATTTGCGTGAAAATTCATATTTATGACGTCAGAAACATGCAAAAAATAGTATATGAAAATGTTGTGCGGATTGCATAAATCGAATTTTCTCATCACTGCTACTGTTGGGTTTTGAGACAGACTAATGTTATTTATAATAATTCCATCAAGTGTTTGGTGATATAAATGCTTATGTTTTTCTCTTGTCTATTCCTTTAAGCTTATACCTTTGAATTATTATATTTGTAACTGAATACCAGTTATCATTTATATATCAGTATTAACTTGAATAGAGAGCTACAAATAATATATTCCTACTTCAGTAATTATCTGCACACATATCTTTGGCTTTCCACACGATAGCACTGTCACTCGATTAATTAGAAAATCTATTGTCATAGATATTATAATTTGATAAAGGCATTGTAACATGTTCTATAATATAAAAAAAGTACTTGAAGAATATAAGTATCTCTTGTTAGAAAAAAAAAATAAACTTTTCGTCTGGAAGACAAGAAAAAAGTTTTAATCTTATTCATCACGAACAAGAAAAAAAGAGTTAGAATAATGTTTTGCAAGAAAAGAAAGATTTGTTTTTTTATGTTGATAAAAACTTTCTGACTGTTTTGACACTTTTTATTGATATAATTTGATAAAGAGGATATAAAGTTTCAGATTTTGACTCATCAGCATTCAAGTTTTTATTCTTTTACTTTTGTTTGCTCTGTGATTATTTAAGTTTTACTAACACTGAAAAATATGAAACTGACAGTAGAACATAAATTGATACTTTTTACAGTCGTGGATTCAGAGGGGGGGGGGGGGGGAGGCATAAAAAAAGGGAAAAATCACATTGAAGTTATTACCACCGCCCCTCTGCAAGCATCAGGGCAATAAAACCACGTCCAAAATCCCAACCTGAGTAATAATAATGTAAAACTGTGTATAAGTTACATACATACATAAATATCATAACGCTATAATCCCTTTCGGGGTAAGCCAACAACACAGATGTTTTATCCTGACCCAGTGATAGACCTCCACAACTTCCTATCCTGACATACTTCACTTGCTTCCTGCAGTCTCATACCTTGTTTCATACACTTCCTTTTGCATTTCATACTGCGTACATTTTTATTTTTCAAACATCTTCCAACCACCAAAAACCATTATAAATATATTATTGTTTCATCATAAAATACTCTTTTTTTCTTTTGCCTATTTAATATTTCTTGCAGCATCTATGATCGTTCTATATTCTATTTTCTATAGGCCTCAATTTAGAATTTTCAAAATTTTTAATATTTCTTAATATTAATAATAATAATATCGAACTGAATAAAAACTCTCTCTCTCTCTCTCTCTCTCTCTCTCTCTCTCTCTCTCTCTCTCTCTTCCTCTTTTGCTATAAAATATAATTGTTTAACTTTTTATCTTTGAGCCATCATTGTGGTTGAAGTATTACAAATGATGAAGAATTCTATAAATATTTCTATTTATAGGCAAAAAGGCTATTTTTTCTTCATTTTTTTTAGCAATATGCAATTTTCAATGCAAAATGGTTAATATAAAATTAGTAAAATATTCACGTTGAAATACCTTAATTAGATAAGAAGAAAATAGCGTGTAAATATATTAAAAATATTTCATTAAACTACTAAAACTTTAAATTATAAAATGATATTATACAAAAGTTGCGAAATTATCAGAATATATTTCTATTTCATAATGAAATGCAACTTATAATCATTTTAATGGATAAAATTACGTCATTTTAAATTTAAAACTTTCTTTTTATTATCTTTTTACTAGGAATTCTACTATATTACAGTTAATTGAATTTATATCCTGAATAGATATAACATTGCGAACATCACATACATAATATAAAAGAGCAAAAACTAAAATTACCTAGAAACTAAATTGAAAAAGTGACATAAAATAATTAAATGATGAAAAATTACTTAACCTTTTAACATAATAAAAAAAAAGTCCAACTTTTTTTATTTGAATTTTATTTTATTTGTTGAGACAAAGTTTGTTATTATTTGTTAGAGAGGTTTGACACTGCGGCTGTGATGACGTCACTATAGTGCAGAAGAGACAAATTAACTGGCGGTGTGTAATCCACAATACATTTCCCTTGTGACTACAAATATTATACGTAACCATATAATGTATATATGTGTGTACGAGTGTCGCATATCGTTGTTCATTTGTTCCCACTACAATTATTATTATACACCATCTATACGTTAATACTCTCTCTCTCTATATTATAAAAATTTGTGACCTTAACCGTTAAACGAGGGGGACTAAATAAACGTATTTTTTATTAGGAATAATTGATTATTTATTATAATATACATAAAAGGGAAACGTATTTTATCATATATGTTATTTAAGTTGAAAAAAAATTAAAGTTGATATATGCTTGTTGAAAATAATGTACGATCTGTCAGGATAATGTCGATGAATAAAATAAAATTCATTGTACAAGAGAAATAAAATTATATAAACACACCATATGTAAAAGAAATCAGATCAATAATTCCAAAGATATTGTGGAATATGAAAGTAATGTACATCACTTGTTTTTTCTAATATTTTCCGACTAACGAATTTATAGTTTCCTATTAATTAATATTACGAGCCTTATAATATTTTTATATTATACTGTAGCTTAAGATCAAGCCAATTATAAAACCTATTTCAGCAGTAGCGTATTTAAAAATAGCTACTTTAATATGTAAAATATATTAAACACCATTAAGTACTGTTCGTACGGCGTAATAAAAGTACAGCGTCTCTTGGCTGAAATTTTTTTTTTTAAATTTATTTAAATATTGGACAAACATTTTTTGTTAATATTGCGCAGTCAACAAATTTATGACGTCATGACTTTTTTTGCACCGTGAGAACAGAGTTTACAAAGAAATATTTAATTAATTAAAAATGTTTATAATTTATTAAGTTCTAATTATGTTTGTATGTGTATTTTACCCACTGAGAAAATATTCTACTGTAAGCATGAATTTGGCCACAAAAATAGAAAAAAACTGTTTTTATTGGTTGTAACAATAAAAATTTAAAAATTTCAATTCTGGTGAAGGTAAACATTTCCACCACCCCCCATAATAATTATCAAGCAATATTTTTGCATCAAAAGGTCAAATTTATGCCCAGTAAGATTTTTTTCTCCGTTCGGTGTACATTTAAAAAAATATTAGAACTTAATGATAAGAATATTTTTATCATCTTATTTTCCGTTTTTAATTTTTTTTAATCTATATTAATTATATTGAAATCCATTACAACTTTCCCCTTTTTTTTCTTTACAGGACAATGAAAATAAATAATAAACAGAAAAAATGATAAGTGCTAATATAAAAATCATATATAATAAATATAAATCATTAACACAACCATATTATAATAATAATAATTATAATAAAAATAATAATAAACAAATTAAGACTAAAATAATGATGTTACGATGACATTACAAGTAGCATCAACATCAACAGAATGCTGTATAACGGTGGTTAGTTCAATGACAGATAAGGCTGTATCAACAGAAGATTTACATGTATATTCACCACCACCACAAAAACCAGTCAAAATGAGTTCAGTTGTTGCTAATGAACTCATGAGACTTGAAGCTGCATTACATGCTGTAATGCAAGCAACATCACCAACAGAAGATCAAATACCTGTTGTAAGAAGAACAAGAAGTCATTCACATCATCATTGTTTTCATGATTTAACAGCTGTACATCCAAGAAAATCAAGAAGATCTGCTAGTGCTATTGTATTACAAAATAATCCATATTTACATCATCATCATCATCATCATCATTGTTATGGTGTATCACCTGGACCTAGTACTAGTAGTGATGGTTGTTCAAGAGGTATTATTAATCCTGATCATATGTGTCTACCTGTTAATGAATTAGAATTACAAGGACCATTAGTATCAAGAGATAATAGTAGTAAAAGACGTAAAAAGAAAAGGAAAAAACGTAAAAATAGTAAAATAAATTTACCAATTCATACTAGTGTTGTAACTCGTAGGGATTCAGATGAATTACCAAAGAGAGCAAGATGGACGATTGTTGCGACTGCTGGTTTATTATTATTTATGTGTGTGTTATTAGTTGGTATTACTTTAAGAATGGCTCCAATTATTGATGAAATGGGTGAGTAAAAAAATACATATTGTTTCTCTTTTTTTAAAAAAAATCTTTATAGACAACTTTTAGCTTCTTATATCTTTATTAAATACTATAAATTGAAATTTTTTAGATAACTTCAAAATTAAGATTTTTTAATATAGCGTGTATCAAATTATCATTATACCTTAGCTATCGTGACTTTATTTTAGAATTCCAAAACTCCTATATAATTATTATAGCATACTTCTTTATGTTCTCTTTTACATACCTTAATAAACTTTTTTTCACAGAAATTTATCGACTGTATTTTAAAAAAAAAAGTAATAAATTAAATTTCTTTCTCTCATCATACATTTATAATACAAGTATAATGTATTAATTTTACTTAGATTGTTGCCTCAAAATAGACAAGTATAAATGATTTTCAATAAAATGTTTAAAAATAAATACTTAAAATATACAACCATGGTTAATATTCACGTTAAAAATTATGTAACATGAAATAATTAGGTTATATAATTATGTGTTATCATTAAAAAATTCCTCAACTGAATAAAAATGTTTTTTAATAGAAAGACTTTAAATTATATTTTAAACAAAATTTAGTTAATTTGCTTCCTCCTATCTAAAGACAAATTATTATAAAGTTTAGAAACTTACAAAAGGAAAACAAAAAGAAACAAAATTTCAAGTTAACGTTAAAAATTATTACAAAAAAATGGAGGAAAAACGTGAATCCAAACTTGAATAGATTAAAAACTATATATAATATTTATATATCAGTTTTATACACATTATAAAAAAAGTATATATGGCAAAAAAAGCTTTGAATTGCAATCCATTGTGGTGCATTCACAAAATTTTGATTTCTTGCATAACAGTTTCCGCATGAAAAATGCATTAAAAATTAAAAATGTATTTGAAAAGGCTAAATTTAATATAATATTATCTTTACGTTCATTGCAATGTGATTTCTGATTTTCTCCTTAATCAAGGCATCCTTAAATAAATACTTCTTTAGGATGCCTTGCCTTATTACCTATTAAGATATCACATATTTTTTTAATATTAATTTTCTCAAGTACAGTACAGAGTTTACGATATTGTCTGCTCTGTAATAAAATCATTGTTAAACCATTTTGATTTTTTCATTACATCAAGTAGATTGGAGTAATAAAATGATATTAATTAAGTACCGAAGTACTTTCTAGAAATATATACATAATATAAAATAGTTCAAGGGTTAGAGAGTATACGTAATACATTTTTTATTTTTTAATTAAGTTTTATTGAGAGTTTGTAATTTAACGCCTATTTTTTATTGTTTTATTGTTAAAAAGATTTAAGTAGTTCTTGTTTATCTTCTACTTTGCAGCTTAGCAACTCTGCATCATTATTAATGATTGCAAAAAACGAATTATTTTCAATGAATGCACTTTTTATTGTATAATAATAGGATTATTTAATATAGATCATTATTAATTTTTCAATGCAAATGCAACTATTCTTCATTAATAATTTCTAAAAAATAGAAATAAAAAAAAAGACTTCTATCTTTTAATACTATGATTTTTTTTTTATTCAGGTAATATTTTATTCAAATAAATAGTTATACCACTTAAAAATTTAAACTGTTGTTTGAAAAAACTTGTAAAAAATAACGCTTGTTTAGATTTATGTGCTGCATAATATAGTTAAATTTATAATTACTATAAAAAAAACTCAAAAGTTACTTAAGCTTAATGGGTTGCATTATAAAGTATATAAATAAGGTAGAATTTTTATATTAAGTTGCATAGAAGAAAAAAATTAATAAGAAATTGCTTTAAACTTCTTGTTAAAACTTTTTTTAATTGCTCAATAAAAAAATATGCAATATATATATTGAGAAATTATATATTTTCTTATAATATTTACTATACATAATAGAGACTTCTATTATCATATTTTTATTAATATAATATTAGAATTGTACTTGTAAATTGAATAAAAATTTAATATAATAAAAAAATTGAAGAACGTTCTGAATAAGAGAATATAAAAAATTAAAATGAAAGAAATATAAAACTCATTATATAGTTTTTTTATTTAAATAAAAATTTCACTTCAAAGAAAATAATATGAAAAATAATGATAATTATAATAAAAATTAAATTGAACTTGCGGTGTAATGAATGGGTTTTGTAATTTATATAGAAAATAATCAATATTTTAATGAAGAAAGATAGAATATGAAAGTAAGACTGAAAGAGAGAGAGAGAGAGAGAGAGAGAGAGAGAGAGAGAGAGAGAGAGAGACTTGAACAATAAATCGAAACAAAACAATAGTCATTTTCACGTAGACTTAAAATCATTGCTTGCTTTGGTTTTAGCTTTAGTATGACTGCATATTATAACAAAACAAAAAGTCTAAAAAAAAAATAATAATAATAACAATAAAAAAAAATAAAAAAAGTTTTATACACATAAATTTTTCGCATGTTTATACATACAACAGAGAATATACAAATTGAAAACGATAAGGTCAAATGTTAATAGATTGTTTATATATACTGCCCACGCATGAGTCAAGTCAAATTTTTTTTTTTTTACGTATATTGATAAAATGTTTTATTAGCGTGTGAATATACCAAAATATTTTATAACTATAATAAATGAATTTCAAATATATTCATTTGAAATCCAATTTAAATGTTTTTTAATTTGACGTAGGCGTCGTTACCCCTGCAGATTTTTACGTTATGCAACCAGTTGGTTACATATGTTATGAGGTGTTGCATAAAATTCAGGGGCTTTGACTACAATTTTTATTACTTTTATGATTAAAATAAGAGTTTTCAGGGTGTTAAATTAAATATTGACTTATAGTTTAATTTATAATACTTTAATGCTTTTTATATAACTTTAAGGGAAGGGGTTAGAGTTTTAATATCTCCATATATTGATCACATGTCACAATATATATCATTTTAAACAGCTACCTCTGGTAAAAATTTCTTCATGGAAAGTCTAAATCACGTAATGTATGATGTATTTATGTTGTTATAGCATAAATTATGCTAAATTAGAACAACATAATAATTATCTTGTACAAAATAATATTGTAGCTAGTAATTATGCTGTATTGAACAAATTGTGCTGAAAATGAGCTAGCGTAATTATTATGTATTTATTTTTGTTTATGTAGGTATATCACCATTGAAATATGGATAAATAATTGTTGTATTTGACTTCTCATCTTTCTAACTGACGAAATTCAAAATTTTGTTTAGTAACTAACTGCCTGTATATATTTTTTTTATTTTTTTTATTTTTTTTTTGCTTTGAAGTAACATGTATTGGACGAGGATCACTATTATGATAATTTGATAACTCCTCTCATTATGCTAACAATGTTAATGCTAAGAATATCTGAAGTAAAGTATTTAATATGAAATAAAACAAAAATCTAGAAACTTCTTTAGAAAGAGGTGCGTGTATAAAAGAAAGAGAATAATGTTCTAAAAATTTAAATCTCGATCTTCAAAGAAAAGTAATGAATTATTTATCATTAATATCACGTGTAAAATGGATATTGATTTCTAATATCCAATATATTTTCAACATTCCATTATATTTTATACTAAAATAAATTCTATTACGTCACTAAAATGTAACATATTTACAGTTTTTTTATTATTTACAGTACCGAAATGAAATGAATAATTTGCAATTTTAAAGTTGCATTTTATTGTGCACGTTTTTTTTATTTCCGTGCGATATATTGCTGGTGTACTATGGCATTAAGTGTATAGATGTAAAACAAAAATTTGAATTTATATGTATCTTAACTCAGCTACAACAACAACAAAATGGGGTTTTCAAAATAATAATAATAAATGGTTTTTATTAAAGATTATAAAAACTAAAATATTAGTAAAACTTTCTTCACCTATACTGTTACATTAATGCTGTTCGTAAACCCTGTTCTCTACACCAAAAATGACGATCACCTATGGTTATTCAAATGGAATGCGCATTTTTTGGTGCAAGAGAACAGGGTTTACGAACAGCATTATTAAAAATTATTATGTAGAAAGTAAGTGTACTATATTAACCTTAACGTAAAAAGAGAGGTTAATTTCATATAATAAAGACTATCTTAATCACGCATACAGAATGAAACAATTACGGACGCTGTTGTAGAATAATGCAACACTGAAACGTTCGTGCACGGTAGATTAAAGAACACTTAAAAAATATCATTTTTTTTTTTAATATAGTTAACACTTTCAGATATTTTTAACACTTTCAGCAGATTTATAATAACAACTTATTTAAATTAACCTAGATAATTATTGAAAGGAATATTAATTTTTTTAAACGTTTATCAAATTAAGAATATATTTTTTTATTGCATGCATCGTGTATTTAAAATAATAAATAATTAAAAGCCACTTGTCGTGACGATAAATACATGTTTTACTTCAACAGCACTTTTCTAGTACTTTATCGCAAGTGGTGGCGTGATATTTATTATTTTTTATTTTTAACTCTCGAATAAAAAAAATCGTGTTACAGAAATAACTTTATAATTAAACTTAAAAAAAAAAAAAAAAAGGAAACGTAATGTTTTGTTTTAAAAACTAAGAGTTTATGGGCTTCATAAGATTTCTATTTTACAAATTTGAAATTATTAGAAAAATTTAGCAACCATAATAGAAGACTTGCAAAAAGAGGGTTCGGTGATTAAAATAAAAATAAACTGAGAGGCCAACAGTACTAGCACAGAGCTAACAGTCACCTTTGTGTTCCTGTATCAATTTAACATGCTCTCTTATGGAGGAATGAAGCAGCTATCACTCAAGCTGGGATATTTTCTTGGTAACAAAATTTTTACTGTAGCTTACTAAGCCTTGAAGGTTTAATTTTCCAAAACTTCAGGTAAATTGAATAAACAAATAATTTGAAATTAAATATACTATATAATTCAGGATAACAAAAGCTTTAACTCAGTAAGCTACAGTAAAAATTTGAGTATCGAGAAAACAAATCATAACTTGAGTTGTGACTGCTTCATTTACCCATAAAGAAGCAACACAAATAGAAACACATAATAGCACATTATTGTTAGTATTGTTGTGTTTTGTTTCTTGCACTAAATACTCTTTTTGCATTACAGTATATTTTGTTTGTTGAACTCATGTTGGAGAATAAGAGAGAGAACTTTTTTTTTCTAATATTTGATTTACAACAAGCAGTATTATATTAGACCACTGAATTTGATAATGAAACACTATTTTTTATTATTGTTTTATCGTGCTTCACCATTTCCTTGGCTTTATCCAGTTATCAGATTCTACGGGATGCCGGCAACGGCCTACATCCATTCACTTATGTCCACTATGGCTTACGGAAACCATGGAAATGTCTTGGCAGGCTAGTCGGAAAACTCGAGTGAGCGTCTTCATAAGATGCATGTGCAATGAGCAATGAGTCATTCACACTTCATAATGCATTAACTTCACACGCACTAGGAGCATAGTGATATTACATATGGATATATAACTTAAAATTAAGTGGTCTGATCTTAAGTACTTGGCTATACCAACCGATATTAAGAAATATATTTATAATATTGAAATATTGAAATACAGTAAGCTATTACTTGATTTTTTTATACAAAGTTTAAAAGTATATTTTTAAGTACGCTAAAATACAATATTCATTTTTATTTTAATCAATGTTCAGAAATTCTTTACTTCTCTCTCTCTCTCTCTCTCTCTCTCTCTCTCTCTCTCTCTCTCTCTCTCTCTCTCTCTCTCTCTCTCTCTCTCTCTCTCTCTCTCTCTCTCTCTCTCTCATTGAAAGCTTTTCATCGTGAAGAAATTTCAAGTTTGAAGCAAACGCAGAGTAGAGGTTATTGGGGCAAAGAAAATCTATATTTAATATTTTTCTGTGGACTCTCATAAATATTTTTTTCTTGCGCTCGAATGAATCTTTTCTTAATATTTTGTCATAAAATAAATCAGGAAAAAAAATAAAAGAAAATTTATTAAATTCTTTAAATACGAAGAAAAAACCTTTTTTGAAGAAAAAGCAATACGATAAACATTATGAAAACTCCTTAATATTACAAATTGACAAATTATAATACTTTATTATTGAATTTAACATCTAGAGGAAATGTATAGTTGTTTAAAATTTATTGTAATATTATTACTATTTTTACAAACAAAATCATTATTATATAATTATTATTATCATCATAAATTAAAACAGCTATTTATTCCTGTTTATACTGTAAAAGCACGCGGACACTTAAAAAATTATTTTCACCTTGCACAATATTTCAATTTCAGTGAACTTCATTACTTTAAATTATTAGAAGTCATATAAAATGGTGGTCACCGGCTTAAAAATACATTTTTTTAGTAATTGTATTATAACACTTATATCTCATTGAAATTTTTGTAGCCATAATGCAATTGTACCACACTTCACTGTGTTTACTCTGTTTTTCATTGTGTTTTACTAAAAAAATTATTTCAATTGGCTTATGGCCATACAATGCAATCAGATGGAGATTTTATTTGACGCAAAACTCTATTTAAATACATGTTATTTCTATATGTCAATAGAAAAATAGTCAATAGTAAAAATACTAAAAAAAAAAATTTGAATTGAAAAAAAATTAAAAAAATCACGCACAAGGACAGTTTTTGGTGGACGCGTGTTTCTATGCCACCTGATATATGATAAGTGATAAGTAATATACTGTATATGATTGGCTAGCGCGCTACACCGGTAACATAATATATTGCATTGATCAGTCAAGTTCTATTGAATCATGCGTATGTGAGACACTCAACTAAACTTATAAAATGCAAATAGCATTTTTTTCTTTTGTAAGTACTTTATCAAATAAAGAGTACTTTAAATAAAGATGAAAATAATAAAGGAAAAAGCGCTTATCTTATTATTTGAGAAGTTCTATTATACCATACTCCTCCAGTGTTTCAATATATGGAGCCTTTGATGGTTTTTGAGAGTAATTTTTTTCCTTCTACATTATCATCATACTCTATAAAAAAAGCTCATTTTGTGTGTGTTAGTGTATATGTGTCACTTACTTTTCCATTACTTGAGTATATTCAAAAGAAAATGATTGCGCGTAAAAAAAAAAGTGAGATACGAGGTGTGAAGAATTACTTTTGCCTTCAGAAACTATACCATACTCTATGTAAGCTTTATATCTTGCAATGAAAAATTGCATCATTAAAATGACTGATATTTACTTACGTAATTATTGCCAATTTAAATTTCTTTTTAGTAACGGTTATTTTATATTAAAGACGGAGAACACCTTGAACAAAAAAATTGTTTAACATGCCCGAAAATTAATGTTGATTTGACGGGAGTCATTGATTTCTAATTTATTTTCCATTCACTAAATGGTGCGTGCATACTCTGACGTCACAGCTCGTATCATAATAATAGATTTGTATTTCAGGCGCATAGAGGAGTTTTCCAACCCTATTACACGAACCTTGGCTAAAACAAACGCCAATATAGTAATACATAAACAACATTATTTAGTATACAAAACAACAATACAATTACCAACTATCAGGTGGACACAGGAACATCCTGATGACTTAAAAGCCAGCTCAATAACAATTAAAAAAAATTAATATAGTGCACGTGCGCGTAAAACAAGCGAGCTGTGACGTCACTGTCCGCACGCAGCATTTTGTAAATGGAAAATAAATAAGAAATCAATGACTCCGGCCAAATTTAAGTTGATATTTAGGTTTGCTAGGATACCTAATCGGAGGGTGGGCGAGCATATTTTGGTTTGCTTTGATAAAAGTCAAGTAAAAGGCGGAAAAGTGCAGCCAGTGAATATCTCTCTTATTGTTATTCATCGACTCGTATTGATGCGGTAAAAATACGTAAAATCCTTTGTGTCCCATTTCTTATAAAACATACTGTATATTTCAAATCCAGAACTATACAAAATGATGCACACTTTTAACAATCCAACAAAAACAGATACGTAAATAATAGTTGTGAATACATTACCATATATCATTATTCACGCAATTCAAAATAAATTAAGCGTAATAAATTTCAAATCAAATATCACTGAATCATTAAAATTCATATATATATATAAGTACGATCGAACAAAATTATAATTTAATTACATGATACAACATTGAAAATTTAATTATTTATGTCATGGTCAATTATTTTGATACTCTAGATACTAAAATTTATTTTTAATTTTCCTAGTATCTTGAAAGATTAATGCTATACTGCCAATTTTCTCAGAAATAGCAACAGCAGTATGTAATTCAATTACTTTGTTGTTTTTTTATATTATACAACATTTTGTGTATAATTGTGAATTAATGATGGAAGTCCGACAACTATATACCAGTTGGATTAATCCATTTGTTTTCATATATAGCATAGAGATAAAACTGTGTTTACATGATGGTTTCTTTTTATATAAAATTATTTTTAAATCTCTATCAAATTAACATTTTTTATAGTTTTTTTTTGTCTCTTGTTATACTGTACGTAATGTGAATTGATGAAATATTAACACAAAATTATTTCATAGGCTAATATGTAAATAAAAAGCGTACAAAACAAAAATTTACTTCTAAAATTAAAATTAGCAAAATTTGAGGTTTCCAAATTTTTATTTCATTTTTATCACCAACACCTATAGTTTTGTGTACCAAAGGGCCCCGTAAGGTCCCAAATATGGTAACTATGATTTTTAATTATTTATATATGAAAGAGCGTCACTTTATACATAAATGACATAAGTTTCAGTTTCGCTAAACCATTTTTATTTTTTGACCCCCATTTCACCCATTTCATTTGGTAAAAAAAATTAAGGGTTCCTAAATTCGGGCTCCCAAGTAATTTTACAGAAAAGGCCATATATTAATTACTAAGGTGAACTATGGTAAAAATTGAGTCTTCCCTTTAAATTATAACGATATTCGTATTATTCGTGGGGTACACAAGAAAAACATTCCTTGTTACTTCATAATATACTGTATACTGTTTGTATTTTAATTCCACAAACGAAGAATTAGTATTATTTATTTATATTTACACATGGTCTTTTTTTAGGGCGGATTATGATAAAAAAATGTTTTCAAGTTTAATGTTTTGAAAGTTTACTTATTATTTGAAATGCATAAAATAACAAGAAAAACGGTCTTCAACTTTAACAATTTTCTAAAAGATAACTTACGTTATTAATTAAAGGCGTAGAACACCTTGAACATGCCTAATATCCCAACATACCTAACATCAACGTTGATTTGCCCGGAGTCATTGATATCTAATTTATTTTCCATGCACGAAATGGCAGATGCGGTTTTGTGACGTCACAGGTCACCTGTTTCCGCGCGCGTGGATCAGTGAGCTGTGACGTCACAAACCCGCATCTGTCATTTTGTGAATGGAAAATAAATTAGAAATCAATGACTGCGGCCAAATCAACATTGATTTTTTGGTATGTCAGGATATTAGGCATGTTTTTTGTTTAAGATGTTCTACACCTTTAATTATTTCATCAATGTTGCAATTATAGTTGTCATATTCTTTTTCTAATAGAAAATCAATCATAAAGGTATAATTAATGCATTCATTTATTTTTCATGACTTTATAAAGAAAATAATTATTTAACAATTTGGTGCGCCAAGTTACAACCAATAAAAGAATATGTAAATACACCTTTATAGTTTAATACACTTACAACACAACAATGGAAATTATAAATAGGAAACATGCATATTTTATGCATAACATTTTTTTTATTGTTGAAGATTTCTAAACAAGATATATGAAAACCATAACAGAATATTGTTGCGCAATGATAAACATTTCAAAACAAAATTCATGTAAATACTACTTTACTTTACTATTGCTGTTGTACAGAATTAGCATTTTAAATTTGCAAAATACCGCAGAGAGTTGCACCAAACAACGTTAGATTGCAGTACAGAGGTACATAATATATAACAACAAAAACATAGCAATAAAAAAACTTTTCATATTAAATTAACAGTAAAAATATATAATAGAAACACTCAAATGCCTCATAAATCAAATATTTATTCAAGAACAAAAAAAAAGTAACCTAATTAGATTTGCAGAGTTAGTTATTATAATAATAAATAACGTACGATATTACGTTTATTTTTCGTAAGTGCAATCAGTAAGCTAAATCTTGGGTATGTATTATTATTATTATTTTTTTAGTACAGTGCTTGTGCGGATATGCGTGCATAAAAATTAAGTAATAAATATTATGTTGTTGAGCTGTACTCTACATAATATAATATAACAATGAAGTGTTTATATTACGGCCATAAGTTGCATACCATTTAACCGTGAGCTAACCGTGAACTGCAACGTACGGCCGTTAGTAACTTTTACTGTAAAGATTTTTATTTCACTTCAACATTATTCAATTGAGCTATTTTATTTTCATTTTTACTTTTAAATGTTTTATTGGTTAAATTTAATCGCTCGTTTGAATGCAGCTACTGTATATACGTATTAATGATATTTATTTATATTTGCTTTAATGGTCTGAGTTAAAAATTTAAATCAGGTTGTAAAAAAAAAATACAAATAAGAGAGAGAGAGAGAGAGAGAGAGAGAGAGAGAGAGAGAGAGAGAGAGAGAGAGAGAGAGAGAGAGAGAGAGAGAGAGATTAGATTGTTATGTGTAGTAGTATTATAATGCTTTTACATTAAATAATGCAGTTTTTTTTAACATAAAATCATATTGCGTCTATAATAATAAAGCTATTTTTGTGTATCAAATGCCAAGCTCTTATTTTTAATATATATATATAAAAAGTCACACTTTTTTTAAATCTCCAGAGGATTGAAAAATTGGAAAAATATGGAGTTTGAAAACACACACACACACATACACCAATATATAAAGAAGCAAAAGATTTGGAGGATCTCTCGACCACAAAAGATTAAAGTATTCTCAGTAGACTCTTGATTTAATACGCTTCAGCTCTCTCTCTCTCTCTCTCTCTCTCTCTCTCTCTCTCTCTCTCTCTCTCTCTCTCTCTCTCTCTCTCTCTCTCTCTCTCTCTCTCTCCTCTGTTAACTTAGACTTGTTAGAACCTCATAGCAAAGCTACTGTGGTCAACCTGTCTACGTCAATGTGACTCAAAAATTTCAGCTTAATTTTGACAACATTACTGTTAAATAATGTGTTAAAGTCAGATAAATATATCACTTAAATTTTAGAAATATAACACTGGTGGTGACAAACAACATAGAAAGAACAATCTTATTTTAAACACAAGTTTACGTGATTAGTTTTAAAGAAGCCCTCCTCCTTGCTTCCAATCAGTCTGCAGAACTTAAAGCCATAGACCACATAAAAAAACATGTGCTTTTTAATGAGTAAACATGAAATGGTATCTTCAAAACTTATGACAATTTTTACCAGAATGCTAATGTAGCCCCACCGTGAAAATACTGTAAAGTATGCAATTTGCGTGACTATTTATGTTTCTGATGTCAGAAACATGCAAAAATTAATAAAAAAAATGTTGTACGGATTGCATAAATTGAAATTTTCTGATCACTGCTACGGAGATACAGTTGAGTTTTGAGAGTTATTTATGTAAGTCCCATCAAGTGTTTAGTGATATAAATGCTTATGTTTTCTTCTGGTCTATTCCTTTAAGAATTAAATAAATGCTAAGTTTCGAAACACTTTAAAAATAATAATAATAATTAGAGAAAATTTTATTTCTCTTAAAGATGATCTACTGTATTTTATATTTATCTTCATAAAGATGGCGATTGAGCGCAAGGATGTATGTACAACCGATGTTAACTACATATTTTATTACTATTGAAATTGGGAGCATGTTTTTCTTAAAGGCGTAGAACACCTTGAACAAAAAAGTTGTGTAATATCAATTAGAAATCAATGACTTCGGCCAAATCAACGTTGATTTTCAGGTTTGTTAGGATATTACACAACTTTTTTGTTCAAGGTGTTCTACGCCTTTAAAAGAATAAAATTGCAAATTTAACGCAATGTTAAAATTTAGTAACACAACCGTGTTTACCGAAGTGTTGTTACTGACAAGGGATATCATTCTTATTGTATCCCATTAATTTATAATGCTATATTCCATCAGATGTAAAACAATGCGATTTTTATTTAACATTTAAAAACGCAGTACAAAATAATTTTTCTTCAAAATATTTTTTATTAGACTATATTTAGTGTTGAATTACGTAAAGTATGATTAAATTATTACTCTATTAAAATTTTCATATCACAATCATATATTATTAATAGTCCATTTTTGTGTGTATGTGAAATATATAATATAATATATATATATATGACTTGTTCTACTCTGTTAAGACATGGAAAGTAATAAAATATTATATCTTTTAAGACGGGAAATCAGGTACTACGGGATTTGACTAAAAAGTTGTAAAGAAAGAAAAATCTGAAATTTTGAACAGTGATACATTAGAATATGGTATCTTCAAAAATGTAACAATTTTATGGCGTTCACCATGCTAGATTTTAAATTATGATTTTTTGAAATTTTAGTCCCATAAGAGCCTATGTAAATGTCATTAATTATTTTATCTCTTATCTGATGGTCATGAGTTCTAAAATTTTGTAGCTGATACTATTAACTTTCAAATTGCATCATAAAGTTTCAAAGTTTTCTTTTTAGATTTTGAGGTGCAATCTATCTGATTTCTGAATACAGCCCTGAAAATAATAATAGTTTTATTTATTTTTATGTAACTTGCATACTACTTGATATTGTTGCAAACTTATGAATCAAAATCGTTTTTCAATAAAAAAAAAATAATAAAGTGAATTATTTTATTACAATGTGTACAACAATATGAAATGTTTTCAAATACAAATCTTCTATTAAAAATAAAAATAAAATTTCTTTATGCACTAAAATGAATTCCATCTATAGACTCAAAAGTCAATAATAGCTTTTGAATAAAACAAAATTAAGTCCCTTGAGTAAAAAATTTAATGTACTTTTTATCAAAGCTTCTTATTTTAAGTAAATTTGTGTGTGATAAATACTCAAACTCTCATAAGAAGAGGAAATTCAATTTACTAAGTTTAACGTTGCGATCGGATATACAACTTTACTGAATCTCTACAAAGTCATTTTTAAATTGATTTTTTAACCACATATTTCAAGAACGGATAAACGTATTATTTCGAACTTATAAGACTTTTAGCATGTTTTTGCAAACGCTACCATCATAGTTTACTAAATGGGTAAATGGGTTTATAGACCTTTTTTAATAATAATAATGAACGGCTTTTATTGGCCGAAATCAGGCGTACAACCTCTCAATTTAACCCAACTGTTTTACAGCACAGTCAGTTACAATATATAATAATTAATAGTGTTAGATATATAATGTTAAAAAAAAAAATTAAAATTAATGTTGACAAAATTTCACTAAAATAAGTTCATTTATAAACACAATATTTTAATTTGAAAAGTTTTCCTTTCACTAAATTACATAATTTAATGACCTTGTTATTATTTTTAATTTCAAAAACTTTTTTAACAAATTTAAAGGGATTCATTGAAAGCTACAAATTTTTAAATAAATAAATAAATATTGATTCATTTATTATAAAAAGAAAGAGAAAAAAGAGAGAGATAGAGGCAGGGTGAAAGAAGGATTATTGAACAATTTTAAGCCCTCGTCGTTAAAAATTTAAAGTATTTATATTTGTCTAGACGAATTTTTTTTTGTGACTGTTGCAAAAAAAAAAAAAAAAAAAAAAAAAAAGGAATAAAAAAATGCCACTTTTAAAGCTAACATAGTGCTATCTTTTAAAACATTAATTTCAATATTTACTACTATATAATATGACTCGCTGTCGTATTATTTTACAGTAGATAAAACACGTATGAATATATTTCATTTCCAACAATTAAATAAATTCATTTAAAATTTAAAACCAATCATATTTGTATTATATTAAAATTTATTGAATATATTTATTGGTCAACTAATTAATTATTTATTAAATAAATATTCCGGATCATCAATATTTCAAAATGAATATTTTAACTTTATTCATGGTAAATAAAACAATATAGATAAATATATGCAAAATATTTAGCTCAATTATTTCGAATCATTATTTTGAATATTAAGTTGCGTATGTTATTGAATGCTTTTTTTTTTTTTTTTTTTTTTTTTTTTTTTTTTTTTTTTTTTTTTTTTTTAATTGACAAAGTCCGGGCCTTAGTTTGAGTCTACATAAGTTTACACCTGATTTTTAATAAAATTTAAATCAAATATAAAAAATGTCATTGTAAAAATCTTGAACACAAATAAATGTATAGGTGGTATTAAATTAAAATAATATTTTTATTGTAAAGTGGCATTTTAAAAATGCGTTTTAGAATATATTTTAGGTTTACGATCACTTCTCAATGTCTATGTCTATATAATGATATATTATACTGTAATTAAGCTGTACAGCATATCTCTGCACTTCGTTTGTTGTTTGCTAGCTAATGATTTAGTATGTTGTAAAATATCTAGCCTCTTCAGTCCACGAATTTTTTAAAAATTAATTCATTCACGCAAAAAAATTAATACTAAAAATGTAAATATATAACCTATAGAACACAGGTATTATTATACTACAATAATACCTAATGCATGTGCAATATGCTACAATAAAGATGTGATTCACTTAAATTAAGGCGGGAAATCAGCTACTGCGGGATTTGACTAAAAAGTTTTAAAGACAGAAAAATCTGAATCTTTGTACAGTGATAAATTAGGATTTGGTATCTTCAAAAATGTAAAAAATTTTGGGGGTCACCATGCTAGATTTTTAATTATGATTTTTTGAAGTTTTAGTCCCTTGGAAGAGCCCATTTTAATTTCAATAATTAATTTCTCTCTTATCTGATGGTCACGGGTTCTGAAAATTTTATCATAGGCAGCTGTTGCTATTAACTTTCAAATGGCATAATAAAATTTGGAAGTTTTCTTTTTAGATTTTGAGTTATAAGCCATCTATATACAATCCTTAAGTGATATTGTAGTTTATATAACTACCTGTTCCAAATTAAAGTATAGTGTACCTATTGCAAAATACAGGATTCATGTACATAGGTAGTAATTTTTTTCCTTGTTTTTGTATATTTTAACCACGTTTTTGTGCGGCTCTCAGAATGACAAAATTCGTCTCGTTTGTCAAAAAGTTTTTCTTAATTTTGCAGACATCCTACCCACTCTAGAATGCTCAAAATAGGCTTAAAAATCACGTAAATTCAGGGGCGTTTTCTGGTCCGCAATTTTTGTATTTTATCTCAATTTGTTCGTTATGTTTCAATTTTTTTTTTAATTTTTTATTGAATTATCTGATGTCCACTGTATTGTTATACTGGGACCTGACTGGGACTGAAGAAGATAGAGTCAAGGCTTAGCTTTATTTCTCCGGTGGTGAAAATCAACTTTGCTGCATTGTATTGTATTTTTGAACCAACATAGTTAACACTTCACTCTTTTTCCGTGCGTGAAAATTCTACTCTAAAATATTTAAAAAATATATTTATTTAAGTTTTAAAAAGAACATAGATAACCTTTTAAAACATTTTAGCAGGATAACAAAGTTACAAAATGGGATACTTAAAAGAAAAAAACTTTTTTCTTCTCTGTATAAAAGGAAAAAATAATAATAACAATAAAGAAAATATTATCCCAAATAATAACAATAAAAACAACACCATTGTTGCAATGAAAAATATAAACTTTTTGTTCTATAGTAGATAATATAAAATTCTTTTATTGTCTTTTTGGGACTTAAAAAAATGACACTTAAGCATTATTTTGTTTACATATATGAATTGAAAAATAAAAACTATAAAAATACAAGAAGAAAAGAACAAAAAAAGAGAACTTGCTGAATCTTTCTTTATAAATGTATTATAAAATTTTTTAATGTTTAATTCAATTACTCCCGCGACACTATGTTTTATGTTACAAACAAGATAAACGTGTTGGTCTCAAGGGAAAGGAGACGAGGTGAAAGGGGTAAAAAAGAGAGGGAGAGTTTGGTCTATTTTTGTAACCATGACGTCACGGAGGGTCTATATATACAGATAGAAATAAAAAAAAAATTCCCAGCCAATATTATATCATTTTAAGTCATAAAAATATTATATTAAAATCTCTATATTTTGAAACTTTTTTTATGAGTAATTAATAATAACTTTACTAACAATATTGTACCCTAGTTTTATTTTATCTTTTTGCAGTAAAGTATATTTTTTATTGAATTATAAAAATGATTTCATACTATGAATAGAGGTTGATAATTATGATAATTTAGAATAGTAACTTTTATTTAAAGGCGTAGAACACCTTGAACAAAAAAAGTTGTGTAATATCCTAACAAACCTGAAAATGAACGTTGATTTGGCCGAAGTCATTGATTTCTAATTTATTTTCCATTCACGAAGTGCCGCTGGCGGTCAATGACGTCACAGCTTGCTTGTTTTACGTGCGCGTAAACCGGCCGAGCTGTGACGTCAGTGACCGCCAGTGAATGGAAAATAAATTAGAAATCAATAATTCCGGCCAAATCAACGTTGATTTTCAGGTTTGTTAGGATATTACACAACTTTTGTGTTCAAGGTGTTCTACGCCTTTAAAAAATATAACATAGCCTTATAACACTTCAACCATTTTATTATATAGAGCTAAACTATTTATGATGAAAAACATCATCTTTGTTTTACTACTACTTTCTACACGGATTTCTTCTTTTTGATTGATCAATGTATTAGTAAATGCATGATATATTTCTTTAAAAGTTTAGATATGAAAATTGGTGACACAAGATTAGATAGAATATATAATGAATGATGGGTGATGAATGAATGTGAGGCTTAAGAAAAGGTGACTAAGAAGTATGGAAGTATAAGTGCGTTACGTGTGGTGGTCATGTAGAAAAGATGAATGATGAGAGGATTGTAAAAATGGTTTTTCATAACCAAAAGGTAAAGGCAGGTCTAAAATATCGTGCTCTTATGTGGTTGAAAGATGCTTCGAGAAAGACCACTGTGTATACGTAGTACTATAGGTGTAAAAGAAAGTGTATGAAGCGAATTATGAGTCTACTCTGTATAGATGAAGTAATAAAAGGGATGTGTGTCAGAGTTTCAGTATAACAGAATGTGGAGATCAATCACCATAGGTCCAAGGAAAGAGTACTTTTAATTTACCCTGAAAGATATGTAATAATATCATGCATGTACTGTACATTATAAAATAAAGTATATCACAAAAAAATTATTAACCAAATAAAGTTCATGATTCATTTTGAAATTTTTTTATTTATTTGAGAGCAAAAAATATTAGAAACATTAATATAGAATTTCAATATAATTATTAGCAACATTGCCTTTTTTTAATTTAATATTTCTGATAACTTATCTCATAAATGAATATTATTCTCCATATTATTTGATCCACTATTTATTTCATGTAAGTGTAAGAGAAGACTATTCTGGGGCTGTTACTATATAAGCCTGAACATTACCCTTTTAAGAAATAATGTATTATTATAATTATTCTATAAAGTTTATTATTTATAGTTTAATATTTAATTTAGTTCTGCTATATACAATTTTGCTATGCGTCTAAACTCATTGTCATTTATATTATCTAAAATTTCTACTATTTTCATTCAAAAGTTGTTTATTATTATTTAATTTTATAGACCCCTTGCACATCCTTGCGCTTTGTCGCCATGTTTGTGGTGCTTAATGCATTGTCCAGCATAGGGGAAACACCATTTCTCCTAATTTTTTACATTAATAAGAACTTATTTCAACTGAATAAATTTTTCTCGTATTCTTTGAACTTATTAAGAGCTAGAAATAAGGCTTTGATTGAGGTTTGAAGCTTCTTTTGCTATTAAAAAAAAATAACGTTTTTCCTATGCTGGCCTATGTATTCCTGACCAACAAAATGGTGGCTCTTAAATATGAGTGCGACCAGTCTACTCAATTTATAATAAAAATGTTTTTAAATTTAATCACATACGTGGTAAAAAATAAATCTTAAATGTCTGTAACTGACGTTCTCGACAATATTGACTGAATTTCAAAATATCAATGAAGAAGTGAAAAAGTGTGGTAAACATGAACTCTTTCACAAGTCATATAGAATACATTTAAATTTATTCCTAGACGCAAAGTAATTTGCATTCATAGCATACAAAAAGTGTTTGCTTTATGATATATAGTTTCGTTTTCTTCTCTTATATAACTTTATTACATTTCTACCAAGAATTTGGTTTCCAAGGGTAAAATTGAACAGAACACAAAACATTTTGTAAGATTGTTGTTAATATTTCATCTCTGTTACTTGCAATTTTATCGTCATTTTCAAATCCCATCTGTAAACTTTTATATTTTTCTCGTAACAAAAAATAATAATAATAATAAAATTACTAGCTTTTACTTTGATGTTAATTTTTAAATTTACACAGCATTTATTTGATGTTATTATACTTGTAATAACTTTGAATATAAATTAACCTATAAGTTCTACCTTATAGGGTGTATGCGCATGACGTCATACTGAATGCTTTTTGACGTCATACTGAAGCAATGAATAACATTTCTCAGCATAGTAATGACGTGGCTTTTTGGTATTTTCTTTGCAAAATTAGTTTGTTATTATTATTTCAAAACTTGAAAAACTAATTGAACCTGTTAAGGGTTCTCTTCAGTTCACTTGTATCTCAAAATCTAAAAATAAAAGTTCCTAATTTTTTGATGCCATCTTAAAGTTAATGGTAACAGCTACCCTTGATAAAAATTTCAGCACCCGTGACCATCAGATAAGAGTGAAATTAATTATTGAAATTAACATGGGCTCTTATGGGACTAAAACTTCAAAAAATCGTAATTCAAAATCTAGCATGGTGACCCCCAAAACTTTTTGCATTTTTTAAGTTATCTCACCCTAATCTATCACTGTGTTAAATTTCAGAATTTTCCTCCTTTACAACTTTTTAGTCAAATCCCGAGGTAGCTGAATTCTCGCCTTAAGTGTTCAAAAGCTCTAAAAAATATTGCTAAATATTTTTAAACTAAAAAAATGTGTAATTTTCCCATACCAGACCATGTTGTTTCGTGCTCACAAATGGCGTTGGCTTTTATATGAATCCAACCCCCCTATATGTCATCATTTGAAAACCTACGTAAATAAAATAATTTTATTCAATATTGATTGTAATAAACAAAAAAGACAACAAAACTATAGTTATATTTTTGTTGCACGTATTGTATTATTATTTTAGTGGAACGTCTATCGTGACTCATTTGCTATTCTCTATAACGTATTGTACATTATTTCGTAAAAATTTAAAATTTAATTCTATAGCCATACATACGTAATTAACGTAATTTCGGATTAACTTAATGTTGCATATAAATACATGGTATTTCCATGGTGCATTACTTTAGTTACGAATACTAACTTATTTAAGATAACCACTTTTAAGTTATTACTTATTATTATATGTAGTAGCTAGAATAATGCATTTATCAAATTATTAACAATACCTATTTTAACTTAAAATAGCTGAAAAAAATTTTACAACAACTTAAATTAGCTATTTTTAATATGTTGCTAAAATGCATTGTTTTAGCTATACTCATAATAACTTAAAAGTGATTATCCTCAACAAGTTAGCATTCGTAACTAAAGTAATACACCAATTTTTAGAGTGATAACCTTTAATACCTCAATGTCTGTCCAATCCAGTAAAAAAAAAAAAAAAAAAAAAAAAAAAGACAAAAACAAACAAACAAACAAACAAACTTTACTATAAAGGAAGTATAGTAATGCATTATTATACATATTGAAGAAAAATAATTTTGCGCAATTCTTGCTGCATTGAATATTTACTAATATTCTAGAGTACAAATGTTGCTATTTTGGAATACTTTAAGTTACATCTTATCTATTATGCTATGTGGTATAATCGCTATACTGTAGCATAAATTATGATGCTATGCATAAATGTTGCTGCTTTGAACTAAAATAATCATTATTACGTATTTATTTATGTCCGTGGTCCCTCTAGTCCCAATTTACTATATAAATTAGAGAATCTTCGCTTTTTATTCATTTTCAATTCAACGTGCCTCTACCTACTATTTTCTAAATGTTTTTTAATCTTTATTAATACCATGGTATAAGTATAATACTAACCGCGATGTGTTTTTTTCCTTATACCATATACAATAAGTACAATTTATTTGTTCGTCAATATTTCAGTTTGATTTAAATTAGCAAGCATTATTTTTCTTTCAAATGAATCAAAACTCCAGTTCAAGTAATCTCTAAGCATTATATTGACAATAGTCATTTTTATAGAGTGTTTCTTCTTCTGTTTTCCAGACAAATACCGCTTCCTTTTTAGGCTTCAGCGACAATCCTATCAAATCCTAATATGCACTTACATATCCTAAGTTATTCCTTGTTCCATTAAAAAGGTGTCATTTATTGGTCATTAGGCTAGATATACGTCTGTCATTTGAAAGTATATCATCCCAATAATTGAGATCTATCATGCTGTAAAGTAATAAAAAATAACTCATGTAAACAAATTAAAAAAAAAAAAAAAAAAAAAAAAACACGCAAGAAGGACAAATAAACGCAATGTCATAAATGACGTCATTTAAAGGGCGAGGACATGTTGAGGTTTGAAAATTTATGAGATATGTTCCCAAAAAGTGTAAATAAAAAAAAAAGTAACAGCATTAGTGTATAGTTAGTAGAGTAGCAGGAAAACTTAAAATAGAATTTAACTACTTGAGTCACCACGCATCACTTATTTAGTTAGCTGCTGCGTCCATGAATATAAGTCATATGTATGAACAGTATGTACTTCATTACTCAAATGTATCTATTTCAATATACGAAAGAAATTTGTTTTAAAGCCGAGTTAACATGGTGCAATATTTTCAATGTAATATAAATTTGATTCCATGCATTTGTTAAAAACCATTAAATAAATGTTATTGTAATTGAAATTCATTGTAACTTTCATATATGGTCTTGTTAAATTGTAGTTATTCTATTTCTTCAACATTGTTCCGTATTTCATGAGTTAGAATATTGTAGAATACAGTAATTGTACAATGGAGCTTATTGGTACAGCGCGGGCAGCGCGCGGGAAAAGCTAATGGTCCCCTAAATTTAACATTTACTCTTACGGGGAGAAGCACGTTTATTATTATTATTATTTTTTTTTTTAGATTTATGAGAAAACTATTGCACCGATTCCATGGATATTTAAATGAGGAATATTAGAAATACTTAAATTTCAAAATCGATAACTTCCATTCAGTTTCAGTTTTTCGGTTGTGAAAAGTAGCTCCGTTGTGCATTATTAAGATTACATACTGAACTCTTTAGTCTCTATATTTTGTTGTTATTTGTAATTCAAATATTGTTCCATACGAAAAAATGATGAATATCTTTTTTTTTTTTTTTTTTTAAATACTGAAACCGTATTATATGGCATTACTATGGATTAACTTGCAATTGGAATTAAAGTTCTATAAAATTAATTTAATTTCCTTTTAGGCATTTATTATTTCAACCTAGGCATTTGATGCTAAAAGTATTTTTTAAGTAAAACTTTCTATAAAAAATACTTGTTTAAGATTTTATTATTATTAACGGCAAGAATATGAAGCAAATAACTTTCTTATGTTTTCTGATGTCAGCACCTTTAAAAAAAAAAAAAGAATCATAGATTTTTTTTATTACAGAAAACATAATATGATTAAACATTTTATTATTATTGTTAAGAGTAGATCATTTTTTATACGCAAAATAGAGAAGCAAAAAAAAAAAAAAAAAAAAAAAAAAAAAAAAAAAAAAAAAAACGTAGAACGAATTTTTTCTATCTCGCCCGCCACCTTTTTTATGTTTAGTTGTATGAAATAACAACTATATGTAAATTTTAAATATATGAAATAATAACTATATAATATGTACATACTCATTGCAACAAGAGCTATCATGAGAAGCATATTGAACCAGTCATAAATATAAACAAAATATAATTCACATATTGTTGTAATGATATTTTGATGTTAAATAAAATGATGAATAATACAAATGATATGAAAATATTATTTAATCTCATTTAGCGATGGCCTCTATTTCTGACTATATATATATTAAATGATAATTTATGCAAATGAGGGTAATTTTTTTTACTACATACATACAAAATACAGATTTAATCATACTGTCGCATTGCACCAGCAAGGCTTATATATCTGACTGGACATAAGTGGTGTTTTTAGTTTCTATTTACTTTAATCTAATATTGATATTTCTTTTAAATTGATAGTTAAAAGATATAAGTAATAGTAGGGCAAGCTTAAATGATTCTTCTATTTTATAATGTACATAATTTAAGCTGTAATTCAAGCTTCTGGCTTTCAATGATTAAATTTGCATCAAAAGGTTCTTTTAAAACTATTGTTTGCTACAAGGATTTTTTTAAGTATATAGGACTTATTATACTGTTGGTATTTTCCAACATTTGTTGGCATTCATTTGTGTTGCATTTATTTTTTCCCCCCCAAATTCAGTTGTGCTTTTTTTCTATAAGAAAAGCATTGAGTGAACAACTTGAGCAATATAGAAGTTTAGACAGTGAAAAATATTATAAAGCAAGTCGTTACTTGTTAATGCATTCTTATGGATTAATCACAAATGTCAAATGTTGTCTATGTTTTTCAATTTTCAGCCTCTAATGATAAAAAATATTAAATGAAAAATAATATTTAAATATGAAATATTACAGCTATTCAGAAGAACACATAATAAAGATTTTGTTTCCTTCTAAAAATGAATATTTATAAATAATATTACTATTTTGTAAACAATTATAATTTCCGTGCAATACAATATTATTATTTTGAAAAAGAAAAACCAAAGAAAAAAACTTGAAATTAGAAAAAATATAATACAAATAAAACAGAAAGAGAAAGAGAATAAAGAGAGGACTGCAATCAACATATAAAAAATATATCAAAATTTCGCAAAACAAAAATATAAAATTCTGTGACTTCATTAACTTTAATCATATAAATATATCTCTACAATACAAATTATATTATAGTGTGTTTCTATGTTTTAGCTTATTTACTCAAATTTAAATTAGTATAACGAACCATATTCATCATCAACTCTCTTATTAATTATTTCCATTGATCTTCTACATGACTAAAATAGAATAGAATATAATTCCAATCAAAGCCTTATTTATAACAAAGGATTCTTGTAAAACCTATACATTCAAATGAACATTTATATCTATATACTTATATTTGTACAATATAATGGTTCTTATTTACTTCAGATACTATACGTGACAATGGTAACCTAGTATAGTAAAACTGTGAATTACATTCTCTACAGTATGTTACGTAGCAGGTGTGATAGCAACGAGACTTTTTTTTTTAAATGTACCATCACAAGTAGTAGTAGTAGTAGAGAGAGAGAGAGAGAGAGAGAGAGAGAGAGAGAGAGAGAGAGAGAGAGAGAGAGAGAGAGAGAGAGAGAGAGAGAGAGAGAGAGAGAGAGAGAGAGAGAGAGACAGAGAAAGAAAGAGAGAGAGAGAGAGAGAGAGAGAGAGAGAATAAAATCGATCAAATCACAGTAGATTCTCGCAAACTCAAGGGCTCTGTAAATATTGCAAACAAACCCAATTGAAAGTATCATACAGTAAAATACGTGACTTATAACTTCTTTTTCTTTTTTCTTTTTAAACAAAAAATAAATTACAATATATATTGTCACAATATATTAAATTTAAATTTGCAACCTGAAATTTTTATTTTAATGATCAACCAAAATATGCATTTATATTGCTGGCATGAAATATTTATTTTCGTTTTGCCTTTAATTTTTCTATAAATTATTATTATGATTATTTTTTAAATTAATACTTAGCAAAGAAACATGTTTTGGACATATTCCTCTGTTTTATGAGCACTGACATTTTTTCTTTCTTGTATTAATGTGATGCATTTATGTAAATATACACGGACAAAAATAAAAACGTAATAATTAAACTAGTTTAAGGCAGCAACATTATGCATAATATTCATAATAACATCATAATTTATACTATAATGTATATCAATTATACTACATAGCATAATAGATAAGTTTAGCATAATCACCCTAAAAATTGGTGCATTACTTTAGTTACAAATAGTAACTTATCTAAGATAATCACTTTTAAGTTATTATGAGTAGCTAAAATAATGCATTTTAGCAATTTATTAACAATATCTATTTCAACTTATAGCTTTAAAAAACTTAAAACAATTTAATTTTTTTTCAATAACTTGCTAAAATGCATTATTTTAGCTACTTATAATAACTTAAAAGTGATTATCTTAAATAAGTTAGTGTTCGTTACTAAAGTAATGCACCATTTTTAAAATTACTTATGGTATTCTAAAATAGCAACATTTTATTGTGCTCTAATATGTACAGAATTAAAATATATTACGTAATTTATGCTGCATTTATATCGCATGTAATACAAAATGTAGCTTATTTGGAATCACATAAACATTGTAAATGTTATGATGTGTAGCATAATTATTATTCAATATAGCATTAATTATGTTGTTACGAATAATTGTTGCTAAAATTAAGGGAACATAATAATTAATTGTACAGTTTTAGACAAATGAAAGGTAAACATTTAAACATATTGCTATTTTGCGTACCTCAATTTTTATGTGGAAACGATATTGTTGTGTCCATATTCTCGTTTTTTGATGCGCACTCAGGTATAGCGTTATCTATCAGGTGAGCTGCTTTAACCAGCAAGCCAAATATGCCTCGTGATGCACGTTAATATGACGTAATAATAATATAGTTTTCTCATAAGCTTGAGGCGCGTAAAAAAAGCAGTAAGTTACCTTTCATTCGTCTGAAACTGTACACGTTTTTTTTTTGTCCGTGGTGTGCCCTATATATGATTCATCAAAATTAAGAATTTATAATAATATTAGCTATTTTTAATTTTTTTAACATAGAAGAAAAATGCAATAAGAATAAATACACAATTATTAGATCAATTAATAATATAGTACAAAATTTTTACTAGGTTGGTATCCACTTGTATAACACGCATGCACGCGGTAATGATTTTTATTACTTTTTTTCCCCATTTATAAAGAAAGATAAAAATAAACGTTTGCAATATAAATAAAGTAACTTCTGAATATTAAAATGGAATAGTCCATAATTTTTTGTGAAACCATTTTAAGTGAAGTTGATTTTTAAATTTAAATATACCATTAAAATTTGAATTATAATATGGTTCAATCATTAATTCATTCTTTTAATATAAATATTAAGACACTATAGACAAATTTATATTATATTTTAAACATTTATTATTTTATAGGTATATATATATATATATATATATATATATATATATATATATATATATATATATATATATATATATATATATATATATATATATATATATATATATATATATATTATTTGACTTTGTTATAAAGATATAAAGTACTTTTATATAGTATATTGAAGGATTTATGTGCAACTTTTTACGAAAGAAATAGTACATTAAGAGGGAGAGAGAAAGAGAGAGAGAGAAATAATGACGTCAGGATGTTAAGAGAGCAAGAGAGAGACAGAGCGAGAGAGAAAGATTTAAAAACATCCAAAGATCAGTTACTCCCGCTTAGTTTAAATGAAGACACACTCAAGAAAAGATGGATCCTGTTGCTTTTCAATTTATAGATGAAGAAGCTAAATTATCACGTCACAATTCAACAAATTCATCAAAACGTGGTAGACGTGATTTAGAATTAAATAAACAACAAAGTCGAGCTTCAGTACGTAGATCTAATTCTAATAGACGTGTAAAACGTGTAAATAGTGTAAGATCAAATTTAAGTAATCATAGTAAGCATAAACAAGAAATTTTGACTCCTAAAGAAATTAGAAGACGTAGAGTGGTTTTAGTTGTTTTAATAACTTTTACTTTTATTTTAGTATCAAGTATTTTGGTTGTTGTGGTTACCTTAACTCAAACTGCATTTCATAGTAATGTTAAAATTCCTTTCATAGGTGAGTTTTATTTTTTTTTTTATTTGTGTACATGTATGTGTTTTTACCCCAGATGTGATGTCTATTTTGCATAATTTACTATATATATAATCTAAATTTATTTCATCATTTTCAATTTCAAATTTCTTTATTCATCCTACATTCATAACACAATTAAAACGCATTAGCTTAGGTTGTTGCCTATAAAAATTGTCTTAAATTTATGCAATTGTTTTACATAAATGTATTTGTATAAAAAGAAACAGTAGAAAAACGTGCAGTACTCACGATTGTGATAATCTATTTCATTATTCAAATAAGCGCAAATTTTTAAATGGTAAAAAATACTATCACAGTATTATATTGTGTAAAAAAAAGGCTAAATAAATTCAATGTTAAAATTTTTAATCTGCATTTAAATCACATTAATGGATACAATTTTAAAAACAAATATTTCATACAAAAAAAAAAAAAAAAAAAAAAAAAACTTTCAAATTGTCGGAGACTATTTTTTTCAAGTAAAATTATTTTAAGTGTATTAATTAAAAACATCTCTAAAGTTCATGTCATTGATGTCACATTTGAAGTTCAATGCTACCAATGAAAAAATTACATGACCCGTGGTCATCAGATAGGAGGATAATGATATTAAAATTAACATTTGGCCTAGTGGGAGTAAAATTGTATAAATTCGTAACTCAGCTCCTAAAAATTTAACATATTTTGAATTGTCTATTTGTTAGACCTAAGTTTTGCTGTAAATAAAATAAAAATCTGTTTTTTCTGCCTTTTCAGTGTTTAATTTAATCTCTGCAGCACTGTACTTCAATTTCAACCTTAATCTGTAATAATTTACATTATTATAAATATCTTAATAAAAACGGTTTTATCATAAGAAAAACATTGTGATTGCACTGTTTGCAACAATTATCAGAAAAATAATAATAATAACTATAAAAGTCACCTATATTGCAATCAAGGTTTATTCTTGATTGCAATGCAGAAACCAATCGATAGTCAACGGCTGTAAGTGCGATTTATCTATAGTTTAAACCAAAATAAGCAGTTTTAAAAATACAAATTATGAAATGTTCTATAAATTTGTGATCTCTCGATGATTGCTGTATGGCTGATATACAAGTGACGTTATTTAAAACTAAAATTTTACGTAATTAAACTTATGTTTTATTTATCATAAATTGTTCTCAATTTTTTGACGTGTTTGTACCACAGAATTTGAATATATAAATTTAAAATTTCTTAATATAACTGTTATAAATCATCTGTCATCTTAAAATAAACATAAAAAATTATTTTAGGACATTTCCTTATCATGTTTATATGAAAAAAAAAATGTTTAATTTCTACACTATAAATTAAATCTTCTTATTAAGTAAACACAAATAAATCCAGACTTTTCTTTACAAAGATAAATTTTAGCTGTTACGAAATTTATATCTCTTTTTATTTTGATCTTATATAAATCTGAAACTTGGGTAAAAACGATGAAAGAAAACTTTTAGAAATTGGTATAAAAATATATTTATGTTAGATCTTGTATTTTTAATTTTAATATTGTTAAATTAAATTGATAGCACATTTTAGGATTTTTTTTTTTTTTTTTTTTTTTTTTTTTGTAATGTGAGACGTATTATTTATGTATTCAGTTTAAAGAAAATTACATAATGCAATAGGTAATGGTAATCCAGTAATCCTAAACTATATGATATATAAAAGTAACAACATACATAAAAGAAGGAAAAAACTAACTTTTTAATCCAAGACCTCCCCAACTTAACAAAAGATAACAGAGTTAACTTTTGAAAACATTTTATTGTTGTGAATACTTAACAGAGTTTTTCAAAAGATAACACTGTTATTTTGTTGATGAATCTCACCCTTATTTCTTAAAGTTTTATTTTGCATCTATTTATTTGTATTAGAAAACTTAACTTTTCCTTTTTTTATTGCAATTGACTTATTTATATTCTCTTACAACTCATACTCTCTTCATTCTCTTTTCTCTCATGGTACGACTCATAAAAGAATTAATTAACGTTATTTTTAATTGATTTTTTAATTGATTAAACTAATGTGTGGCTTGTAAACAAGTTTAGATATAGAGCTTAACATCAAATGAATTGTTTTAAAAAATACATCATTTAAATAGCAAGTTAGAAGTTGTTACTTATGCGTTATATTTTTTTCTTCCATTCATAACAATGAGGAAGGTGAATTTTTTTAACCCCCACTTTTTATGACATTTTTGAAAAGAGCGTTAAAAAATTTTGAGGCGTTATTTTTTCTTAGAACGATTGGAGCATGGGAAGTATTTTTAATTGATTTTTGAAAAGCGACCTAAAAAGCCTGTGACGTCATCAATCGGGCATTTATTTCAGAAAGTATTGACCGTAGAAGGTTCAGTAGCCAGATTTTTGAAATCCTGAGAACGAGCTTATTTCATTAAACTGGTTACTGAACCTCGAAAGATAAATATTTGCCGAGAAAAAAGTGGACTGATGTTGTCACAGGCTTTCTAGGCTGATTTTCAAAAATTAATTAAAAATACTTCGCATGCTCCAATCGTCCTAAGAAAAAATAGCACCTTAAAATTTTTTAAAGCTCTTTCCAAAAACATCATAAACTCAAAAAAAAAAAAAAAAAAAAATTCAATTCAATTCACCTTCCTCATTAGTCTATTTTCTTACCCTTTTCATCGTTTTAAACATAATCAGAATCTTATTTCCTGACTATTTTTTCTATACTAACTACCCTACAGAATTTCAATATAAGTAATATAATACTTAAAACTTATAAATACATATAGAATACTTGATGCTATGATATAGAGTTGCTTTTTATTTATATTTAACATTTAGACAGCCACCAAGTGTAAAGTAAATATATCAAAAACTTCTTGAGAGATCTCTCTTCTTCAAGTTAGATATTTATATTAAATATAAATGCGCCGTCTATATAGCCACTCTTATCATATTTAAATTGAAAACTTTTGAGAGTTTTGATTTAGATTTTTGGACGTCATAAGAAACCTCTTTAGAATAATTTTTAGAACTACTTTTCTTCTATAATGTTGTAATAAAATAAGTTTAAGATAAGAATTATTAATATAGGTGTTTTAGGGTCACGAAAGGTTGCAGTAAAAATATTATGCAGTTTATACACGCACTGAAAGTAGAAATGTGAAATCATGTTTTGATATAGGCTGCAGTAAAATTGTGATAAAAATGACATTTTTATCGTATAGCGTGTTAAATGTGCAAGTTAATATTATTTGGTTATACTCATAGAAAAAGGTGCACGTTCAATGTAATTTCACTCAAAATGCAAATATTTTATTTCCAGCACGCACAAATGTTTAGAAAGAATAATATAGAGAGAGAACTTTATAGCATTTTTGTTGATACAAACCAAAAAGCATGTATATTTTCACTAAACATCCATACTGGCATAGGCTATAAATGGTATAGTGTACATATAATAATAGTGGCAATGCTATTTTGATAAATACCAGGGACAATTGGGTATTCCCTAAATATTAGCGTATGCACTCTATACCTATACTCATTTTACTTTATAGTAGACAGTGCCCACAAACTAGTAGTGAGCAAACGTAACAATGGGTGAAAGTAAACCGTAAAAATGTTCAATCTCAACTATTGGAAAATTTCAGTAATTCTATCAACTTTAGTGTAAATGAAATATGAATGACTGCTTATGTTTACTCAAAATGCGGAAAATGAAGTGCCGGAAGAGGAAACCACGTGATGGTAAAAGTGTGAGGTAGCTCAGGCCTAGCTTGCTGCTGGCACCAACTTTTCTCCCACTTTTACCGTCACGTGGTTTCCTTTTCCGCATTTTGAGTATACATAAGCAGTCAGTACCAGTTTTTAGTTACTCCGTGATATTTTATTATTATTATTATTATGAGTTCTTTTCTTTCTTCTTGTGTAACACCAACACCGGAATCCTACTTGATTCAAGGTGAAGGTGAGAATAATCCAGTACCAATTATATCAGAAAATGCAGATGGTATACAGAGGGGTCACAAACTAAGCACTTTGCGCACGATGTTAGCTGTGCCAAGAACTGCAGCTTTCTGCATGACACTATTATTATTATTTTTTTTTCATTCTTTCTTTCTTTATTTTTGACGTCATATTATACAAGTTAAGTTTTGATACCATATTAAATTTAATTTAATTTAATTTATTGATACCATATTAAATAAGGACTGATTCTAACTTAACATAAAATATATAAATTTTAATATTCATAAACAATAGAAGATAAGTCTAAACATCGTACCTTATCATAAAGTTTAATAATAATATATAAATTTAATTTACATTAATCTACATTATTAAATACATTTTAAACTTAACTTAAACACAAAAAGATTTTACATTTTATTTAGTTAACTTTATGAAACTTTTAAAATTTAATGAATTTAATTACTTTATATATAAAATGTAATGCATATTAAATTTGCTTGGGTAAACATTTTTTTTCTCTTGGAATTTTTTTTCCTTTGCTTTGCTTAATTTTTTCCCCACTTTTCATACTCGAGGTAATAACATTCTTCTGCTTCTAACTAGTTTTCTCTCTCGTTTTATATATATATATATATATATATATATATATATATATATATATATATATATATATATATATATATATATATATATATATATATATATTATTAATGAAATTTTTAATTTAGATAAAATACCTTAAATAAGTTTTGTATAATTTTAAAGTTATTCCTTTTTTATTATTATTATTTTTTACTTTTAGTTTGTTACATAGAATGTCATAGGCATATATTTGCTAAATAAATTTTAACAACTTTAAATGTTTTTCTATGTAGCAAAAACTAAAATTTTGTCATTACATTAATACACACGTTCGTAAGTTAAAATTTACATTGATAAATAATAATAATAATAATAAAAGCACACCACAAATTAATTAGATAATGTAATTTCGAATGTTATGCTTGAAAATATTTTATTGCAGCAATATCAATCATTGTAAAATTATCCACCTTTAATAGATTTTAAAAAAAATACGGCTTATATACATAAAGTTTTCAGAAATAGTTTAAATATATTATAATATCAATATACGTAAAATCAATAGAGATAACGTTAGCTTAAATTAAATATAATACTATTTTAAATAATTTACATAGTAAAATATACGCTTCAATAATATGGATTGATTTTTTATTGAAACTCATCTTGTATTCTATCAGAAAGTTAAGTTTTGAAATCGAATATATATATATATATATATAAATCTTCATATCTTTTCTTCTTCAATGAAATTGTGTAAGGAAAAGAGATTAATATTTAAATACCACCAAATACAAGATATATAATAAAACTATTGTTTAAGTTCATAATATTTTGAGGGGAAAATTGCGGAATAGGTTTCTGAGAGTTCTCAAATCACGATTGAAAGTTCAATTTGAAACACTGATATTTGAGCGATATTTAATGTACGTATATAGATTTACATTCGTGTTTTTCTTAAAATCCTCACTAAAATATGCAATAATAATAATACATCAGCTCTGATTTCTCTCTCTCTCTCTCTCTCTCTCTCTCTCTCTCTCTCTCTCTCTCTCTCTCTCTCTCTCTCTCTCTCTCTCTCTCTCTCTCTCTCTCTCTCTCTCTCTCTCTCGTTCACCTTTTTCACATAATGTATTAAATATATATATATTATCAATTCTAAAAATTGTAAAGAAAACAAATTTAACCTAAATTAAATTTTGAGAGAATGTATGAACTAATTTAATTCAAAATTTAAAAATAAAAATATTCAAAATAATTATCCTGCATTCATTTATAATTAATATAAATTGTAACTGAAAATCAGTTGGGTTCAGTTGAGAGGTTGTATGTTTTATTTCGCCCAATATAAGCAATTAATTATTATTAATAATATTTAAATATAACATGAATTTTTAAATTATATATATAAAAATTTAAAATCTTTTGATTCAAATTTAAATATGATATCTACACAGGATGTGTATTATTATTGTGTATATAGTATAAAATAATTTGCCAAGTTTATAAATTGGCTTACATTGCAAGTTACATAATAATCAAAGAGGCCACTCACTATACAAATCTTGTCTACAAAATGCATATAACGTTGTATTAAACAAATATCACATACTGCGCGCGTACTCTAGAAATAAACTTTTAACAAATTATCCGCTACATCAAATAAACTTTTACTTCAAATAATATAACACTTTAAAAATAGAAGAAGAAGAAAAAATCTTTCTTGTGTGATTTTTTTTTCTTCTTCTACAGTTTTGTTGTTATTATGTCAACACATATGCTGATGTACTTTTATTAAGAGTGTTGAAGTTTTAAAGTTTATATTTAAGAAGAAGTTTTAATTATTATAAAATATAGAGAAAATTTATATAAAATAATTGTGTAATATTATTACTGTGATGGAAATAAGTTTGAAAGTATTTTACGGGATATTAAAATTATTGTGTAAAAGTTTTAATTTTAGATCTTTAAAATATGTTATGTTTTGCTGTTGAAATTAGAAATTATATGCATGTATGTGATGAAACAAAATTTTATTGCACTGAAAAAAAAAAAAAAAAAAAAAAAAAGGAAAATAATTTTGGACAATTTCGTGTAAATATATAAAATTAATAATAATAAATAAATTAATTAATAATACAATTCATATAGACCCTGGATTTGTTCCACAAATATTTATACAGAATAAATAGCAAGCAATCTTTAAAATTCATTTTATTCTCTAAAAATATGATTTAATATTTTGACTTACGCTTTTTTCTACAGGTAAATTCAATTAAATGCAAAAATGATCAATTTTATATTTATTTTATAGCTTATGACTTATGACTCGTAATTCATTACATTTTATAATAGACAATATTATATTTTGATTATGCTTTGTTGCATTAGTAACTTGCTTCAGGTGTTTGATCCTTGTTGGAAAAATAAATATATTAAGTATTTTTCCATAATGCACGGAAATCATAAATTACGTAATTTATGCTGCATTTATGTCATCATAGCATAAATGATGCTAAATTAGAACAACATAAATAATTGTACTATAGTACTGTATAACATAAAATTTATGCTTTTTAATATATTTAATATGAAGCTTTGAATATATTATACTATATTAAACAAATTGTGCTGAAAATGAGCTAGCATAATTATTACGTAGCTATTTTTGTCCATGTGGCATAATCATTATACTAGTTATCGGAGTGCCGATATCGAGCAGTTGATTTTTTTTTTTTTTTTTTATCGCTCATTTCTCATTTTAGGGTTTTTGAAATGTTGCCATAAAAAAGATTGTATTCCATCATGCATCAAAATTTCAAAGTCCTAAAATAAATGTAAAGTATGCATGTTAAAATATGCAACTGGTGATTATAGTTGCATAATGATATGTAACAAGTGCAATTACCATATAATAATACAAACATTGTATAAACTATTTTGATTACTTAAATTGTTTCAACATTACAAGAAAATAGATAAAATAAAATTAGACCAAGTACACAAGTACTATTTATTTTTTATTGTTATTGTTTTGTTCTCTGTGCAAATCTAATAATTTTAATGAAAGTGTTACTTTAGTTTTGAACACAATGCCAGGAAAATTACCCACACCTTAGTAGTATACATGTTATAGAAGTGTGCCAAAACATGAAAATTAAAAACAATCGTTGTTTCAAATATACAAATAACTGTTTCGCGCTATTTTAGTTCTCTCTCTAATTATTTGAGAATTTTACTTAAAAATAGAATATGTTATTTATTTTGAAATTATATTCTTGGTACTGCAGTTTTGTATTTTGATGTTGACATATACAATTATTTTCAATGCCAATGTAAAGTTGTGAAATATATAAGCTCGTAAATATACTGAACTGTACAGATAGCCTTTGAACTTCATTCTGATCCTATTGCTAAACAATGACGTAAGAAAAACAAGAAAAATCTATCAATTAGGATGATGAGTATAATTAGTGATAAGAATTTATCATATATAGGAAGGAAAAATTGTTATGATAATGATTTTTTCTAACGAAATATTAAACTAAAGAAAAAATTAGCTAATAAAAAATTTTAATACTTGTGAATCAGGTGCTAGAAAAACTCAAAATAAACATGAAATTAACAAACCATTGCATTTGATAAAAAAAAAAAAAAAAAAAAAAAAAATGGGTGAGTAAAAATAAGCTCAATTTTTATTTCATAAAAATATGTTGTACTTTATAAATTACGTACGTGATCATAGTCATATTATTTATTTAATTTATGGTATTGACATACTAAAATGTTACCTGCAGATGTAGGTCAATCAGGCGGTATGTTTTAGAATACATACTTATATTTTAAAGCCATAGACCACATAGAACAACATGTGCTTTTTAATGAATAAACACAAAATGGGATCTTCAAAACTGATGACAATTTTTACCAGAATGTTAATGTAGCCCCACGAGAGAGCGTGAAAATACTGTAAAATATGCAATTTGCGTGACGATTTATGTTTCTGACGTCAGAAACATGAAAAAAAAGTTGTAAAAAAATGTTGTGCGGGTTGCATAAATTGAAATTTTCTGATCACTGCTACGGAGCTTGAGACAAACTAAATATGTAAGTCCCATCAAATGTTTTGTGATATAAATACTTATGTTTTCTTCTGGCCTATTCCTTTAATAAGTGTTTAATGGACTCATTTTGTAAATTTTGTTCTTTTTATTTTTTTTATATATTTTTATTTTCCTCCCCGAGATTAAACTTATTTGCCTAGACAGCTTATTATATTAAGTTGTGAAATATGACAAAATAAATGAATTTTAATTATTAATGAATTTGAATTTCATGCATTTAGGTTAAATTGTACTAAATAAATATCTTTAATATTTAATTTAGATTAGCATTCATTTTCTTGCAATTAGAAGTAATTTATTCTTTGTATATTTGGATAAAGCTACGTCATTAATTAAAATTATAATTTCTATAAAACAACAGAAAAATATTTTAATGTTTAAGTTAATTGTTCAGCAAATTAGAAGGCTTTTTTAACTACTTCCACTTCTAGTGATCCAATTTTAGTTCTAATTCATGTTTACTGTTGTATAATAAAAATACCGATTTCAAAAGATTTTTCATCCTGACTTGAAGAGACAGATGAGTATATAAATAATATTTTATGAGAAAATTTTTAAACATCGATGGTAAGATTGAAGTCTTTGATCTTATTTTTGCATTGATTTGTGATTAATTTGTTAGCTTTGACCGTATTAAATTCATCTCTATTTATGTTTTTTTAGTTTTTTTTTATAAGTTGAAATTATATTACAACTTGGGTTTTAAAATAACATAAAAAACTATTCCTTACGTATAATTCCGCAAAAAAAATTAATAATAAAAAATACGATTCTTGTTAAAGTGAAAAATAATAATATTGTAGTAAAAAAATGATTTGGGTATATTTTCTTCTATACTTTACTTAAAACAGTTTTCATGGAATTTCATACACATATGACTAAAATATAAATTCAAACATGTTGATTTATTCATGTGAATCCTCCATTGAATGTGTTAATTCTACAATATTTCTAGGATTTCTAGGTCTTATTATTCAGGACACCTTATTATTCAGAGCTTTCTAAAAAGTTAAATACAGCCAACTTTGCTGTATATTTTATTTATTTACTTATTTGTTTCAACCAAAAACAGACTTGCGCAGAATACATTGGAGGTACAGTACATTAACTATACTTATACTGTTTAAAAAATATAGTATCACGTGAAACCTATTTACTATGCATATTTTTATTCTCACGTAAACTTATAGATTATGTTTTGAGGTACTGATAAAAAATACTTAACTACAGTATTAAAAAAAAAAAACTGTAAGAAATATTTTAATCTTAAAATATTGGGAATCATGTCGTGAAAATGTTGCTATTCCACCACTTTTTATTTTCCCCTGTGCAATGTTCAAAAGATCTAATTCTGGGTGCTATAAAACAAATAACACCATACACACTAGTAATTCTAAAGCAGCTGTACATAAATATTCATCTAAATTATTTGAAAGAATATTTTGTAACTGCTAGACTTTATGACAATTTGCCATCTCTTTTAAATTTGCTTAAACTTTTTTTGCTTTTACTTTACGATCCTTTTTTGATAAAAACTCAAAACCAGATAGCATCGATGTTTTTATGTTCACCACCCATACAACATTTGAATATTATACTGATATGATAATAATACAAACTTTATTATAATGTTTTTATTTATTAAGTAATAATGTACAAAATAGTTGTATTATTCATTGTACATATTATTTATATTGTATTCTTACTCTTATATTTGTTATATTAACTTAATTTTAAGCTACATTTTGAGCATAAATTATGTAATCTATTTCCGTGTATGCCTGCATGGGTCAATAAATAATTTCATTCTAATAATTTTTACATACATTGAAAGAATGTTGCAGTTGAAAATGCTAAGATAATGTTCTGCATTACATGCGTAGTTAAAATGCACGTTCACGTTAAAAAGTACGGTTCTGTAATCCATCGATTTATTGTCCCGAATACACCATACCGAGCTGGTATGGCCGAGTTGTTAAAGGCAGCTGACTCGCAACGCTGTACTTCTCACCCAGTATAGGTTCGAGCCACTGCTGGGTGCGTACGTGAAGTGTGAGAGTACAACACGTTGCACGATGCATGTTTACATGCATTCCATGACGACGCACAGTATTCGGGAGGTGCATGATTGATGTGATTGCACCGACCAGCCTGCCTAGATGTTTCCACGGTTTCTCTAGGCTGTCATGGCGAATGCCGGGCTGTGTACTTAGGCCGTGGCCGGCCCGTGTGTGCTTTTCCAATAATTGGAAAGTCCTTCCTTACCTGTCGATAAGATAATGTCTTGACTGGGACTGGGATTGGTGTATAGCACGATAACACAATATGACAAGCAAAAAAAAAAAAAAAAAAAAAAACGTTGTAATACAGTCTTCTACCACTTACTCACTACAAAATAGTGTACAACTTGGTTTATAATTTAGAGATACTCAAAAGATTTTTGGTTTAGGTGACGTCAATGATTTGTAATAAACGTGATTAAGTTATAACGTTTTTGCTATAAAAATAATTCACGTATTGCTCTAAATAATAACATATAAAATAAAATAATGTTCAGCTGGAAGCACTAAACTTAAAAATACGCAACCCCATTTGAAAAATAAATAAATGAAACACTTTTTTTCCTTATTATTGTTACTTCTATTTATTATTTTATTTTTCCCTATTTGCAAGCTTTTTTTCTTTCTTTTTTTTTACAAAAATATATTTAAAATCTCACTTTTTTCAAATTCTGTTGCGGTTAAGTATGTTCGAATCTCAAGTTTATAGTCGAGCCCCAAACCTAAAAATCGAAATGTATTTTATTTTTAAATAATGACAAAAATAAAATGAATTAATTCACTTTTTGGATATAATAAACATTGTAACACTGATTCCATAAACTAATTAAAAAAATATTAATGATAGATAATAATAATAAAATAATAATAGCTTTTTTTGTTACATAACTATCTGTATATATATAACAATTTGAACTTATGCAAACTTTTGAAAAATTAAATCAATAATAAGTTATTTACTAATTCATTTCATTTGTTAATTAAAACATAAACAGCCAGTTCTCATTTCATGAAATTGGATATTAATATTTAATGTATAATTTTACCTCTCTTTCTCTTTGCTGAAATGAAAATTTTTTTTTTTTTACTAGCTTTCATAATTTGTAAACAAAAAAGTAAAACACTAGCTGTTGGTTTTTAATATTTTAAATTGTTCTTCTATTTGATATAGAACGCACTATGCTAATTAAATATTAGTGAATAAATTCTTCGTTTATTTTTGTTCAATTATCTGAGAAAGGTACTTATGTATTTTTAAGTAATTTATATTTTCATTATTAAAATAGGTATAAAAAAGGGGTTTATTTTGAACTAAAGTTTTCTAAAAAAAAAAAATTATAATAAAAAAATAAAAAACTCAGTTTGACAGTCTTTAGTTTAATAGTTTAAAAAGCATGTCAACCTTTCGTGTTCTGGAGCCCATTAATTAAAACCGGGTTTACGAACATTTTATTAATATAATGGTAATACAAAATTTTGATGTCCTTTAAGTTCTTACTTTAGTACTATGAAATTTAATTTTGGAAAATTATGAATCTCAAGTTTCATATATATATAATATATATATATATATATATATATATATATATATATATATATATATATATATATATATATATATATATATATATATATATTATATATACACTCACACACACACAACGATTTCATATTTTTTGAACTAGAATTTTTTTGATATTTAATTTGCATTTTATTGTTTTTCTTTCCCCTTTTCATTCAAAAGTTATTAAAGCAACAAATAATTATAATAATAATAAACCCATTATTTTAGCCTTTGAACAATAAACCTCGACAATAACGTATAGTGGATTGTGGTGGATTGTATTTTAGGCATAGTGCAGAGCAGTGGGTGAGAGAAATAGAAACAATTATCAAAATTCTATCATTATCATCGTTACTCAAACATATATATTTCACACTCTGAAATATAAATCATGAACTCGAATAAACTTAAAGTATAATTTTTACGTTTAAAATAAATGACCAAGGTGATATTTTGAAATGATTACTTTTGCTGAAAGTTTGGTATCTGGCTCACTAAGAGAGGAAGTTCATATATACGTATTTTAAAGTAAGATTCACGTTTTTTTTTTTATTATTATTATTATTTTTTACGCACACACATGTGTATTTTCCTGATCTCTCATGATGTTCAAAGTCACAACTGACGTCTGCTGGTGAATGAGGCTTGGACTTGAGCCAAAGCTCTACACGGATGATGTTTATACTCTCAATGCACGGACGGAGAAATATCTATATTATTACAACATACACAACTGCTCCCTTTCAACTTCATAAAATTATAATTTTTTTTTTAGTAAAAGTATGGTACACTTTATAAAATTGAAATTTTGTATTAAAGGAATAGACCAGAGAAAAACATAAGCATTTATATCACAAAACACTTAATGGGATTTACATAAATAACATTAGTTTGTCACAAAACCCAACTGTAGCAGTGATCAGAAAATTCAATTTATGCAACCCGCACCACATTTTTATATTAATTTTTGCATGTTTCTGACGTCATAAACATAAATTTTTACGCAAATTGCATAGTTTACAGTATTTTCACGCTCTCTCGTGGGGCTACTCTAACATTCTGGTAAAAATTGTTATCCGTTTTGAAGATCCCATTTCGTGTTTATTCATCAAAAAGCACATGTTGTTTTATGTGGTCTATATGGCTTTAATAACCCATTTGTAAAACTCCTATTAAAACTTTCTTTCGTAAACAAATAAAATAATAATTAATTAATTAATTAAAAATAATAACATGAAAAAATAAATAACAACATTGGCCACAACAATACAAAACAAAAAATCTGTACGTAAAATTAAAATGGATCACAATTAAATTGTGGAAACAGAATATTCAAAATTAGTTTTATGTTATTCCATAAGTATATTCAGTGTTTACTGATGTTCTCCTTTGCCTTAAAGGCATAGAAAACATGAAACAACACGTTCTTTTTAATCACTAAACACGAAATGGGATTTACAAAACTGGTGATAATTTTTACCAGAATTTAAATGTGGTCCCACAAGGGAGCTTGAAAAAACTGTAAAGTATGCAATTTGCGTGAATATTTCCGTTTATGATGTCAGAAACAGGTATGAAAATCAATATGAAAATGTTGTACGGGTTGCATAAATTGAAATTTTCTGATCACTGCTACGGCGCTACAGTTGGATTTTGAAACCAATTAATGTTATTTATGTAAGTCTCATCAAGTGTTTTGTGATATAAATGCTTATGTTTTCATGTTGTCTATGCCTTTAATTGTTTAATGTTAGGTAGTATGTGCAACAATAATTTTTGCATGACCGCGTATTGATCGTTTTTTAATGTTTGATTTTTATTAATAATGATAAAGGATTTAATTTCATTCTCTAATGTATAATAAATAATTAAAAACAATAAATATTACAGTATACAAATATTTTGATAACAAAATATAAGGTTTCTACTTTTTAAGAAGTTTTTTTACAACGCTTTACAATTTAAATTTTTTTAAAAATGAAATTTTAATTGAGTTGTCTTTATTGAAATTATCCATTGGGATGATTTTGTATACATAATTTGCCATAAAAAATTAAAGTCTTTGTTTTTACTCTAAGGCAAAAGAGTTTAGTACTAAACTTAATGACAGATTGTGTAATTTGGTTTCATTAGGAAAGAAATTTTATAATTTTTATGGATACTTGACCATTTATTTCTCAATTTTGAAATACTTTTTACAATAAAAGTGATAGCTGAATATGATCTCGTTCTATAAACTACACACAAATATTGAGGCAGCTTCTAAAATGTTCTTTTGTTAAAACAGCTGTATATGACGTCGTTACCTGTTTACTACGTTTATACATATGGTCGATCATTGTTATTTCTTCTTTTAGAACTTTGAACTTGATAAAAATGAAAGAAACTCACAAAAAAAAGTTCCATACGAAACATGCGACTCACTTTTATCGGCTCAAAAAAGAAGATCAACCAATGAACGTGTCTTATTTTGTTGGTCAGCCAATCACTGTTTGTGAGATTCACTTTACTTTACAGAACGAGCTTTTATAATATAAAAGTAATAGCCGAATATGATATTAACATTGATAATGAATGATGATAACTCCATATGATTATATCATGGGAAAAATAATTCAGAGAATACATTTATCTACATGTTATATTATGTGTTGCCTAGGAATTAGAAACAGCTTGAAAAAAAGAAAGCTTCTTCATTCATCCTGTAAGTTAGGCAACTGTTTGAACTGTTAAGTAACGCTTGTAGCCTACTACATACAAGTGTAGGCGCTTTTCAAGTGGAGTTGTTTGCAACAATTGCACAAAAACACATTGAGAAAATTACCATATGTTTGTAAAACTTTTAAACTATTCTAACTTTTGAGTGTGGCATTTTCAAACTTTGTACTTTCAACTTTTCTCTCTCTCTCTCTCTCTCTCTCTCTCTCTCTCTCTCTCTCTCTCTCTCTCTCTCTCTCTCTCTCTCTCTCTCTCTCTCTCTCTCTCTCTCTCTCTCTCTCTCTCTCTCTCTCTCTCTCTCTCTCTCTCTCTCTCCTACACACACTTTGCAAACTAAAAATGTTTGCAAGAAGTGGTGTTAGAATTCGATTACTCTTTTGAAAGGAAGATAAAATCAAATTTAGCCTTTTAATGACACTTGCACCAAAAAAACAAAACAGAATTCTATATTTATATCTAAGCAAAAGTTTTACGAACTATCTACGAATTTTAACTATTCTAACTTTAGAAAATACAGTAAATTCTCGATTTTGTGAAGTTCAATTCTGTGATATTCTCGATTTTGTGAAATTCTCAGGTTGGTCCGCAGCAGACTTGAATAAAAGCATGACCATGTTAAAGCGCTTGATTTTGTGAACTTTAATTTTGAGAAATGACCATTTTCTGAGTCCCTTATAATTTCACAAAATCGAAAGATTACTGTATATCTAAAATAAGTCAAATATTCTATTTACATTTTCAAAATGATGCAAGACTTTACAAAATAGTGCTTGAAACTGTACAATACATTCTTAGGTTTATCCTTTTTATGTGTTTTCTTATGCGTATTCTTTTTAGTAATCATTTTTTTTTTAATATATGGAAAAAAAATAAAGATATTAAAGATACAATACTTTAAATAGCACCACTTTCAATTACATAATTCAATACAAAAATACTTAATATTGACTTTTATATTTGTATTGTCAAAATATAATTTATATCTGTATCTCTTCTTTGATAAAATTATTAAGAATTAACTTGATAAATAATAATTTTAATGCAAGGCAGCAAATGATACAAAGCCCACTGCAGTGGTCCTCTGATATTCTTACTCTCAGAGATTTTTATTAGACATAGATGTAATAAAATACTATTATTGATGCATTTATGCATGCTATTATTCTGCATTATGCTATTTTGTATTGCTGTTAATAGTTGTGCTTAAAACAAAATATTTATTATGCTGGCAGCAAAATAATTTTTGAATATATAATTTAACTTATGTAAATGGTACTTAAGTTGGGCTAGCATAATGATCGTGCATTTTTGTCCTTGCATAAAGTAGATTTTGTAATATTTTGATATAATACGTTTTAACGAGAGTTGCTACGATAAAATTGACATTATTATACATCTTGATATAACGTATTAATAATAATCAATAAAAATATTATAGGATATAATTATTTATTTAACTAAAGTAATTATTTTGTTTTCTGATTTCAGTTCGCAAAGAGAACGAGTTACTTCAAAACTCACTGAACCGAGCTGTGGTAGACGATGGAATCACAAGTGCTGTACTCGCAAACTTGACCGCAACCCCTACTGATAGCGACGGGGGAGGGGCAGGAGGAGGAGGAGGAGGAGAAACTACCCTTGAATCTGAACCACTTCTGGTTAACTCCAGTCTCACTTCGGTACCACCATGAAACTAACTTTAATATTAAGGAAAACTTAACCCAAACATTATTTATTTAATGCTCATCTTTACTGGTCTTTAAATTTTTACAGAGTATAGTCAATATGATTGGCTATAGAAATGATTTATTATAAAAACTACGTGTCAAATGAGTTTTTGTAAGTAATATTGTTAAATTAATTTTACTTTCAATAAATGTACTTTCTACTGATATTGTAATTAAAGTAATAATTTGAATTATTTATAATATACAAAACATACATTCTTAAAGACCGCAAGGATTGCGTGGATATATATTTAAAATTATGTAGGAAAAAGTGAGCCAATTATAAGTATGATCAGTGAAGAAAAAAAGACCGAAAATCAGTTTAAAAAAAATCCTAATCTTAATTATTTGTGGCAAAGTTGTTCTCTTTATATGAATAATTTTTATTATTTACCATCCCAATTTTACTACATAAGGCAGTTTATTGTATTACAAAACAATTTTCTGCATTGCTGCAGTTCGTTTAAATTTTGTTTTTAATCAATATATTACACGAGCATTATATAAAAATAAAGTCGTCTTAAAATGGGTACTCCTTATTAAAAACAAAACTCTAAAATCTAAAATGTTGATACATTATGCAGACTTTACGAATATAATAAAAAAAAATTGTTACGTTGCATAAATTGTTGTAAAAATTAGAATAAAAAATAATAACCATTGCAATATTTTACGGGAAAAAAAGGAAAGTAAAAGATTTTTACTAAATGGCTCAATGTTTTATAATAATAATAAAAAAAATAAAATTATGTTACAAATTATAAAATAAACATATTGTTTAACTTTTACTTCAATAATAACAGTTAACTGAAATGAAAAAAAAAAAAATTGTAGTAACATAAAGAAACGAATGATGGAAATATTTGGGTGATTTGTTGAAAATTTTTTGTACAGATTTCAAACTGAAGAAAAACGGGCAATTGTTTAATAATGTAAATAAATATAATTTTTTAATAATTCTTATAAGTAAATGAAATTGAAATGAACCTGAAACGTTACGATGCAAAAATGTAGAGAGAGAGAGAGAGAGAGAGAGAGAGAGAGAGAGAGAGAGAGAGAGAGAGAGAGAGAGAGAGAGAGAGAGAGAGAGAGAGAGAGAGAGAGAGAGAGAAATAAATGGATAGATACTTCAAACTGTTTTTTTTTTTTTTTTTTTTTTTTTCATTGAAAATTGAAAGAAAAGTCGTAAGCCCTATTTCAGTTGACGAAAAAACGTGACGAGTTCATTTTATAGCTACTTTAATGCATTGCAAATTGAAAGGAGGAGGGAAGGGGTTACGAACATGTTCCATGCATGGAATCTTGATTCTATGATAGTATAAAATTGGTGCTATATTTATATAGAAAAAATTAACGACCTAAAAATGGAATAGGATTTGAAGAAAAAAAAAAAAAAAAAAAAAAGGTGAATGTCTTTTAAATTTTTAGACTGAATATTGAGAAAGGAGAAGAATTAAAAATATTTAAATATAAATAATTTTTGCATAGTATATTATTATCATAAAACGTTTTGAATAGCTTTCATGGAGGCTCATTTCAATTTCATTTTAGAGTTATTTGTATACGTAGATATTGGCGCTTTATGTAATTGTAAAAGAATATAAAAAATTATAATTATTTGCAAATAAAAAAAATTTGGCAGCCCTATAACTTCAGTAAAAACTAAAATGGCTTGTAAGATTGTATTTAAAATATTTAAAAAAACAAACAGTTTTTTATATAACTTATAATTAATAATTAATTGTAATAGAAAAAAAATCATTTTCATACTAGGTATAAGGTTATCATTATAACTTTTTTAAAAAGTTATAAAAATGTTTATAATTTTTTTTTGCCTTTAAAATGGTAAGTGATAACCTGTGCTAATTAAAATCAATAACATTATAATAGTAAATATAAATAAATCAAATAAAACTACTAAAAATATTGTGAATTAATTATTTTATTTTCAATTTAATTTATTAAAAAAAAATGTTGCTCATATATTTTAATATATAAAGAGGCTGAGGTCATTTTTTAAGTTCTTTTCTTTTTATTTTATTTTAAAAATCTTGTACTGTAACTTCTTCACTGTACTGTCCTCAAAATTTATACCTTATACATAAAAAAAAAGAATGTAACCAGACTTTATAGTCACTTTAATCTGGTTATTAAAACATATCCTCTCTATAATCTTATAGGAATAATATGGACTAAAAATAAGATTTTAATATTAAGTAACACATTTTTCTTTCATATTAAAAAGCTGAAAGTGCTTCGCATTTTATATAGCGATTGCTTAGTAGACTTTTCCTCTACTCCTCGTAAGCTATGATGCTAGGCTAGATCTTTAAGCTTTGACAGTGTGTGTGCTCAGATCCGTTGTATCAGTCTTGAAAGGACATTGCAATCATGTTAAAATCAACGCCATAAGTGAGTACTAAATAACATGGGCCAGTATAGGAAAATGATACATTTTGCCCGTTTAAAAATACTTAGCAATTTTTTTGAGAGAATTGATACTATTAACAAGTTGAATTAGGATTTCAAGTATGCGAGAAAAATAATGACAAAAAAATTACTTATTTTCCGAAGATAATAGCGAAATCCCACGTATGTCCTATGCTAAGCAATGTTATTCGTTGCTCAAATATGGCATCGAAGTGCATTAATTATGACGTCATGCGCGCACGCCCTATACATTATAACAATATCACAAGAAATAAATTAGGAAATTTATTATATGGGAAAAATTCAGATTTTGTTCTTTTAAGAACCTACTTTTGATAAAAAAAATTCTATATGGAAAAAGATTCACAGATAATAAAAGTAATTACTTCACCCCATAATAGTATAAAGTCATAGCAACGTGTGATTTTATAAAAAATTGGAAGGGTATAGACCATCCCGATATTAACATGGAATGGTCGGAGACGTGAATAAACCTGTCAAGCGCTCCTACCGTTTTAACTATAAAGTACAGTATGACAAACTGGCATATAAGCACGGTCATCATTCATCAAAACGCAGACAAGAGAATGAATTAAATGCCTCTGAAAGAGGTACGTATATTATACCCCCACTGAGAGACGAACTCTTAATCTTTCTTGCATATTATATAAAATATCATACAGTTTAATAAAACAATAATATTAATTAATAAGCAGACAGTTGATATGGAAAAAAATGGTTTTGGTTTATTTTATTACAAAATCAATTTTAATTTAGTCCATGTTATTGCAGATTTACTCCCTTCCCCTATGTGTATAAATATATGTATTGTACTTGAAAATACATTTAATTCTTCTATAGACAATCAAACAGAATTAGTGCTTTAAAATCTCCGATTTTTGTCTTTATAATTTTGTAAAGATGATGTAATAATAACTATATATAAAAATGGATCAATACTCAATAAACTCTCAATATCGCTTTAATATATTAGAAATCATAGATTACAAAAAAAATGGTACTAATGTCAATAATTCTAAAATTTTATCACCATCAAAAATATATAATGGATTTTAATAGAAAATATTTTTCTTTTTGTATTTTAACAATTAAAAAAGTCTGTAAAAAATGAAATTGAAAAAAAAAAAAAAAATGTTAATAGAGGAAATCATTTATTTATTAAAGTTTATTCGACCAAAAGTAAGATTTTTTTTATTTTACACGGAACGAAGAGACTAAAGATTTATGGACGTTGGCTAAACTGTGCTGTGCCACTTTTTACCATGACTAAAGAAGTATAAGTCGTCTGCAGTTTCACTCAATTTTACAAAGTTGTAAAAAGCAGTCTTTAAACAACAAAATATTATAATTGCAGAAGCGCATAACTTTGTTGTATACAGCATAATTTATGTATCTTCTTTTTTCCGTGTATCAATTTAATCTTTAATATTTTATTAATTGAATCGTTCAAGGTATATTGCGATTGGATAGAGGCAATAAAATATAAAATCAAGTAAAATGAATTTTATACTTTTTTTTTATTGGACATTCTATCAATTTAAATTAATATGTTTTCAGCAAAAACTCCTAGTGTATTCATGAAATAATTCTGATGATACACAATTTGGAATTTGAAATATAATTCATAAAAAAAATAATAAGAAAAACAAAAGAAAAAAATCCAACAAAAATTAATTAAAAAAGTGAATTTATTTCATACATTTATGAACTTTAAAGACTATTTTTATTCATTTCGCATACATACCTTGACTAAATAAATTCTACTATTTAATTTTTAAAAACAACTTTAAAAAATAGAGTTCAATTAATTGATTTTTGTCTTCCGATTTTTGCCTCTACAATCTTATTCTCAATAATTAAGATCTATAATAATGAGATGAAAAATAATATAACTATCAAAAAAATAACGTAAAAAACTAGCTCATTCCCTTAATAATTAAAAGCCTATTTCCGTCTTATAGAATATAATGAAATAAAAATGTGTAATCTATGTAACTTCTGTGTCTATTTTTAAGATAGAGTATTGTATAAAATTATATTTAAAAACAAAAAAACTTAAAATTTAATCTCTATCTTTGCTGTCTTAGATTTTAGTACTTTAGAATGTCTTAAACTATGTGTAAAAAAAAGTATTGTACTTATTAATATTTAAAAAAAGAATAAGCATTTATTTAGATTATTTGTATGCTTGTAAAAATTGTATAATTTGTTGTATAAGAAAATGAACTTTAATTGTTGTTGTTCTGTAACTAACATATTATTATTGATATATCCTAAACCTGAAATTCATGATATTGTAAAAATACTAAAAATTTCTCTGTATTTTCCTTAGTCCACATAATGTCAGTTTCTTTTTCCATCCCTCTCAATTCTCAAAACAATTAAAAACCAACTTTAAAAAAAATCCTCTGTAAGCCTATACATTTTCTATGCTTTTCAAATTTATTCCAAAATGTTTCAAATTTTTTCTTCTTCATAAAAAACATAATATTATATCTATAGAAAATTTTATCATATACTAAAATTAATTCTATATTTTATGTCTAATTTATAATTAAAATTAATTACTTAATTGCCTCAGCTAGAGCATCAAATAAAATAAAAAGAGAAAATTAGCAGCTATTATTTTAGAAAATGATGTATTACGTCTGTAAAAAAAGAAAATACATATTAATTATCTAGAGCAAAAACAAAAAAAGAGATAATTAAATAACAAAAACGCTTTTTATGCGATAATTATAAATACTAATTAAAAAAAAAAGTTAAATTTAGAATTTATAAAAGAATAATAATTATCTAATAAAAAATATTTTTTACTTAATTATTATTATTATCAACGAAAAAAAATACTGTATTGTTTTAGTGGTTGTATTTGTAAACTTCAAGTTAGAATTGTTGAAAAAAAAAAGTTGTAAATAAATGCAAGCATTTCAGAAATAGATCCAACTTTAAAAATAACAAAATAAAACACTTTTTGAGATATTTCGAGGAAATAAAAAAATCTTTTTGCTTGTATATTAAATCCATCCCTCCTTTTCTCCAACATACATTTCTTTTAATCGTATCCAAAATCCAAATCAGTTTTAAATAGGCCCAAAAATGAGTTTAAAATATACACATTAAAAAAAATATATATATATGCTAAACATGAATATTCTAATGGAATTTTTGTATGATTTTGGAAAGAAAATAATTTTGTAAGAAAAAGTGAAATGATTCACATACTATAATGTATTCCTGTAGAAGCAATTTTTCAATCGTCTTCAGAGTTAATTTCAATACGTTCTTTCCTTCATAAAACATAATTACACTACCCATTTGCATTTTAAAGTTTTAACAGGACCTTTGATACAACAGATTATAAAAATTAGAATTATTTTATTTTAAAGCCCTTATGCACTTATTTTTTTTATCATTTAGAATACTAGATTGATAATTACCATACCTTATTATCGATGAATATTAGACACCAACATATTGATTTTGTATTTATTTTTATTTATTTTCATTTTGACAGTTGAAATAAAACTTATCTGACGTCACAATGTACCGGTGACTGTGATTGGCTGACTTATCACGTGAACAGACCCAGTGACTGTGATTCGCTGATGAGTCAGCCAATCACAGGCACCCGTCAAGTCACGCGATAAGTCAGTCAATCACAGTCACCGGTACATTGTGACGTCAGATAAGTTTTATTTCAACTGTCAAAATGAAAATAAATAAAAATAAATACAAAATCAATATGTTGGTGTCTAATTCATGGATAATAAGGTATGGTAATTATCAATCTAGTATTCTAAATGATAAAAAAATAAGTGCATAAGGGCTTTAAGTTAACCTTTTAAAGTTCCCAATTATAAAATTCTCTACTAAAATAAAATAGAATTCATTGTATAAATAAATTTATATATTTGTTAAATGTTTACATTAAAACAAAATGTTATTAAAATATTTATAAAAAAAAAGTGTTAAGATGTAGATATTAAAAACAAAGGGATTAAAACATTTGAGTAAAAAATATTATATATTACAGAAGAAAAAAAAATCTCGTACAGCACCATTTCAGAAATATTATATAGAATTTACGGGTGTTTTTATTATACAATAAGTATGTATGGAAAATAAAATAAAAGTTTGAGACCACGACCTAATTAATGATTATATTAATTTACTATATTATAATATATAAAAAAAATAATTAATAATAATAATAAAAAATATATAATGTAATATAGATGATATTTATAAAAAAAATGAAGGAATTTAAGCAATAAAAATTTTGAGTTTTTCATAAAAAATGAATTGTTGTTTTATTTTACTATGGTACCAAAAAAATGATAAAAAAAAATTATATAATATCATATATCTTAATGTAATTAATAGGTTTATCAATGAAGACTGATTTTCAAATCACCAATATTCTTTGTTATATTTTGTTGAGCTAAATAATTAAAATAATTATCAACATTAAGAGACAGAGACAGAGACAGAGACAGAGAGAGAGAGAGAGAGAGAGAGAGAGGAAAGAATTTTAATATTTATCATTTGAGTCACAAAAACAATAAAGTTTGAAAATTTTTAGATCAAATATATCGCTCTATTTTTATCACGTTTTTGTTTTTAAAAGTATCCTTGCCGCTACGCAAATAAAAAATCAATCGATTTGCATCTATGGTTTTTGCAAATAGTAAATTTACAATAAAAATTATAGAATTAATTTTATATATTTTATATTATAGTTTATTGAATACAAAAACTATATGATATATTAACTATACTGACTTGATTGATTAAAATAATATATAAGTTCCATTAATATATTCAAATTTTCTTTATTTCTATCTTTCCTCTTTCACACACATTGGAAAAGAAATAAAGTTTCATCAAATTTGTAAAGTAAAAAAAATCTATAAATAGTTTTAAATGAAATAGAATAGTTTTTGCTTTTAGCACTAAAAGATAATTTATTCCAATTTTAATTTTGCTAATTTTGCTAATAGCACACAGAACACAAAATATTTTACCATTTGAATCCAGCGCTTGTTTTTCTCATAAGAATAACATTGCAAATTTAGCGAAAGTTTTTGAATGGTAAAAATTCTTATCGGGGTCGTGTGTATATTATGATATATTCCGATGTCTCCGAAAAGCTTATCATATATCAGTAGCACAGACAAACTTTAATATTATATAATGATAATCAATATAATTATTCATAACAAAATATTACAATAAGGCAAATCAATTTTACTATCATAGTGAGTAAATATCATTTAATATACACTTCAAGTTATTGAGATACGTATAAATACTTGTGATTATATTTTGAGACTCAATTATCATATCATAAATAAATAAATTTGGCCTTGATAATCCCGTCTTTAATCTTGGAGCATGATGGCCTTGTCATTTCATTTGAGAAGTGGAGCTGAGAACGTGAAGACTTGTGTTACAATGAGCTCCAGAAAAATACACATCGAAACTCCGCTATTATTTAGCACGAATTTAACTAAACTTATTGGTCATGATGTATATCTTAAATTAGATAATAATCAACCCTCAGGATCTTTTAAGTTGAGAGGTATTGGATACCACTGTCAGAAGGTAAAAGGATTAAACAATATTCTTAATTATATATTTTTTTATGTAAATTTGTGTTTAAATTTAATTTCAATGTCTAGTATTACATATAATAATGAGTTGTATAACTTTAAAACTTAGGTGCCAAGTATTTAAATAGTGTTGTTGAAAAGACGTGAACTGAATGTATACAATTGCATATATATGAAGATAAAACAATTAATCAATCATTATTTGACATTACATACATAATATAAATCTAATTCTTTGCAGGAGGTAGAAAGAGGTTGCAGACATTTCATCTCTGCGTCAGGCGGCAACGCTGGGATCGCAGTCGCGACTGCGGGCAAAGCGCTCAATATCCCAGTTACTGTTTATATCCCAAAATCATCCCCAAAGTTGGTCATTGATGCAATTGAAAAGTTAGGCCAAAAAGTCATAGTAAGTAAATTTATAATTATAATGATTTACAAGAGAAAATAAGCCATTTCAGCAATACACTCAAATAAAAACGTTAGTAAATGGGCATATAGTATAATTTTAATGTTATTATATTTTTCTTGTCGAAAGGTTCACGGAGAAAATTTTAGTGAGGCTAATGATAAAGCGATAGAAGAAGGCAAAAAGCCTGGAAATTCAAATATTCACCCTTATATGCATCCAGAAATATGGTAAAGTTTATTTCTTTTCAATTAATTATATATACTAATAATTTAGGTTATATAGTACACAGGGTCGGATTGGGACGAAAAGGCGCACTCCGCGACACACCCATAGGGGCGCTAACACCCAGACGGGGGGTCAGGGGGGCGTAGCCCCCCTGAAGGGGGTCAAGGGGGCGAAGCCCCTTGCGGGGGGTTCAGGGGGGCAGAGCCCCCTTACCGCCGGAGGCGAAATTTTTTGGCAATCTTGTTTTTTTGACTCTATTTTTTAATTAAAATTTGGTAGTAAAATATGTAATACCATGACTTTTTATTTTTATTAAGCAGGTCTGAAAAAAAAAATGGGTTTAACAGACATTTAGGTGAATGGTAAATCATATACATAAATGTTGTAGTACTTATTTGATTAAAAATTTGTTAAGCAGTTTGGACGCCCCTGCATTTCTCTACTTGAGAGTGTATAGATTTAATTTTTGTCTTAGTTCTTACACTTCCATTTTTTTTTTTTTTTTTTTTTTTTTTGCGATTAATTTATCTCTTTTGAGATATTTAAATCTGTTTTGTACATCTGCGCAAAATGGCACAGCTTTGCAAATTGCAACAGCTCAAAATCTTAGTTTTTTTTTAAGGTACTGCTTAGGGTAGGAGTGTATTTTTTTTAATTAAGTTCAGGCTGATGTACCCAAAATAGAAATCCAAAACGTTCTATCTCAAAAACTTTCGACACAATAGAGCGTCAAAGTTCGCAAAATGCCCCCCCCCCCCCTATGCTAATGAATGTATATTTGAACCCCGATTTTGACCTCTTTTTTTTTAACCGGATTTTTTTAAGCAGTTAAAAAAAATTACCAGTTTGTTTTTTCGTGTTGAATTTTAATTTAAAATGATTTTGCAGATATTTCTAGAACGAATTTTTCGAGAAAAAAATTATCGCAAATTGCCCATGTTAATTTGAATATGCGATTTTTTTTTTCTCCGTAAATGTCTCGTAAAAATCGTTTAAAAAGTCAATTTCATTAAAACTTGATTTATAGAACACACTAGTATTTTTTTGTTTAGAATTAAGTTGATCAAGAAAATTTTGGACCTCGGTGAGCTTGAAGTTTGTGTGTTTTACGTGTTTAAGGCGGCGTAGCCCAACGACTTGTTACGCTATATGATTTGCGGATGATTTGATTTGAGTCGAAACTTTTTGGAGTATAGAGAATTGTTCCTTGGTTCATTATAAACCAAAAAATAGATATAAAATTGAATTTTATATACCACAACATCGCTACCCTCTAAAGTAGTACCTTAACTAAGTAATTGACTCTACTAAAAATTATTTGAGATTGCTTTTAGCTCAAGCGCCCTATGCCTAGAGTCGTTCAACACTTTTTTAAAAAAGCGTCAATCTGATCACCGATCCGATCAAATGATCGTGATCTTATCGAAAAAATATCGATCGACTACAACCCTATGGAGTGTTGGGCGCCCCATTTGTCGTAGTATCTTACGCGAAGAAAAAAAGCTCGAGATTTGCAAATTAAACAACAGTTTGAGATTTTGTTTGATTATATTTGGAACCTTTCAGCTTTCTACGTTTTTTTTTTTTTTTTTTTTTTTTTTTTTATCAAAAACGCCCCTTCGGGGCGCAGAGGGGCGCCAGCTCGGGGGGGCGCACTCCGCGATCGCGGAGTAGCTCTTATGGCCAATCCGACCCTGCACCAACAAAAAAAGGAACAAGAATTCCATTATTCAATTATTATTTCTATAGAACAATGATTTCCCCCAACTTATCACGATGAGTTTTAGAACTTATTTTGAAGTAAGTAAAAAATTTTACTTTTTTTTTTTTTTTTAATTGTTATTATTAATTTTTAAATTTTATATGTTAAAATGTTATAAAAATATCAACACTAAATTTTTAATGACATTAAACAATAAATTTTTAATCATTTTATCACCATTATTCCAAAAACTCAATAAAATGAAATTAATTTAAATAATGTATATTTATTATTTAAAATGTTTTAAGACTGCCATTTTTGTTCAGGGAGGGTCACTCTAGTTTGATAGACGAGATCGCGGAACAGTTGCAAGGACAGAGACCTGGCTGCATTTTGGTATCAGTGGGAGGGGGTGGACTGTTGCTTGGACTCTTGCAAGGACTTGAAATGCATGACTGGACTCAAGTCCCAGTCTTCTGCTTTGAGACAATTGGTGCAGATTGTTTTAATAAATCTGTGAGCGCGGGGCGTGTGGTAGAACTACCTCAAATTACAAGGTAATCAAAATATTTCAGATATAATTACTTAGATTAATTTTTACACGGAAAAAGAATATTACCAAATAAATTTAGCGCGAGTTTTTGAATGATAAAAATATAAATATTATCACTTTTATAAGCTTATCACTATCAGTATCACAATTGAACAAAAAAAAAAACTTTATTTTTTTTTAATTATTTTTTTTTGCTCCAAATAATTTAATTTGTTGATGATATTGGTAGGATTTTTTTTTTTTTTTACAACTCACGGATTTTATTCATTTACATTTATGCTCCTTTTAATGTTTTCATCTACCTTATATATAGTAACTATATAAAATACCATAAGTCTCATTACTATGTCAGCGTATGATAATAAAATATAATAAAAATTTCAGCATTGCTCATACATTAGGAGCCAAGTTTGTGCCACAGGAATTAATGGATGAAGTCAAGAAATTTCCAAATTTGAAATCTCATGTCGTTACCGATGCCCAAGCAGTTGAGAGTTGTGTCAAGTTTGCAGGTAATATAACACAAACACAAAAATAGAGGATGCAATACATATGATTAAAATTTTGACTCTTACACAGTTAAATTACGTAATTTATATTGAATTTATGCCGTAGACGATAACTGTAGTTGCTATTTTAGAATTTCTGCATAAATAATAATTATGCGCTACAAAATATAACTGATGTTTTTCTATAGTCACAAAGGAATATGGAATTAATTAGAATTCAGTCTAGAGTAATTTGTCTATCTATTTTTGTCCGTGTAACTTTTTAAACCACAAAAAAAAAAAAAAAAAAAAAAAAATTTTTTTTTTCTTTTTCTTCAGATGACCAACGAATACTGGTTGAACCCTCATGTGGCGCTGCCCTTGCTGGGATCTATTGCGGCATTGTACAAGAGAGCATGACACAAACCCAGTTACAAGGACCAATTGTTGTCATTGTATGTGGTGGATCAGGAATCAATTTATCACTATTAGCTAATTTTGCAAGTAAATTTGGAATACCTTTTCCAAGTGCTTCACAATAAAAAAATAATAATTATAATAAAATAAAAAATTAAAATAATAATAATAAATAAATCTATTAAATATTGAGTAGTGTATAATCAATTAATATTTCAAATACCAGTCTATATATTGGATGTATTTTCTGGACAACTAATGTTGTATCATACTTAAAGGAATAGAACACATTGAACAAAAAACATGTCTAGTATCCTAACATACCTAAATATCAACGTTGATTTGGCTGGAGTCATTGATTTCTAATTTATTTTACATTCACAAAATGTCAGCTGCATGTTTATGACGTCACAGCTTGCCTGTTTCCGTGCGCGTGGACTAGTAAGCTGTGACGTCATAAACATGCATCTGACATTTTGTAAATGGAAAATAAATTAGAAATCAATGACTCCAGCCAAATCAATGTTGATTTAGGTATTTTAGGATACTAGACATGTTTTTTGTTCAATGAGTTCTATGCCTTTAAAGTTCATGTTGAAATCAATATTTTCCTATCACAAGTAAGACATTTAATTTTGATACTTTCTGTGTAACTACTGAAATTTATAAATTGGACAAAATTAATATTTTTACATATCATGACGTCAGTAGACACAATTGTGAAAATAAACCATTCTAAAAATTGTGCACAATTTTTTATGTTACTCTTATCATATTCTAATGAGAGAAATGTGTGCTGAATTTAAATGGTAAAACATATAATCACTATTATGTGTGTTATATTAAACACTTTTAAAATATGTTAAATTATGCATACATTAAAATAATAATATTCTGGCATACATAAATTGACATTTTTAAATAAATAAAAATGTAACTTTAAAAATAAAACATATTTTTAGCAACATCGATAGTTTATTTTATTATAATAATAATAATAGTAAGATATGAAAATTTGCTACTTTTTTGTAGTAAGCAAAAATATAATAGATAACATTAACATAAATTTTATGCAAATTATTTGTTTGCAGTGTATAAAATTACTTATTTTATTATTATATAATATTCAACATAAAATTCCCTTCACAAAATAAAAAGAATGAAAAACCTCATTTTGGAGGTTGGAATGTTTTAAAATGGAGAAATAATTTACAAAATTTTAAATACTCATTTTTCTTCTCCTTCTTTTGTTCTTGCACTACGATTCTTTAAGTTTACAAAATAGTGTCAGTTACAATGCATTTTAATTTGTAAACATAAACATCCAATTCAGTGTTTTGCGTAAAAAAAAAAAAAAAAAAAGTAATATAATAATTTGATGCTTCCGTGTCAAAAGTGAGCATCTACACTTTCCAGTTTTGTGACAAAATGACTATCTACACTTTCAACCGTCAAGCATCTGCAATGTTAAGGTAATAGCCGCTAGTCCAGATATTAGAAAGTGTAGATAGTCGTTTTGTCGTAAAACTGGACTCGCTTTTGACGACGAAGCATCGAACTGGTTTTTGTGACATCATGAATATGTAAAATTGCCTACTATGAATTTTTGTAACGCTATTTTGCGAGGGTACGGAAGGGTTTAGGGACATACTAGGGGGTGTATGTATGATGGTCCCATGTGATGATTTATACATCTGTTTTGAGTTTTGAGTAAAGGGCCTCTTTAAAGATTAATGCAGAACATTTTCATATTGAATTCAACTAACAATCAATGAAATCTATTATTAAATCCTTTTATAAAATACATCATTATAGGATACATCTTGTGAAGGGAAATTAACTAATGACATGGTTCACTATGGCGATTCCATTATACATGTATGTTATAAACATAAAAATTAAATTATTTATAGTTTACGCACATAATCTAACATCCCTTCTGAAAAAAAAAAAAAAAAAAAAAAGATTTAAACGATTTAATATTGTGCTAAATTCGTATATTCAGTATATTTGGTATATTTTATTTAAACCCTTTAAACCGAAGAAACAGTAAGATTTTTGGTTTAAAGGGTGTAAAGGGTTTAAATAACATATACCGAATACACCGAATACACTAATTTGGCACAATATTCAGTACCTATATTTAATATACTCTTTAAGCCTTTTTTTTTTCAGCAGGGATAGTACATAAACGCATTCCTTATTTTTGTTTTCTTAAAAAAACATTTTCGCCAATATTAATTGAGTTTTTTGAGAGTGCAAATAAGTAATTATAAAAATTATATAAAGTTGGGTCTATTTTCTATAGACTGAGTTAAAATTAAAGTATTACATAATTAATGTACATTGAACTGGGGTGACATGGAAGCTCCAATCATGTGCAAGCTTAAACTTCTCCTTATCTCATATAGCACTTTGAAAGTGGGTCTATGATTGGATTTCAATTTCACCCCAGTTAACTGTATTCCTACATTTGTGTTATTATACATTTGGAAATCACAGTACAAATTTATGTACTTCTTATAATTTTTGCACTAAATACTATATAAATTTCATGTAAGAAAAAAAAAAAAAAAAAAAAAAAAAAAGGCTATTTAATATACAATGAGCATGGAAAGCCATTTGCAAAACTTGACTACAGTGAAACTGTATTTCACACAACAACTATATCACTTATATGCCAAAGGGGGTAAAAAAAAAAATTAAATTAAAAAAAAAAAAAAAAAAACTAAATTTAATAGGTAGCTTTTGCAGTGCATGTATAACCATGTATTTTTCACTGTTACAACATTAAAATATAGATTTGATTTGCTTAAAATCTTACATTCATTGTAAAAGTTGCATTAGATAAAAGTTGTATTTTAAAATAGTTTTGCAAATGGCTTTGTTACAAATAATCTTGCTATAATAAATTTAATTAACATTATAATTATTATTTTTAACAATATTAACTTGCTCCAACATTAATATTTGGTTCCAAATATTCATTTAAAGGCGTAGAACACCTTGAACAAAAAAGTTGCATAATATCCTAACAAAACTGAAAATCAACGTTGATTGGGCCGGAGTCATTGATTTCTAATTTATTTTCCATTCTCAAAAAGCCGCTGGTGGTCACTGGCGTCACAGCTCGCCTGGTCCACGCGCGCGTAAACCGGGCGAGCTGTGACGTCAGTGACTGCCAGTGTCATTTTGTGAATGGAAAATAAATTAGAAATCAATGACTCCAGCCAAATCAACTTTGATTTTCAGGTTTTTTAGGATATTACGCAACTTTTTTGTTCATTTAATTTACTATAAAAGAAAAGCAACATACATGACTAAAAGTTAAATTTAAAAAGCTGAAAAGCATACTTAACAAGTAACATTTTCTATAATTTTATTTTTAATCTCTTTGTAAATCATGGATATTCTATATTTTCAAAACAATAAAAAAATGTGTAAATAAAATTTGAGATTCTTGATGTCAGTTTGGTTGGCACTGTTGAATTTTTTTCTATCTGCTTTAATAAATTTATTGAGATATATAAAACTTTGTCTCGGAATGTGCATATCTTTAGTAAAAGCTTTTTTTTTTTTCTTTTGTAGCAAACTAATAACATCCTTAAACATCTAATTAAATTTACTTATTAAATAAAAAATGTTTAATTTTATGCATTCATCCATAGTATAATAAAGCTTTGTGTATGTATGCATTTGGAAAAAAAAAATCTAGTTATTTTAAAAATCTTGTATGATAACAAAAATATAATTAAAAATAGACTACAATCTTTAATATTATTTTACTTATGATGGTCCATAACCAAAATATCAGTCTCCATATAACTGATAAGAAAACTACTGTGTATATTAAAAAAAAAAAAAAAAAAAAAAAAAAAAGTATGAAAATTGGGAGGACGGACTTTTACGAAGCACTGCCAATTTGTAACACTTGGAAACATACATTGCACACTCGGACTGGTTTGTTTAAGCCAAATTTGAGTATTGGGACATCACAGCTGGAACATTTGGAGCATAGTAACCTGCCGCAGTGGCGGCTGGAAAATAGAGAGAAAAAATAAGAAATTGTGACATTAAAGAATTAATCAATTCACATACATTAAATTTAAGGGAAAAAACATCGCTGTTAGGATCAATAATAAAGAAAAGGATAGAATTAACAGCAAAGGCCTTACCACAGTAGAAGTTCTATGGAGAGGTTGAGGTCTCGTGTGACACAGTATTTGTTATAAAAAAGTTTATTTATAACTGAGAGCTTTCGTCATATGTTAATGACATTATCAATCAAAGAAGAGCTTTACTTGAGCACATCACTGAGCAGTGTCTTAAAAAATGTCTAAAAAATCTCTTATTTGCTTGATAATGTTATTAACATATGACGAAAGCTCTGTTATAAACTTTTTATAACAAATACTGTGCCACGCGAGACCTCGACCTCTCCATAGAACTTCTACAGTGGTAAGGCCCTTGCTGGTAATTCTATCCTTTTCTCATACATTCACATATTTTATTTCCTACAACTTTGTGCAGCAGATCATTTATAGCATTGCTATAAATTTGAAAATTTATTTTGCTGGGCAAAGCTACAGAAAAAAAAAAAAAAAAAAAAAAGGCTCAGGAAACGTGTGTAAGATTTTTAATTGTAAAATTGTGAAGAAAGCAAGAAACTTTCAGGGTTTGTTGAACTTGTAGTTGTGAATTATCTACAAATTATCTCAGCTTTTCCTGGTGACCTCATATTTTGAAGAGATAAGAAACCTATGCTTTTTATTTTAAAAATTGACTGATTTTATTTTGCATGATTTTTTTGCACAATTCATAGTTGGAAAATAAGCAAACTTGCCACCTACAACTAAAAAGTAATAGATCAAATTAACAATCTTATGAGAAAGCACAGGGACTTTTCTCACACTTACATAATTTTAATATACACGCAAAGTTTTGTATTTGTTTGTTTGCTGAATTTTTCATGAAAGATAAAAATTTTCAGGGCAATTTTATTTGGCAAATGGTTTGCAAGAGATTTACTGTACTACTTCTATTTTCTGAGGTATGAATAATGCAGTATGGGGGTAGATCGAAGGACTTAAATATCTTACCAGTGATGCTTGCGCATGGTCAGACCAAATTTACTTCCACACTCTAAGCACATGTCACCCTCTGCCCATGGAGGCTCCTTGTTTAACATATCTAACAACCTGGAAAAAAATGAATAAAGTGTACTCTAAACCAAATATATTATGTGAAAAAAAAAATATATATATATATATATATATATATATATATATATATATATATATATATATATATATATATATATAGGCCTATATATTAGAAAGAATAGGTGAAAAATTAGAGTAAGTTGAATTGAGAATTATTAAAACTGAAAGATTCTCTAAGTTGTATAGTTAATTGGGACTTGGGATCAAATGTTCTAGCGTAGACGAGTGCTAGATATATTTTTATTTCAATAGACGTTAAAAGGATAAGGATACTGTGTTGATACGATACATCTAGTATCTCACAGAGGGTGCTCCACCGTAATGTCTAAAGTCCATTTGACATTGCTGTTTTTTTTTTTTTTTCTTTTCCTGCAAATGATCTGAAATGGAAAATTCCAAAATTTGCCTTTAATTAGACGAAATTTAATTTTCCAAGGTCAAGTGGACTTCGGACATTACAGCGGAGTGTCCTCGATATGCATTCCCTCTGTGTACTAAATTCTATTTTAGTAAAGTTTCAAAATTAATTTCAATATGAACACATTTGATTACTTTTCTCTTTTACTAATCATAAAATCTATAAAGTTTAGATCTATTCTTGTAAAACTTACTTATGCAACAGTTGCTTTGTTGGAACTTGATAATTAAAGATGGTAACTCCATCCTTATTCATAGAACCAAGACAACATCCTGCCTTTACAAGTGCTTTACACAAGTTAACATTGCCTTTCATGTACGCCAAAAGTAGAGCTGAAACCACAAGAATTCAAATTACAATATAATTACTTTGTCTATTGTAGTTTAACAAGAACATTAGTTTATAATTTGACATTTGAAAATTTATCAGTAAACCAACTCGCACTAATATCCATTGAATGATTTTTGTTTTACCTGTATTCCCCTCCAGATCAGGTTGGTCTAAGGGATACGCAGGCATACATTCTCTAAATAATTCACAGATGGAAGCTGCAACTTGGTCACGTCCGTAGCTTGCAAGCAGGTGCAGTGGAGTTTGTCCTCGTAAGTTCTTGGCTTCTGCATCCATGGTGCTTTCCGTCAGTAACACTCGTACCACCTAGAAAGTTGAATGGTTTGGTTTGGTATACAGTAATTACAATAAAATTCTAACTAAAATTGACTAATTTAAAATTGTGGAGAAACTAACTTTGAAAATAAAGCTGTTATTCTAGAAAGAAATCCCCATTTTGGTTCACACAAATAACCAAAAGGAAGATAAAGAGCATAATAAAAGTATGTTAATATAGAAAATTATATTATTATGAAACCCTTATTTATAGAAAACAATGTAAGAGTATGTGATACTCAATACAAGCACTGAGAAAGAATGTGGTGGTTGTATTAATGATGTGTGTGAGTGTATAAGTCTGAATTCATTCTGCTTACACTGTTTCAATCTATGCATGTGTAAAATATAAATTGTGTGCTTTAAATTTATGCTGTTTTGTTTTTGGTTATCATTATTATATTTAAACAGAACTGATAATTAAAACATTTGATAAAAAAACACATAGATCAATTATAAAAAAATTGGGGAAGTGGAGTAATGAGCACTGTCAGGGCAGAGAAAAATTTCCAACCCAGGCCAAAATGAATTTTTAAGCATAATATGAACTAGTGACTCATATTGCCCTGTAGGAAGCTATCTACATGTTTTTCTTTCAAAGCTTTTAATTATCAATTATTGCAAAGATGATATTTCCTAATATATTTTTTAATAGAACTGATTATTTTAACCCCACCTGTCTAAACATGCAAATATATTTACCTGGAGATGAGAAGCCTTGGTCGCTACATGTAGAGGATTACTGTGATCAGCATCAGTGGCATCAGGGTCAGCACCATTCTGCAGCAAGGCTGAAGCTGCAGCAGAGTGACCAGAGAGAGCAGCCGCATGCAGTGGTGTACGTCGAGTAGCGTCTCTTTCATCTGGTCGTGCTCCAGCCAGTAGCAAGTTACGTACAACTAAAGCAGAGTCTTCTGTAGTACCTGCACTGCCTGAAACAATTAACATTTTAGTACAGTATTTAGTATTTCTGCAGTTATGCTTAGGGTTGATCAATTTAAGGGGAAAAAAAAACATCACGGTTAGAATTACTTAATATAAACAAAAAGGATAGAAATACCAGCAAGGGCCTTACCACAATAGAAGTTCTATGGAGAGGTTAAGGTCTCACATGGCACAGAGTTATCTTGACCTTTTCATAGAAATTCTACTGTGATAAGGCCCTTGCTAGTACTTCTATCCTTTTTTAATATGCTTATGGTTGGGTATTAATAAGGAGATGGGGGTTAGACTTAAATTTAAAAGCAACTATTTATTTTATAAAATATGCAAATATACAGTACAGTAGTAATTACTTAAAAAATGAAATAAAAATAAAGTGCAATAGAAAGTATAGTAAGATAGTAGTAAGTAGATTATTTATTTCTCCCTTTTTAAAAGTATGAATTCCGTAAACTACTGTTTGTTGGGAAGGGGAGTTAATTTTCTCATGGATTCCCTAAAATTTCACCTTTTTATTTAACTGTATTTTTAAACTCAGACTTACTAGGTGTGATAGTAGCACAGGCAAGATGCAAAGGTGTGCACATCGTAGAGTCCCTCACACGAGAATTGGCGTCCACTCCAATAGACAACAAGAAGAGAACACTCTCCAAGTCTCCTCTCTGCACGGCAGTGTGCAGGAAATTGTGTCCCTTGTTGTCATACTAGTAACATCAAATTTAAATGAATAAATTAAACATGAAATTATTGTTTAGCCTTACTGTTGTGATTATTTCTAAAAAGTACCAGAGGACTCAAAAATTTTATGTTGAAATTTTGACTATTAAATTTCAAGGTCCTCTAAGGGATTAATGTTATTTTTTTTTTAATCTAACTTTCATCACTGAAAAAGCGAAATTCTTGTATTTTTGGATGAAAAATACAATTTTTATTGCAATTTTGACTAAATAAATTACCTTGTGATATTAAAACAGAATTGCCTGTGAAAACAAAAATGTTACTTTGCTTTTTATCACAGCATTGTTTTTATAGTGTGAATGAATTCTTAAATATATAAATGCAGATTATGTGAGTCGATTCTCATATTTTAGTGTGTCTAGTTTGTAAGTTGATATACACCAAAAATAGCCTAAACAAATGTACAGAGTCTTGTATTGCTGCTTTTGATGGTAGGAGATTGGAAAATAAACTATTTTGAATTTGAAAATGTTAACTAAAGTTTTGCAAATGATCTATCACTACGAAGTGTGTAGAACTTCACCTGCTCTGCAGCAGTAGGCAGTCGGTCTAGAATGGCCTGCGCTGCTTTGTTATTCCTCGACGTCAGAGCTGCTGCAAAAGGTGTCAGTCCTTGCTTATCTCTGAGACTAAGATCCAGTGCGGGGTGACACAGAAGCAAGGAGGTAATACGTGCATGTTGGTTTGCTACTGCTACGTGAAGTGGAGTTCTGCCCTCGGCATCTCTCACATTTACAGCAGCTCCATGCTCTACTAGAGTCTGTACCACTTGCTCTAGACCCCACGTACATGCCATGTGAAGCGGGGTTTGTCCATCACGAGCCTCGTCACCGCCCTCACCATTGGGTCCTGGTCGTCTGGTGGCATTCAGCTCACACCCACTGTATATAAATATGGCACGTCAATGCATTACTGACTGAAGGATATAATGTGGTAGTATTTTGCTGGATTGTAGTATTATTTGATTTTATTTTATTTCAGGCTTATATGGGGAATCCATGATATTGGATTAAAAAACAGCAATTTAATTTTTTTATATAAATATGAATAAAATAATTAGTTTATGAACATAAAAAAATAAAGACATGCAAATAAAAATACTGTACTGTCTGAATATACAATTTCTGAAAAAACAACAACTACAGGGTCCTTCCTGGTGCAGTTAATTTTGAGAATAATGATCAATCATATTATAGTTATTACCTAAAAATAAATAAAAGTTATACCTTTGAATGAGGAAGCATGCAATACTGGCTTGGTTTTCATCAAGAGCTTTGTGCAGTAATGTCTGGAGACAATCATCAGGTCCAGAACCCCAGCAATCTGTGTCTACACCATTCCTGTTAACAAATATAAAGAAGAACATTTTTCATATTATATTGTATGAACACATCAATATTTTTATGATGAAGTTTGTATTATGGCCTATAAAATTATATATATATAGTGCCGCCCAACCGGCCCAACTATTTTTTTCAATAAATAAAGAAAAATGTATGTACAAAAAGAGTCACAATGGCATCATATAAACTTTTGATTTAATCCATCGTCCAATGTAAATTACATGTATTTCAACTCTAGGCACTTTTTGTAGTCCATGGGAACAATAACCTTATTTTAGTTGACATATCTGAACCTGAACCACATTTAAGCTTCTGACTTTTTTTTTTTAAGTTTACCAGATTGTCACATTGTTGTTTTTATGGACTACTCGCTTGCATAAGGCGTTGAAAAACATGCAGTTGGCATTTTTTATATTCCAATATTCCCGCAGTAAAAAAAAAAAAAACTTCAAATAGGCTGATAATAAAATAAATAATGATCTAGACTATTTTCCGAGTGCTTCTTTTTACTCCTAATTTGTATAGTTAATACAATATTCAATACGATCAGTCTTTAAAGTCATAATCCCTTTGTGGAAAAGAAACCAAGACGATTTTTATTTCGAGAACTTGGATATGAGCTGATGCTGTTCGTAAACCCTGTTCTCTGCCCCTAAAATGACGATCGCCTTTGGTTATTCAAATGGAATGCGCAATTTTTGGTGCAAGAGAACAGGGTTTACGAACAGCATTGCTGTGGTTTAACAGAACACAGACCCAAAATCGCACTCCCCATGGCTCCTACTACAAGACCTGTACGGCTTGGACCATCTTTTACCCGGTTTTTACCTTGCGACGGCAGCACTACTTTGGAAAGGTGGTGATCTAACTGCTTGGCGTTTTGGTTATAATTTATGGAGCCCGAGAACTCATCATCCCCAGTCCAACAAGTGATAATACCACGGTGGCTATCGGCGGCGGCGGCGGCATGCAGTGAAACTTTCGAATTTTTTGACGCGTAAATGTTATACCAACATAAATAAAAATTTCTTATTTGCATAATAATTACAAAAATTACTGTGAAAATTAAATTGCTTAAATTCTATACATTTTTAATTTAATTTCTAGTTTTTTAATATATATATTTTTTTAATTATTATTTCGATAATTACGTTGGTAGTACTGTTTGTTGTTTATTTTTTTCCACAGCAAAAAGTCGATTAGAGTTGAAGTTGTGTGATTTTTTTAATAATTTTAACAAGTAAATACACTAATTATGGCTTCAGGATTAGAAAGCTACGTTACCCGTATCCTTTTTCTGCTTTAAAAATGTTAATTGTGACTGTAAAACGTTTACAAAATAAAAAAATTGGACGTAAATGTGTAGGCACCCAGAGTTCATACATACCGGCAACGTAAACGGTTATTAATTTCATTTTGAACAGTTATATACCTAAAATTAATGTATTTTACCAGCAATTTATGTAAAAAAAACAACTTTATAATTAATAATGGTTTTCTAAAATTGGAACACCAAGAATACACATACGTAATATATGACATTTTGTACATATACATACATACATATCGATGGAGCTGCGGCCAAAGGGCGTATGTGCAATTGGCCAGTTTGCAGCAAAAGGCGTATGTGCGTTTGGCTAGTTTTCAGCAAAAGGCGTATGTGCATTTGGCCAGTTTGCAGCAGAGGGCGTATGTGCATTTTTCATAATTTTACAGGAGAGACAAAAAAATGTTTAAAACATTAAAACAATAAGAAGAAGGAAATTAAATGTTTAAGTCAAGTTCATTTTTTGGCAATTAAAATGTTTATAATAAAGAATTTTATGTACTTTTAGTTTTAACAAATATGATTAGCAAAATATGGTAGATTTTTTTTCAACAAATACTATGCGGAATAATTTTTTGAAATACAAAAGAAATTTGTTTCTGTTTTGAATGAATTTTGTTTTCTCAAAAAATTGATTATCCAAGTAATTATTTTTTAACATATTTATTGTATTCTTTTGTGCATTATTATATACTTAAAAACTAAGAAATTTAAGTGTGGGTGAAAGCGAAATCACGCCGAAATCTCAAGATATCGCTGTATATCGCGATCACGTAGTCACAGTTGAATCATTAATTTTCTCTAATTAAACTAGTGCGATGATACCATACCGCCAATCTTATTTTTTGGTGAAAATAATTAGAATCAACACCAGTTTTGCCTATATCTATTCATATCTGCCTATCTGCCATTATTTCTCGATCTGAAAATTACGTAAAATACTTTGAGTTTGCTACAGAGTAAATTTTTTAATATCACAAAAAACTAAAAAAGAAAAAAGGAAGATAAAATGTAAAATTATTATAGCTAAAAAGATAATTAAATTAAAAAATTAATTTAAAATTTAACTATATCAGAAATCCAATGATAATCCATTTGAATTTACTTTGCAATTTCCATGCACAGGATAAATTTAAAAACATCAAATTAAATAAAATCTACATATTTCCATCAAATTATGATCTTTTTCCCGTCATTTATTAAAAAAATATATATAATATACATCGTTTTCTGACGTCATCATGTTAATAATAGCCAACAACAGAAAAAAAAATCTAACAAATACTACCCAAACAAATTTTCATAAAATTATGAAAATATATTGGGATTCAATATAATTGATAGGAGTTATATTTATTTATTTCACCCTTTTTTATATTTTGGTTAAAAAATGCAAATTAATACCGAAATTCATTAAATATAACGTAGTTCATCATTTAGTAGCAACATTATACAAGTGGTAGCCCTGCTGTTGCACATACGCCTTTACAATCTCTAGTTGGCCAAACGTTTTCCGCTAAAGTAGTGCAATATATTTCGTATGTATATTTAAAAATAATAGTCAAAAACAAATAAAAATTACAGGGAACATTTAAAATAATACCGTTTTTAATAAAATGAAATAATATCGTTTTGGCCAGAAATGCACATACGCCCTTTGTTCAACTGGCCAAAATTGCACATACGCCCTTTGTTTAACTGGCCAAAAATGCACATACGCCCTTTGTGGGGCGACCTTGAAATGCACATACGCCCTTTGGCCGCAGCCACAGCGATATGTACTTTTTTTCCCTTCAGTTTACCGGTACGTAATGATTATGTGGATGAGCATGCTAGTGAAGGAATATAAATAAAGTAAATGTTCTTTTATGAAGCTATGCTAAATAACTGTGTTGCTATTATATAAGAATTGTAGGTATGTATGAATTTCTGGTGTGTTTGTACAGCTCTGGGCTAAAGTTTCAGAATGGGGCAAATATAGGTAGCCTTTGTTTTTCTCTTGAAGAAAAAACAAACAAAAAAAGAAAGAAGCATTGGGTTACTGCATACTGCATGGTATACAATTATATGAACAAATATAATTATTATTATGGAACAACTGTTTTGAGGCTGACTTAAAGTGATTTTGCTTTTTATCCGCTTCTGTCTTATTGTGCACGCGTAGTAAGTAGAAACGGAAGCGGATGTGTATGTAAAGAGTGTGCGTATACTGTAATACATGTTTACAATACATCGATGTTGTTGCAAACAATATGTGTATCTCGTTTTTTGTCCACAAAATGTCTTATCTCGTTAGTTGTCACGCGTAGCAAAATGTGTATCTAGTTTTTTGTCACATAAAGCAATATGTGTAAGTCGAGCGCCATCTACATAATGTTTGGAAATGACTTACACATTTTGCTACATGTGACCAAGATGTATATATAGAAAGGTGGTATAATTCGCTCTTTTACTGTCGTCAGAACTCAGTTTCCTTCGTAAAACTTTGAATTTTGACATATGTCATACAAGGTGACCGTAAACAGAGCCACGTGGTCTCTCCGGTACAGTGCATTATGAACCTGGAAGAGAGGAGGAGGGACAAAAAATTTCCTCTCCTTCGGCACTAAATTTCCCTTCTTGTTTTGATTCACCTTATGCGACTTTTCATACCTGATGCTACCTAGGCAAACTACACCACCTTCTATAAACACATCTTGCGCAAGACAAATAATGTATTTTTTGCAACAACATCGATATCTACTATTTAGAGTATATATTTATATTGACTTCATAATAACAATTTAGCTGTCCGATAAACTGTCCTTAACTTTGTATTTTTAAGGTACTGTCTCAATAATTACACAGGATGGTCGTAACTTTGTGGTAAGTTGACAGTATAATTGTATATTTACTGCTTATAATTCAGCAAGTTCTTTTCTTATAATTTAGCATTGCAAGTTACTTAACAACATTACTTTAAGCATGTGTATAATAACAAAATATCACTATTATTTCAGGGCACACTAAAGGGATTTGACCAAACAATCAATCTAATTTTGGATGAAACTCACGAGAGAGTTTACAACCCTAATAGTGGAGTGGAGCAGGTTGTGCTAGGATTACACATCATTCGTGGAGACAATGTGTAAGTTACAGTTATTATCATTGAAAAAAAAAAAAAAAAAGTTTTCTGATATTCTCAAAGGCTATTTTATTGCTGGAAAACTTCAACTAATAAATACTTCAGCTACCATTAATTGTTAAGAAAGTTAAAATAATAATAACAATAAGAAAAAACGGTTTACATATATTATCAGAGGAAAGAATAGAAAAAAAATCAACAAGTGCCTTACCACGATGAGGTCTGTAGCTAGGTGAAGATCATGATGGCACAGTTCACACAAATACTGTATTAAGCCATTTCGAGGGTCTCTCTTTTCAGTTTACACTATAAAGAAAGGACTGTCCCTTGAAACGTCATAACCAATGTAAATATTTGTGTGAACTTTGCTATCAAGATCTTCACGTAGCAACAGACCTCATCGTGATAAGGCACTTGTTGGTTTTCCTATCCTTTTCATTGATAATATAAGTACTTCAGCTACTGTTATAAATTGCTAAGCAATGTGTCTATGACAATAATTTTTGTAATAATAGAATATCAATTTTGAATGACTTATTTTCTAATTTCAGAGCAATAGTAGGAGAACTGGATGATGAAATTGATTCCCGACTTGACCTAGGCAGTATTCGAGCTGAACCACTTAACCCAGTAACACATTAAATATTTATCAAAATCAAGGCATTTTCATATATAAATAAACTTCCTCTTCAACTAATTTAAAATTATGTACATAACTTGAATCTAAATAGCAAAATTGAGTGTATCTGCAAGTTACATTCCATTGTACAAAAGCATTAAATTTCAAACCTTGATGAAAAAATAATACTTTTTTAGATTTTAAAACAACAAATCATTGTCTAAATCTTTTTAAATTTACATTATAAGCTTGTGTAATTAATAAAGAAAGGTAAAAACCATTTCGGTTTGAATTAATAATCAAAGGAAAGGATAGGAGAAACCAAGCCTTACCACGATGAGGTCCGTAGCTTGGTGAAAATCTTGATGGCACAGGTTACACAAATTATTTACAAGTTATAAGACGTTTCTGCTTAAAGTATAGTCTAAGCAACTGAAGAAGAGGGCTGTTGCCCTCGAAACGTCTTAAAGCTTGTAAATAATTTATGTAACCTGTGCCATCAAGATTTTTAACACGCTACGGACCTCATCGTGGTAAGGCGCCTGTTGGTTTCTCCTATCCTTTCCTTTGATTACATTATAAGCTTGTTTAGAATTAAGCAAATTTGTGTATGTTATTGGTATCAAATAAATTAATATTAAAATTAAGTTGTTTTTTCTTTAATTTTCCTAGCTTGTATTTTAAACAGGTTGTTTACGAATGAGAGAGAAAATTTAACCTCTGCAATTATTTAAATATTAAGTACAAATTAATTTGTGGATAAATGAAAATAACCTACAATCATTAAAACATCAATAAAACACAATCGTAAAACATTGATACTTCAAAATTCATTTGTATAGAAACCGTAAAACAAAGCGACAAATTAAAAACTGCGACAGTAAACGCATGCATTAGATAGAAAATTTGGGAGATGAGAGATGATGACCTTTACAGACATATCGTGAGAGACAATTAACCCTAGCTGGAGTAAATATTTATTTATTTTATCGCATTTGCAGCTTAAAGTTTGCTATATACCATCCTCCAAATTTTCCTAATCCATGTGTATACTACAGTACCAAATGTTTTTTATATTGATTAATTTTTGATCATGACAAATTTGGAAAAGGCTAACAGCAGCGCATATTACACAGCAGCACACAAAAAAGTATTTAAAAAAAAAAAGCAGCAAGGTTTTCACTAAATAAAAGGACATCTCTTTCCCTTGCTGGTTTACTCTATCCTTTCCTTTCTTACTTTTTTTTTTTTTTTAATTAATTGTTGCTTAGTTTATTTTTCCTTTGCATAGAGTAATAAAAAGATTTTATAGAAAAACGCATAGATTAGGATAAATTGGGGAATGAGCTTATACTGGAGGAGAACTGATACTCTGATCTGCAGAGTCACGGATTATTAATAATTATTTTGCATAGAGTAATCTATATTTAAAAAGTATAATAAGTAAACATAATTTGTATTTACCTGACGAGAATAGATGCAATATCCTCCTCTCCTGCCTCAAGAGCTGCCCAGAGTGGACAATGTCCCTTAGAGTCCAGCACGGACATGTCTACACCTCTACGACACAAGCCCTCGACCACAGAAGGGAGAGAGTGTGAAATAGCCAACTGCAGTGGAGTCTGTCCGTCAGGAGTTCTGTAACATATCAGGCACGTTTTTAGTTTTTAACTCTTATTATAAAAAGTTTCAGTCAGTCGGATTGGACTTAAAAAAAAATATATATTAATTTTAATATTTATTAATCAGCTTTTAAGATATTGAAGTTAATTTTTACAATAATATATTACTAATAAACATTCAGCAAAGAAAGCTGTTTAGCTGCTTTGTATTTTTTTTTTTTTTTTTTTTTTTGCTAACAAAAACTTCTGATTTAATTGTAGATTTATAGAAGGTGGTATAATACGCTCTTTTACTGTCATCAAAACTCAGTTTCCTTCGTAAAACTTCAAAATTTGATATACGTCATACAAGGTGAATGTCAACAGACCCACGTGGTCTCTCAGGTACAGTACTTTATGTACCTGGAAGAGGAGGGGCAAGAAATTCCCCTCTTTTGGCACTTAAAATTTACGCAATTGTTTTGATTCACCTTGTATGACATTTCATAGCTGGTGCTTCCTAGGCAAACTACACCACCTTCTATATATACATCTTGATTAGGGGTATAGTTATTTTTACACAACAAAAATATACTTACACACAATCCATGTTAGCTCCCTGCTCTAACAAGAAGAGTCCAGACTCTGAGTCCCCTGCCTTTAGTGCCTGATGCAGCAATGTCAAGCCCTCAGAATTGCTAACATTGACATCAGCACCTGCAGATATCAGCTGAGGTACCTTGTGCTTAAGACCAATTACCAGAGCAAGGGACAAGGGGGTTTGTCCATCAGAGTTCTTCAAGTTTAAGTCTGGAGTTTTACCAGCATCCTTCACATTAGCTGTAACATTAAGAATGTTTATATTGTTATTGAAAAGTAGGTTTATGAGTTTCATCTTGTTTTTATAGAGCAGTAAATATGTTAAAAGGAATTCCACCTGACTCAAACCCAGATCTTTGGCTTGACGATGGTGCACTACGCTAAACATTGCATCACTGGGCTTCCTTACCTCTATCTTTATTCACTGCTCTGTATGCAAGACAGCTTGTGTTATTACTAAACTTACTCTTGTTGCTTTTATTTTCAATTTTTTTTTCCTGCATAAATTTTGATGAAATTTATACTTTTAATTTTTACAATAAATTTCTTTAGTATATATCTCATTTAATTTTTTATACGATAGAAACAGCACTGCAATTTAAATACCTTCACATTTTTTTTTTTTAAACTTCTATTTCAACAATTTTAACTATATAAGTACTGTACCATATAAACAATTAGGCTACAATTATTTCAGATATAGCATAGAAGTACAAATATAAAATTATAACCAAGAACAGACACAATAAAATAATTTTTACCTTTAAAGGCCAGAATGGCATTAATGACTTCATTTTGTCGATGCTGCACTGCCAAATGCAGAGGAGTTTGTCTGTACACACCAGGTGTCTCTCCGCCAGGTAATGTCTGCAAGTTAGGTTGAGCACCAGAGTTGAGCAGAGTGGTGACCAACTCAGAAAGACCTTCAGAGCAAGCGACATGGAGGGCGTTCTCTCCACGTTTGTTGGTCCTCAGAACATCAGCTCCTGACAAAAAAAAAAAAAAAAAAAAATAGTAACCTTGTTTAATAAAAACAATTATAAGTACTTTCTTTTTGTGAAAAAGGGCAACATACAGGCTTGACAGTAGTGCAGCCAACTCTTAAGTCTAACCCCTTGCTGCTACTGTTTCTTATTGAAATACTATTAGGGAAAAAGTAGAAGTGTAGGCTAAGAAGTACATTGCATCATAATAGAGAAAACTACATAATGTAAAATGTGAAAAACACTGAAAACATGATAATGCAATTTTTATATGACTTCCTATATAGTTTTATTTTACTAAAGAAAAGTTTCTCTCAGAATTGTTTCAAATACAAAGGATATACTTAAAAACATTATTTGTATTTTACTTAATAATAAATAATTAGATTAGGAAACATTGGAAAATGGGAGATGAAGTGAGCTTAGACTGACAGGGATGCAGTAAAATATAATTTCTAACCCAGATGAAAAAAATATTAATGCATAGAGCATTAAATAATTTGGCAAATGAACTAGCCAAATATTAAGGCCAGCTGATCCTAACTGATTAAAATTTACAGGACGGCTGCACGGGCCTTGACTCATGACAAGTTATTTAAAAGGTAGCCTGATTCAAAGTAAACCTTGATTCAGTATGATTTAAGTACCTCTAGAGCAAAGGAAAATAGCAGCAGTCTCATTATCCTCTCTTGCTAATAAATGCAGCAAAGTATCACCAGATCCTGGATACATTGGGCTGGGATTAGCTTTCTTCTCTAGTAATCTTGTAGCAAAACCATTCTCTAGTAAAGTATTATTTCTGGCATCCCTGGCGAGGGCAAAACGCAGAACTGTGTGACCCTCGAGAGTAGGGGAGTCAAGAGCGAGTCCTGACCATTTAAGGAGTAGAGAGAAGAGAGATTCATGTCCATTCATTACACTGAGGTGCAAAGGAGTGCTGAAAGAAATAAAAAAAATCAATTAAACGTGCTTTAATTTTTCTTTTTCTTTTCATTACTTTATTTTAAACATCATATGATTAACCATGATGGTTACGAATTAGGACACTAATAATGGCTACAAAAAAGTTTAACATTGAAATGTGGACTTTAGTTACTGGCTACTGGGCACCTCAGAAAATCCCCAAGGAAATTCACAAAAATCACTGTATTTATTTTTATAGTTCAGCAATGATACCATAGTGAGTTTGTTTTTTATCTACAATTATTGCAAATCCAGTTTTACATTAAAGGCATAGAACACCTTGGACAAAAAAAAAGTTGTGTAATATCCTTAAAAAAAACTGAAAATCAACATTGATTTGGCTGAAGTTATTGATTTATAATGTATTTTCCATTCACAAAATGCCACTGGCGGTCAATGATGTCACAGCTCGCCCGGTTTACGCGTGCATAAAACAAGTGAGCTGTGACGTAAGTGACCGCCAGTGGCATTTTGTGAATGGAAAATAAATTCGAAATCAATAACTTTGGCCAAATCAATGTTGATTTTCAAGTTTGTTAGGATATTACACAACTTTTTTGTTCAAGGTGTTATACGCCTTTAATATAATTGAGATTACAGTACAATAAGGTTGTTTACTTACTATCCCTTATTATTTTGTAGATTTGGATTAAGTCCACAGTCCAACAGTTTCTGAGCCACTTCCATCATCTCTTCAGCCTGTGTATCTTCTTTTGACTTCTCATTGGTGGATTCCTCATCCTGGAGTTCACTAGCTGCATGCTGATTGGCCAAGATGTGCAATCCACTGTCACCTAATTCAGAGGTAGTTGCTGAGGCACAAGCTTTGTGCTCAAGTAGGAATATGCATGAGAATGCATCCTCTGTAATCAGAGCAAGTTATAGCTTAGTTTTCAATAAACGTATAGTACAACTATATTCTTGCATTGTATGGCTATTATTCCATTCCAATATTATGATAAAATAAATAAACAACCTTTAATAAATCATATCATATTACGGGCTGTATGCAGATGGCTTGTATCTAAAAAGAAAATTCCTAAACTTTATGATGCTATTTGAAAGTTACCTAAGATAAAATTTTCAGAACCTGTGACGATATCAGATAAGAGAGATAATATGTATTGAAATTCACATGGGCTCTTACGAGACTAAAACTTATTCATTTTACAGTAATTTCCATTATTTTATGAACTTGTGACAAGAGTAACATTTTGATGTATACCTACTGTATATCACTGCTACCTATACAGTACTATGAATTGCATATCAGAAAACAAAAAGTAAAAAGAAAAATTTTATTGAAAATTATAATAAAAATTAGGAGACTGACTATAATGATGCAATAGTAAATAGTAAAAAAAAAAAAATAAATAAAATAAAATAAAAAAATTAAAAAAAAAAAAATTAAATAAACAATACTACTGTATCTACAAAATTTTAAGGTCACTATTTTCAAAATTAAAAGCTAAATAAATTATGCAACCACATTATTTAGTTAATGTGAAGTACCGACCTCTCTCAATGGCACTCAGTAATAAGGTATGGCCTCGTGGGTCCCTAGCATCCACACTTGAGCCGTGTTCTACGAGGGTGGTGGCCAAGGAACTCTGTCTGGACTGCAGTGCAAGCAGTAGAGGGATGTCACCTTTGCTATCTGCCTCATTTAGACGTTGTGATAACTGGAACACAAAACAAAATTTGTAAAAATCATTTTTTTTAACAATATAAATTTTTATAATTCTGATTCCTTATTTTATAAATATTTTTTTAACATGGACATGTTGCTCAATTTCTTTTTCAAGTGCAAATTTTGGAGCACTTTATAGATAGGTAAGACAGCGTGTTATGAAAGTGAAAGCTAGTGTCCACCAGTATTATTTTTTCTTAATAAAATCTAAAAAAAAAAAAAAAAAAAATCAGAGAGAGAGAGAGAGAGAGAGAGAGAGAGAGAGAGAGAGAGAGAGAGAGAGAGAGAGAGAAAGAGAGTAACAAATATATGACCAGCAAATCATCAGAGTAAATATAAAAAAATAGAAGTGGTAATGACGAATACAATAGTAGCTAACATTCAATGTTAGAATTTCCACTTTTGGAATATAAAAAAATCTTTTTGTATTTTCTTTATTGAGGAACAATAGACCACACTCGATCAATGATTAAGGTTTTTACATATATCATGAAAATTTGAACACATAAATGTAAATATATTATCATAAAAGAAAAGTAGTTTTGTTTAATATTAATTATTGATTCAAAGTGTGTTATCAAATTCTTGTGTTTCTCTTTATATTTTAAAATTAAACAAACTCGTAAGATTTCAGATAAAAAAAAAAAAAAAAAACTATAGAGATGGCAAATTTTCTACCTGATATATGGTAATAAGGTCAGGGAACGTTCAATGAACCTTATTATTCGCTTTATTTAAAATTTAAAAATAAACCCTTTTCATGACGCATTGATATGTATCAGCACAAAGGTTGAATGTCACTTTTTTTTTATTAATCTCTTTACTTGTGAGTACTGACAATGTTTTTTTAAAAATAATAAGTACAATGTTTCCTTATGCTTCATTGTTGCTGCAAAAATTCATTTTTGTGGTTGACGTATTTTTTTGTGCATGTTAACAATTGTTATTGAACGTATAATTTTTTATGATATGCATTAACAATAAGCTCTCTTCCCCACCCCTAAATGTTTAGTAGTTTTGTGAGAACTTATGAAAAACACCCATTTCAATTGTATATAAAAAAAAAGTGTGCAATATATGTATTGTGCATTTAATTTTAAATCTCTCTCTCTCTCTCTCTATTATATATATATATATATATATATATATATATATATATATATATATATATATATATATATATAAAATAATATAATCAATTTTTCAGGTCCTTTTTTTTTTTTCTAATTGTATTATTTTATTTTATTTTTTTTATTTTTGTCTTTATATTCAAAATAATATTGTATTTTTATATTTTTTATCACATGTAAAAGAAAACGCGTTCCAATAGGTGATATTAGAAAATAATAATAATAATACGCTATATATTATGTCCTGCATAAAAATGACTTATATTCGTTCCAATAACTTTATATTACAGCTTTAAAATTTATAAAAACTATAATACAATAATTTGTATAATTATCCTATGCACCACAATACTTTTTTTTTCTTTTCTCATATATATATATATATATATATATATATATATATATATATATATATATATATATATATATATATATATATATATATATATATATATATATATATATATATATATATATATATATATATGAGAAAAGAAAAAAAAAGTATTTTGTAAAAAAATATAAATTGCTGTTTAAAATTTAAGGTAAAAAATAATTATATATAAATAATATAAAATATATTTAATTAAAGTGTTCTCTCTGTGTTTACATAAAAAAATTACTCCATATTTCAATGTAAAACAAATTTTGCTTTAACTAGGTCAATGAAAGTATAACATTGGTGCACAATGTTAAGGTCATGACTCATGACCTTACATTAAAATAAAGGTTCATGAACCTTACATTAATAGAGAACTTTAACAGAGAAGTGACATCCCAAAAAGTTAGGCAAACCCACAATACTCATTTCTTTAAAACTGGCAATGCTGCAGACAAAATTACTATAGCGCGCTCTCTCATTGGCGTCTTGATTTGGCCACTTCTGGCCTCTGATTGGTGCTTCAAAAAGCAACGTTGCCAAGTCAAAATTGTTGAGTGTTGCATGTTTGCAGTCTGCCTAAAGCATGGAGATGTCACTTCTCTGTTAAAGTTCTCTAATATTAATAAAATTATAGTTACAGTAGTTACAAACAGAGGTCGTAGCCGTAGCTTTTGCGCGCGTTTTACTAACATAAGCTTTAAATTGATATAAAAAGAGTGGGGAGTAGAAGACTTACGACAAAACGGAACTTTTTTCATCTATAGACCTCTTTTTTTAAATATATTTTCTTCCTCAGTTATTACTTTGAACTCGTTCCTATAACATCATTATTATAGTGTGTGTATATCTACTTCGTTACAGAAAACATGTGCTAATTTTTGTTGTTTGTTATTATTAATTTATTAAAATATTTTATTAATTAAAATTTTAGTGAAATGAGGAATAGAAATTCATCAACAATAATCTACATTGCAATTGCAGGTAATAAAAATTATGTTTTTTTTTTTTTTAAAAGGAAAAAAAAATTCTTGACCTAGAAATTTACAAAATATATTACAAAGGACTATTTATATATAGATTGGAATTTTAAAGTTAAAACCGGCATCATGCACCATCCATCACAACGTTCAGTTTTTAGAAAATAAACAATACAATTTTCTATTTCATATTTATAAATTTTTTCGTTACTTTTTTATTGTTTATGTTTTCTAACATGAAGTAGGATTTTTAAGTAAATATTTATAAGAGAAGAAAATTTTCCCATGAAGCTCTAATAGATACAAAATTTAAAAAAGTTTTAAAATAAAAATAAAGTCTAAGAAGGATGAAAAAAAAAATCCAATATTTAAATACGTGCTATTTTTGGTGTTTAAAAATACAGTTTAATAACATGCGTGTGAATAAATGTTTATTCCTCTAATTATTAAGAATTCTTTCTTTTTTTGTTCTTTGTTTCTTCTTCTTCTTTTTCTTTCTTTTTTTTTTTTTTTTCGCCAGAAAAAGAAGTAACAATTTTTTTTTTTTAATTACAAAAATTTGCCAAGAAAATAATTAAAATATTAATACTTTTTTCTCCTTAAATTAAATCCATAAATTGAAATTTGAAATAATATGGATATAATGTCTATAACCTATAACACAGAAAGCTGTATGGTAGATAATTATAATTAAACCCAACACTTTTATCAACATTAAAAGATGCTGATATTCCTATTACTAGTTTGCGATAAACATAAGTTGTTCTATTTCTATTGATCTAATAAATTGTGTTTTTCTGAAGAAGAAAAAAAAAAGTTTTGTTTACCGTATATAAAAAGACTTTTTAATTTTTTATATAATACAATTTTGGTAGTAGGCCAAATGAAATTATGTTAAATATCAGTTAGTTTTGGAGAAGCTAACCGGTTTTTATTTTGGCAGCACCTGGAGATTAATGTAATATGTTATACGAAATAAAACACCGGTCTGAAAAAAAATATATATACCCTCAACAAAAGTTAAGTAAAAAATAAATCTGGAAAAAAAATGCCAAACTTAATTGTTGGTATAGACGACTCATTACGAGAAGTCTCTATAAAAGACATTGAAAATCGAATTATTTATTTTTTAACGCATTGAAGTATTATGTTATTTTGTGTCTTTTTTCTACTGTATACTGAAAAGGTACAAAGCTAAGCTTAGCTATAGCTTAGCTTACGAAAAGCTAAGCAAAGCAGCAATAAAAATAGACAATTTTAAAATTTATTAAAAAAAAAGTGTTGAATAAATCTTTTATTTAACAAATCTTATGGAAAGAAAAGGAACAATTTAACCGCCAAGTTTATCAAATTCATTTTTGCTCAAATGTACACACAGTACAAAAACAAACAAACAAACAAAAATCATAATAACACCTCCTTTTTTATAACTTATAACTATAATCATAAAACAACCCAACGTTTTTTTTTTTTTTTTTTTTTTTTTTTAATTTTTGTGATGAATTTGAAAAAGGTCCATTGTAGCTTTTAAAGTTGAAAAATAATTCAAATTTACAATAGATAGATTTACAGTCAGGTAAACCAATACAAAATAAAACATTGGGGTACCATCCTGGGTACCATCACCGAACCAAAAAAGGTGCAAAATTTCAAAGCAAGGCTATTGCAAGGAAATAATTATGATATTTTATACATTATTAAAAAATGCAAAACAAAAATTCTCCATATAATACTTAAAAAAAAAAGTGTTGTAACGTAACAACATAATTATAATGCTTTCTGAAAATTTGTCTTTAATATTAAAGTCATTTCACATTTTTATAGTGATCTTGAAAATGTCATATATTTACGAACGATAATGACAATTTAATAGAAACAATTATATTTATCATAACAATTAAACAGCTATAAAATATACGTGGACGGATATTTGGATAAACAATAAAGATGTTGATAAAAAAAAAGCACAACATCCGTTTTAAACTGATTAAAATTCAAGAGTTGCTTCATGTATTGAAGTATGAGTCTCTAATGGATATAAGGGGATGCCCTAATGTGGAATGAGTGAATCAGCTTTATACTCTTCTATTACCTTTTTTAAGTACGAGTAATACCTAAAAAATCTTACACGGTAAATAATGTATTACAAGGAAAGAGGAAAACTAGTAACGTTTATTATGTTTCTGTTTTTTTAAAGACCCAGTGAAAATAAAGTTAAAAATTTTCTATGAAGATATATTTCTGTTTTGTTTATGAATATACGATGATACATAAAATTTCATCTAATTTCTTTATTTTCTTATACATATATATTTTTTTATGAATCCTTATGTTCACAGAAATAGTAAATAATACCAATTCTTAAAAAAAGTGCTTTAACTTAAAACACTTTCTAAATAAAACGATGAACTTCATTGGATTCGTTACATTTCTATGGCTGCCTTCTTTATAAACCAAATGCACTGTCTAGGAAAATGTCTGAAATTTATTTAAGATAATCTTTTTTCTTTGAATATTTGAGTTTGGATTTGATTTTTGAAAAGGGTAATAAAAATTAGATTAACGAAATTAAAATTTAACTATTGGACCACTTGCAATGAACTAACTATTAACAATAATTTGAAATATTCTTAATGCATTTCTTATGGAAAAATCGTTTTCACTTACACGTTGCAACAATTAAAAACATTTCATTGCAAGTGGTCCATTACAATATCACTTATACTATTATAGATATTTAAAAAAAAAATCTGAAAAAGAAAAAAATATATAATTTAAATTTGTTTGCTATTATCACACATTATTGTTGTCCCTTTCACTTGTACCTGATTTTAATTCAGATTATTTGATCTTATATGATAATTTTTGTGTTACTTTATACATTGTCACAGATACATAAATATCTAAATCAATATTTAAATAATACGAAGTGACAGATGAAATACAACAACATTTTTTTTGTGATGTATAAGACTGATAACATCACCATCAATTTAAAAACTTCAATAGGTTTTTTTTTATTATTATTATTATTTTTTTTTTACAAAGTCATATTATAGTACTGCATTTTATTGCTGTAAAAATAAAGAAATTACAGTTTTTTCACATTCTCGCTAATTTATAATATCGTTTCATATTCAACTGCATTTAAAATATTATTATTGGCAACATTTATTAAAAATTTAGTTATACATTAATTATGAATGTTTATCTATAAGCTAAAGCAAATTAAAAAAGACAGTACTTTATTTATTAATTTTTATTACTTTTTATTACTTTTTTTTTTTTTTTTTTTTTTTTTGCAACGGTACTTAAATAGAATTTTTTTTAAGGGTCTAAGAAGAATTTCTTAATTTAAAATAAAATCTTTGAATGTTTCAAATTATTCATATTTAACTCACAATATAATGAAAGATGAATGGAGTTTAACATAATTACATAATGTAATAATTATTGTTACTGTAAATTACACGTAGTGTTTAATGAATAAATAAGCTCTTTATAACATAAGATAACAATGTACTTTTAGAAAATTTCATTGTATTAAAAAAAAAATATGCAATTACTGTACATTAAACCGTTGTGAAGAATTAATAAAAAAAAAGGAATAATTTAAAATTTACAAAAATAAATGCATAGTAATTAGGTATACCAGCTCGCAATTTTAACAAAATTTATTAAAAAATAATAATAATGCTACATATCAAAAATATTGTAAAAATCTATAAAATAACAAAATTTATGCCAAAAGTATAGCAGAAATTAAGTCATTTCTCTCATCCATGTAGATAAGTTCTTATAACCACTTACATTATTTTGTGGAAAACCACCATTAAAGAAAAAGAGGATTTTGTTTTTTCATTGATTGTTAAGAATATTAAATATTCCCCACTGAAAATCTGATAAGAACTCAAAGAACTTAAATTTTGTAATAATTTATAATTTATTTATGAATAAACGATTGCATAACTTCATCCTTCTTAAAAAAATTTTTAACCTTATAACATAATTGATTTTCATATTTTAGTAGATCAGGAAGTACCTTTTATGCATTATTACAACACTCTGAATAATAATTTTAAATTACATAAAAAAAAAAAAAAAAAAAAAAAAACGCTTAAACATTGCATAAAAATAAAATATAGTAAATTGATATAAAGCATCAACATTGACCTTCAATTGCGTTATTTAAAATAATTAGAGTAACTTATCACATTTTTATTGCTTTAATTATGTGCAAAAAACATAAAGTATATTTGAAACTTGAAACACGTATTGCGTGCTTTAGTATTACGTTAAAGGTATAGAAAACTTGAAACAACATGTTCTTTAACACAAAATGGGATCTACAAAACTGATGATAATTTTTACCAGAAAGTAAATGTGGCCCCACAAGAGAGCGTAAAAAAACCCTGTAAAGTATGCAATTAGCGTGAATATTTCTGTTTATGACGTCAGAAACAGGCAATAACTAGTATAGAAATGTAGTGCGGGTTGCATAAATCAAAATTTTCTGATCACTGCTACGGCGCTACAGTTGGGTTTTGAGACTAATTAATGTTGTTTATGTAAGTCCCATCAAGTGTTTTGTGATATAAATGCTTATGTTTTTATGTTGTCTTGTCTTTGCCTTTAAACTTAACCGCATTGTGTACTACATAATGTATCTAGATTAATATGTATATAAAGTAAAAATTTATGTCACAGTCCCTATTTTTTATTTATATTAAGTAACAAATTGTCAGCATAACACCTTTATTACGTATAAGATGTCATGTAAAATGATATATTTTTATACATATTTGGAATAAACAAGCTTCCTTATAATATTATAATAATCATAAATCATAAATATTATTTATTGCAGTTGTTTGCTTTTACCAGACAACTTTACTCTACTGCTATTATATGCTTCATGGACAACATATTTTAGTCTTTACTGCGTATTATTTTCATCATGAATGTTTAGTAGGGGGAGGGGTTTAGTACCAGCGATGAGCTAATTAAAAAAAAAAAAATCAATCAATCACATTTTTTTTAGTGTTACATACGTTTTAGAATAACAAAGCGGAAACCAAATATGTAAAAATTAATAATAATCAAAATATAAATATAAAAGGGGTTTATATACGGTACATTACGGAGAAATACGGTGCATTCCATAAAAAATCTATACCACTTACATATACGGATACATTACGGGGGGTATGAAATTTTAGATCCATAAAAGGCTCAATAGTAATTAAAAAAAAAGTGCTATTCTTATTTTTAGCCCTTATAGGGTCTATGCATTTATGTTAAAGTCGAAGCCATGTTGGATAACTTAATAACATGGGTGAAATAGGAAAAAAATCATTTTGCCAGTTTCAAAACACTATATGCAATATTTTTGAGAGCATTGATGCTGTAAAAGTGTTAAATTAGTATCTCAAGTATGTGAGAAAAATAGCAATAACAAAAAATTAACCGATTTCCCGGAGAAAATTGACTTAAACAAAGTTTATCCTATGCTGAGCAATGTTATGCACTACTCCAGTATGGCCTCCAAGCGCAATAAATATGACGTCATGCGTATACACCCTATAATAATAAATTAAGTAATAAATTCAACTCAGAATCACGAGATACTGAACTTCTGACCTATCCTTTAAAAAAAAATCTATGAAACACCTTAATTACACGAGGTTCTATTTTATACACTTACTATTGCATGATTGCAGAATAAGCTGAAAAAAAATATATGATAAGAAAAAAACTTCAAAGGCTCATACAACTAAATAAATTCTAACCTCTCGGGGGAAAAAAAAATAAAAGATTTATACACAACACTTAAAATTATTGCTTTTGAACATGTTAACTTAATTTAAATAAAACATTATATTTAATTTTAGATTTTTTTTTTAATACAGTACTTCAAAACCTTGAAAAACAATGAGTACAAATTTATTTACATGTTTAAAAAACAATATAAAAATATTAATGCCCCATACAGAAAGAACATAATATTCAAAATGAAAGAAAGAACAAAGAAATATAATTTTTGTTATAATAACAATAGGTTGCAAATTTTTTTTTTAAATTTAGTTATAGAATTACCCCTAGCTGTGAATATAGTTTATCATTAGAAATTTTCCTATGCTAATTTTCATCATATCTTATTAAGAGGATTCTTCCTTTGTTTACACTATATAATAACTGGCTCGATCCCCCACTGGGGTAGGTATATATAATATTTACAAATTTCATGCACACGTGGTCTTAATGTTTTTTTGTTTATTATTTTTTTTCTTTGTATATGCTTCAATACTTCCTGTCTTATGACACAAAAATGTAACTAGTATCAGAAAAAAATAACTATTTTCTTTTGTGTCAAATTTTATGTATATAAGTTTTTTTTTTTTTTTTTTTTTTTTTTTTTGTGGTTTAAATTGGATCTTAATTGAAAAATTAGGTATCAGTTTCTAAAAAGTTATGTAAAAAAAAAGGTTGTTGATCTTTTCTATTAAAGTAATATATAGAGCAATAGTTTTTATTTGTATGAATTGCTGAAAAATATTGCCGGCAGCTATATTATAACAGTGCTTTCAACATTTTAAATTTTTGATCAATACCAATTTTTTGAAACATGTTTAAAAAAAAAATGTATGCTTTTGTTACACATAAAGAGTATTAAGAAATTTAAGTAATTTTCGCCTTTTCTTTTTATATACAAGAAAACTAATTTTACCCTCATGTTTTTTTATAAGTAAAAAGGAAAAGTTTACAAAATGATAGCAAAAAAAATTGTTATTGCAAATGTTAAAGGTTAAAGCCATAGACCACATAAAACAACATGATGTGCTTTTTAATGAATATAAACACGAAATGGGATCTTCAAAACTGATGACAATTTTTACTAGAATGTTAATATATAGCCCCACGATAGAGCGTGAAAAAACTGTAAAGTATACAATTTGCGTGAAAATTCATGTTTATGACGTCAGAAACATGCAAAAATTAGTATGAAAATGTTGTGCGGGCTGCTTAAATCGAATTTTCTGATCACTGCTACGGGGCTACTGTTGGGTTTTGAGACAAACTAATGTTATTTATGTAAGTCCCATCAAGTGTTTTGTGATATAAATGTTTATGGTTTTCTCTGGCCTATTCCTTTAATATAAAAATTATAAAATACAATTTAGTAACAAATGTATATGAATAAAAATAAATAAATTTATTACATGTTCGATAAATATTAATCAAGAAAACATAGAAAAAAACAATTAAACTAATTAAAATTTTGATTAATGAGTCCCTAGCACTCTAATTTATTGGAAAAAAAATTTACTGCCAACATAAAATTAAAAAAAAAAAATCAAATTCTAAATTTTATCATCTAAAAAAATCATCACGCACATAAGCCTCTTAACAAAAATTAAAATAATGAATAAATTTTTTAGGCTTTCAGATTGTATTAGTATAATAAATATATCAGTCACTTTTTTATGCATATACTTTTAATAACGAGTTTTAATTAGTTATTTTTAGTTACAGCACTTTTTCACTTATTTGCATAATTTAATTTTTCAGATTCCATAGCAGAAATTTTCTTACAGATTTACATAGAAAATGTACAAATTTAATCATATATCTAGAAAAGAAATGAAAACAATACCCTGAAACCAAACAATAATATACAGTGTATATCATAGACACAATGGAACATTAATAACACTCTTCATATTTTATAAAGTATCATTAAATTATAAAATGGTATCAAAAATGTTTATCGCATCATTAAGCTGCAAAAAAAAAAAAAAAAAAAAAATTAGCGAAGCGCTTTAACAATAATTTATTATTATTATTGAGGTCAACACTATCATAAGTCATTTGTTTGATATCTATTGTTATATGAATAGAAAGATCGGGTCAATTTTAAAAACATGAACTGATTAAAAATTCGCTCTATAAAAATATAAAAATATTGTAGCCATGTCAATTCAGAATTATCTGCTCGGACATAAATAAGTGCGTAATATAGCGCAGTTTAAAGTTATGAATGTTTTGCACTGATCTTATATACATTTAAAAAAGGGAGAGTCTTACCGGCTTATATCTATATTTGAACAGGAGATCTTCAGTAGTCAGATATAGTGGTGATATGAGAAATCATACATATTATTTATACATATCAGCATCATTTTATGCTTTACATTTTGTAAAAAAAAAAAGAAAAAAAAAAAAAAAGTATATTATTTTCTATAGATCATGATTATTTAATTCCAATTTAGCAATAACATAGAAATTATTTACTGCAGAGTACATGGACAGAATAAATTACGTAATTTATGCTCATTATATGATGCTAATTTGTAACAAAATAAATAATTACGCTCTATACAACATAATGTTAATGCTTTAATTGTTACAAAGTTATTATGAGGTATAGCATAGAAAATGTTGTACGGAACATAAATTGTGCTGGAAATGAACTAATATGATAATTACATATTTATTTTTGTCATTGTATAATTACGCAATTTCTATATAGACCCCCTTGCACATCCTCGCACTTTGTCGCCATGTTTTTGGTGCCTAATACATTGTCCACCATAGGGCAAACATAAATTCTTCTAATTTTTCATCATAAAAAGAGTTTATTTCAACTGAACAAATTTTTCTCATATTCTTCGAGCTTATTAAGAGCTAGAAATAAGGCTTTGATTGAGGTTTGGAGCTTCTTTTGCTATTAAAAAAAATAAAAATGACTATTTTCCTATGCTCTGGCCTATGTATTCCTTACCAACAAAATGGCGGCTTTTAAATATGAGTGCAACCGGTCTATAACATAGAAAATGTTGTATTGAACATATTATATTGTGCTGAAAATGAGCTAGTATGACAATTACGTATTTATTTTTGTCATTGTATAATTACGTAATTTCCATAATATACTCTCGCGGTGTGTCAAATAAATATACATACGTATATAATAATTCTTACGATAAATTACGACTTAGATCTCCTTAATTAATTTCATATAGTATTTTGACTGTGGTAAGTTCAACAACAATTGATTGTATATTTATATTAGCACAGTCTGGCGCCAGCTTCAGTGCATATACAATATAAGATACAATACTAAATAAGGTGACTCGTGGTGATACGTGACCGTGCCCTATGAGATCGTGGGTTTGATCAACATATCATAATATAACGTGTATTTATAGAGGGTGTTGGCTAAAATATATATGATTCTATATTTAGAAAACATCACTATTGTTTTGATTGAAATTAAGTAGTTTGCATGAGAGAATTTTAGAATTGATTTAGTGATTTAAAATTCTCTTGAAAAGAAGATTTTGTTTCTTTAATGTGGGTGCATTTCAATCGACAGACGTATAATATATCAAGAAGATAAATACGCGACTTTTTTTTCCCTCAACCATGTTCTTGTGTTTTAAGAACTTGCTACATATAGTTTTAACGATAAAAATAAATTATGTCCCATATTTAAAATATTATACATGTCCTTCAATATTATATTGGATAATAAATTATGTATTTTCGCATGATTTAATTTTAGCTTAATTTATTATTTTTAATGCAACTGAATTCTGTGGCTAAATAATAATAATAATAGAAATCATCAGCTGTATTTATCATACATTATATTAAAAATAACAATAAATAAATAAAATTATATTTGTAATCAGTTATTTTTATTAATAGTTGCATATCACATAATATGGATTGAAGTGATTTGATCAGATGTTAAATCCCTTGTCAACTTACTTTTTAATCATTTAGAATACTAGATTGATAATTACCATACCTTAATATCTATTAATGAGACAGCATCACGTTGATTTTGTATTTATTTTCCTTTTTGTGGTTATATCACGTATCTGAAGTCACAATGTACCGATGGGGCCGTGATAGGGGTAAAGAACTTAAGGGAGGGGCTTAAATTTATCACGTGACCAGAGCGGTGACTGTGATTGGCGGCGGTACATTGTGACGTCAGATACGTGATATAACCGCAAAAAGGAAAATAAACGAAAATAAATACAAAATCAACGTGATGTGTCTAATTCATGGATATTAAGGTATTGAAATTATCAGTCTAGTATTCTAAATGATAAAAAAGTAAGTTGACAAGGGCTTTAAAAAGTAAGCATTTACATTTCACTTTTACATAAGAGTAATTTTAATCCAAAATTTAATTTATCTCCATAATTTGAAAAGCATCAACTAAAAACTATTTTTATACATTAAATCGAATGTATAATCGTATATTAAAATATTGCATTTACGCTCAAATAAAATTACATTTCTATGCACACGTGTACTGTACAGTAAATTATATAACCTTGATGACTTGATTACCTATATATTTAATACACAGTAAATACATGCATATTATATAATAATAATAAAATAAAAAGTTCATGAAAATTATGCTCCGATACACAATAAGAACAACATTAACATACTTAAGAAATATTTTCAAGGATTGATGTTTTATATAATAAACATCTCAATTAATGCTTTTAATGCCCTTTTTTTACACTCTCATAAATCATTAAAATGAAAATTAATGTCAATGGGACAAAACCTTTTTTTGACGTATACTTTCTCGATATCGTAATTTAAGTAACGGGGTTTTAAGTTTTTATTTCTTCTAATTTTTTATTGTATTTTTTATGATGTGCTTGGTTATTATTACTTTTTTTTAATGAAGCATGTTAAAAAAGTAGCAATTAATTAAGGATAAAAATAAATGCAATTAAGATGAGTACTGTACTTATACACTTGTTTTACGCTATACACGTTTAAATTTCGGCCTAGGCTATATATTATAAAAATTATTTTCACTCTCACAAGGTGTCCCACTCGTAATATTGTCACCATCTCCCATTCACGAAATGTAAAAGAATAAAAAAAAAATCGATTTGTTGTTACATATTTTTTATTATATTTTATGAATGATAAAAAGGTCAAGATTTTTTTTTTTTTTTAATAACTTTTATTAAAAATCATTCAGTAATCGACTGTAATAGAATTATAATAATTTTTATAACAAATTCACTATCAGAAATATGTTAAACAGAACCCCAGTTTTTTTCATTACCGTTAAAATTACATTATTTTTAAAGAAAATTTTGATTAAAAAAAAAAAAAGCTCTATAATTTCATTATTTCTTTCATGACATTTGGCTATAAATAATAGTAATAATAACAAAAGTACATATGCTAGCTGCGTCCTGTAATTTTTGGCATAATTGTAAGCATTTTCTAGTGCGTACAACACGTTGATAAAACAGTGTCTTGACAGGACTATGGTATAAAGGTGTTACACAAAAACATAATATAATAGTAGGCAAAAAAAAAAAAAAAAAAAAAAAAAAAAAGCAAGCTTAAGAACTATTCAAGAGTATAATTATTTTACGTCTAACAATTACATTAGGATATTGCATAAAAATCTTTTCTTTTTTTGTCATTTTTAAATCATTTATTTTTTTTATATATCATAAACCTAAATTGAAAATAAATTATGTTCTCATGAAAATATGTCATGTACACTTTCTTAATACTTTTTCTATGTGTACGTAAGTAAAGTACAAAAAAATGTAATTGTTCTAATGTCTTATAAATATGAATGTAAAATATTGCAAGATAAACACCCCAGGGTAAAAGCTATGTAATAGCAATTTATATCTATAGGTATTGTATTCCATGATTACTTTTTTTTTTTAATCTTTTATATAATTTTTTTCAGATTGTATGAATTCTTATACGTAAAGATGCAATTTAAATTTCTTTTCACAATCTGAGTGATTTAATATATGTTAACCAACTGTGTCATGTCATAAGCAACGGCAAGTTTTTTTTTTTTTTTATCACTTCTAAATGAAACTTTAATAATTAATTAAAAACATTTCCAGGAATAATAAGGCGGCACTGAATTAAGTAATGCAACAAAAATTATGCCTCGCTATATAAAAAAAATTACACTTATTGTAAATTCTAATTATTTTACTTTTTAATTCACTACTTTCATTGCAATTTTTTCTAATGTTCCAAACTTATAATGATAAAATTGTATATTATAATCATATACCTTTCTAATGGAAAAAACAATTTGATCACAAGTTTACAAAAATAATGGGAAACAAATCTGATACCAGTTCACTATATTTTCATATTTTCCGTAGTAAAAACAACAACTATATAAATGACAGAATCATATCATAAGTCTGAAGGAATGTGCTTTTTTTATTTTTACCATGGAGAGCATTTTTGAACAATAACTAGTTTAAAAAAAATCATATATAGTGTGTATGCGGATGACGTCATATTTATTGCGCTTGGAGGCCATACTGGAGTAGTCCATAACATTGCTGAGCATAGAACAAACTTCATTTAAGCCAATTTTCTTTGAGAAATCGGTTAAGTTTTTGTTATTATTATTTTTCTTACATTTGAGATAGTAATTCAACATATTTACAGCATCAATGCTCTCAAAAAATCGGGCAAAATGACTTTTTGTCCTATGCTACCCATGTTATTGAGTTGACTTTAACATGAATTCATAGACCCTACACGGAAAGAATAAATTACGTAATTTATGCTGCATTTATGTCATTATAGCACAAATTATGCTAAATTAGAACAACATAAATAATTATGCTGTACAACACAATATTTATGCTATATAACATGATTATTATGCAATATAGCATAAATTATGCTGTATTGAACAAATTGTGCTAAAAATGAGCTAGCATAATTATTACGTATTTATTTTTGTCCGTACAAAATCGTTATAATTATTATCAGCTATATATATATAATTTCTCCATTGATTATGCAAATTTCTGAACACCTGATCAGTTATGAAGTTGAAATCAAGAGACAAAACAACTACATAAAATGTTTTAAGCGACACGCAAGGTGAATATATAGCAGAAAATTTTCCATTGAATCAACAAGTAATAAAACAAATCGTGTAAATTGCGTTGGCGCGTTAATATATAATTTATAGTATTAAGTATTACTAATACATTGGTTAATCCCTACATGCGGAATTATAATAATTATTAATTGTAAACAATATTTTTACAATATAAATAATTGCTATATTCTTTTGCAATAACTTTTATTATACATAAATTTGTAATTTGTAATTATTTTGCACTGATATCCAAGTACCAAAGTATAGTATGCAAATTTAAGTTTTTTTAAAAATATGTTATAATAAGTATGAGTTGAAAATTTTCTTGCATCCACATTTCCAATGTCACAAGGAAAACATAGATCATAAAAATAAAAGAGTGTGTATATTATAGGAAATGTAAGATAGATATAGATATAAATATATATTATATATATATATATATATATATATATATATATATATGTGTGTGTGTATAAATGTATATATATATATATATATATATATATATATATATATATATATATATATATATATATATATATATATATATATATATATATATATATATATATAATTTTTTTTTTTTTATGAGATTAATTTTATTTTACTACTTATTTTTGACTTAGCTTCTGTAATGATCCCATTTATGAATTTTAATTTAGAGTTAATAATATATCATTTAAGACTATAAGAATTTTATTTTTGCACTAATGCAGGAGGCAATTTATAGTTTTTACAGTCTGTATAGGAAAACCCAAAAAATAAATTACCTGGGCTAGTAAAAAAAAAAAATAATAATAATAATAAAAATTAAAAAATAGTTGTTTGTTATATTATATTATACAAATATCTCAAATACACACTAAAAAAAAGCGTTGGAAAGCTTGTATACAGTTTTGCAATGCTTTAAGTATTGTAGAATTAACGGTTATGACGTCACTAAACGTTGACAATCTAACGATAAAAGCGTAAATGACGTCACAAGTGTTAGAATCACAATGGAATTAATGTTAAACTTGGCCGTTACAAATCTACGATTTTTCTATTTAATCCCGACGTCACTAACGTTTTTAATGTTGAAATATCAAAGTTAAGTGACGTCATATCCGTTGATTCCACAATACTTAAAGCATTGCAAAACTGTGTACAAGCTTGTCAACGCTTTTTTTTTAGTGTGTATCATATTTGGTTATATGTATTTGGAATGCACATGGAACAGAAGGTAAACACAAAAATTATCTGTAATTATACAAAATATAAACTGTATTCGAAGTGTACGTGTACCATAAATGGAATGGTGTTCGAATGCAAAAAGCAAAGCAATTCATCAGCAACAACAACAAAAAGTACTTGAAAAATATATGGAACTTAATTAATTTTTTAATTGTAGAAAATTTAATTTTTAAATGATAAAATCAAAGAAAAAAAATCAACAACAAAATTTCCCTATTAAAACATTACTCATATAATAAGCAAGAATAAAAAAACTAATCAAGCAATAAAACATAACAGAAAACTAGAAAAAAAAGAGAGGAAAAAAAAAACATGATTAGAATTACATAAGTACGACAAGGTATTATAAAAAATAGTAAACTAGGTAGAAAATATTAATTGTTTATAAATAATTATGATTTATTTATTCCTTTAATATTTTCATATATATAAAGCGCAACTCAAGTGTATATTTTACATGATAATACGATCTTTATGATGCAGTTAGTACTATGCCAAGGCAAACAACAATTATTTTTCTCTGTGCTGCACTTGTTTATTATATCAAGAAGAAGAAGAAAAAAAAATTAAATGCATTTAATATGCCTGCAGTGTGAGGGAGAAAGAAAAAAAAAATGTACCACTGTTGACCGTGAACTATATATCATTTATTTATTTATTACATAAGTATTTAGAATACTAGTTTTTTTTAAACTCAAAGTCAAGGGTATATGTGTATAACCATATATAACCAATTATCTTTATATACGTATTATAGATATAGGTATGATGATTCAATTATGAATGATTAAGCATCTTTATTTGATATCTAGGTTAGTATAATAAGTATTTTATATATACAGTCAACCGTGTTTTAATTTTTTAATTGGTCATTTACAAAAACACATATTAAAATTTCATGTCATGCTAATTAATTGTTAATATAAAATATAAGTCGAAACGAAAAAAAAAAAAAAAAAGAAAGAAAAAGAAAGAAAGAAAGAAAAATACGTAGCATTTTTCTGTATTGTTCATATTTTCCCTTAAAGCTGTTATCGCAATAATGGCCGTATATTTTGCATAAAAGACATTGTTGCCAAAAATACGTCAATTTAAGAAGAATCTTACGTCTATTGTTTATTTTAAAGTAGATTTCAGAAATGTCGTAATTTTTTTTTATAAAAAGACGTACTTTTATTGCTGCAACAATGAAAATTGCGTCGTTTGACGTAAAAATATTACGCTCATCGTGAAAGCTATATCCATATTGAGAATAATTTATATAATTTCAACTATGATTTTTTTTTCTTTCAAATTTCCTATTATACTAATTAGATGTGTATCTCTTTTATGGGTATGCGACAAACTTTCTATCTTTTGTATAATTTTACAAAAATTATTAACTTTTAACAAATCAGCAATTTGATAGCTATATTTTATAATATAAGTAAAATAGAAAATATACACTTTTTAGCTTTAAAATTTTTAAAGAAAGGTATGGTATCTCATCGTACTAAAATGTGAGAGAACCACGAGAAATTTTAAAAATGTTCTCTCGTGATATACACAATATTGCATGCAACCTAAAAAACAAACTTTAATTTAAATATTTCAAAACTTCATGTAAAAATCGATACATAATCTACCTTTATCTAAACTTGTTTTAAAATCGATACTAAGAGTGCATTTTTAATCACATGCAACACTGAAAAAAAAAACGGACTTATTTTTTTAGTTTTCTATATAAATACAGTCACAGTATACGTACGATATACACTGTATAAAGTTGTTATTACTTTTACATTAAAATTAAGTCTTTAATAGTATAAGAATAAGAAGGTTTACCTAGGCTATGATTGGAGTCACAACAAGGATTAGTTTATTCAATATAAAGCCGTATTTATAATTGTTGTTTCTAAGTGAAAATGCAAATTACTTCCACTTTAAGAAAATTGGTGTTCAAAATTTAACTTATTTTTTTACATAAGAAAATTCCACTTAAGAATCAACCATGCATGGTTTGATACTTACATAAATTTTTTACGTGGCAATCAAACTTTTTTTAAGTGGAAAAATAATTAGTATTTCCACTTAGAAAAGCCAAATGTGAACAAGGCTTTATTGTTACATTAAAATAAAGCATAATAGTCAGCAAATCAAAAGACAGTTTTAATCGATAGTCAGATAAAATAGAATGACAAGAAAGTAACATACATTATAATATTGATTAAAACGAATAATAAAAAATGCAAAGATTTGGTCAGTACTATATAATTTTTATTTTTTTTCAAGTTTTGAATGTGCACGATACATACTCTCACACCTCACATAATATAGGATGTGAGCGCATGACGTCGTTCTGAATGCTTTTCGATGCTCTTCTTGAGCAATGTTATTCAGAACAAACGTGTAGTTTTGGCTATTTTCTTTGCGAAATTAGCTACATTTTTGGTTATTATTATTTTTCTCGCTTACTTGAAAACCTATAAGTCAACTTTTTAATGATAGTATCAATTCTCTCCAAAAAAATTGCTAAGTATTTTTAAATTGGCAAAATGTGTCATTTTCCCATATCGGCCCATGTTATTTAGCACTCACTTATGGCGTTGACTTTAACATGAATGAAACCACCCTATACCTTGACAGGTAATACACTTGATAATTTTCGGCATGATACAGAGACTATCTAAGAATAATATGTTTATAGTTTTCCTTCACGTACATAAAGACTATTATAGTCAATATTGAAAGCTGTTTCATCATGCTATTATGCTGCACTATATTATAATGCACCCGGAGAATTCATTTACCCATGGCATGGCATGCAGTGAGTCAGTGATCTGTGTTATGTTCTTGAAATGTTAAAAACTCTGTTAGTTCTCACATGATGTTATTGAGTGTGACAGATGTATACTCCAGAACATTAACTAATCTAATACACTTCAATACTCTTTCAATTTAAAAATCAAAACAGTTTTTTTTATATATAGATGAGTAATTTTGTTAGTGTTCGTGGAAAGTTTTTTTAAGTTTTTATACACACTCTAAAAATTGGTGCATTACTTTAGTTACGAATACTAACTTATTTAAGATAATCACTTTTAAGTTATTATGAGTAGCTAAAAAAGATCATGCATTTTAGCAAATCATTAACAATAGATATTTTAACTTAAAATAGCTTAAAAAAACTTAAAACAGCTTAAATTAGCTATTTTTAACAACTTGCTAAAATGCATTATTTTAGCTACTCATAATAACTTAAAAGTGATTATCTTAAATAAGTTAGTATACGTAACTAAAGTAATGCACCAATTTTTAGAGTGCACAGATAAGAATAAACACGCAACAATGATGCTAGCTTAATACTAGCAATTTTTATTCTATAGGGTCTATGCATTCATGTTAAAGTCAACGCCATGTTGGATAAATCAATAACATGCGGCATAGGAAAATAACTTATTTTGCTTAAGTTTAAAAATACCATGAAATATTTTTGAGAGCATGTTAAATTAGTATCACAAGTATGTGATAAAAATAATAATAACATAAAATTAACCGATTTCCCCCCCCCCCCCCCCAAAAATGGCTTAAATGAAGTTTGTCCTATGCTCAGCAATGTTATTCACTACTCCAGTATGGCCTCCAAGCGCATTAAACATGACGTCATGCGCATACACCCTATATACGATATAACTTACACGGAAAATATAAATTTAAGAAATTATTCAATTACATAAATGTAGCTCTTCAGTACAAACCAACAACTTTGGTTGAAAAAAGTTTAAACAGTAACTATCGATAACATAAACGTAATTAAGTTCTTCATCGGTAAATATATTTATTTATTTTATTTATTGATCAGAGCCATAAATGGTGAACATTTTTAGAAAAGGTATCTTCAATTCTTTGTTTTCAATTTTTTATTACCCTTATAAGATTAATATTTAAAACCGCGTATTATATAGAGAATACACACGTATAATTACTATATCCCCATTTACAGATAATCCTTGATTAAAAAATTTAATCAATGTTAAATAATACAAATATGGTCCTTATGTAACCAAGGTTAAAAGTGACCTTGATCTATAACGTTTATATATCAGAACAATCTTGACCATTATAAGACTGACCATATTTTCTTTCTTTAGCCCTTTTTTTTTTTTTTTTTTGTAGCTTGCTAAAAATTTGAAAAATAAAAAATATATTTGTAATTTATAGTTTGCCTAAAATATTATAGAGTTGTTCTTATAGCCATCTGCCTCCCCCACTCCTTTTTATTTGAACCCTCTAGTAATATTTGTAATCTAATTTATAATAGCAGAGTGTTATTGTATCGTCACGAAACTAAGTATTCATGCATTTTTTTATTATCTAATACGATCGTGTGTTAGATAATATTTTAAGGTTTACAGTTTTATTTTTTTAGGAACATTTTCATGTGACAAATAAAAGTAGTATTTTATGTTATTTGTTTATAATAATATTTTATAGAATTAAAATACTTATTTTTCCATGTTTATTATGTCTACAGCTTTTTATTATTATTAATTATTTCCACGTGTTGGTCACTAAGTTTGGTGTACAAAAATTTGTCAATTTTTGAAAAGTGTTCAATTTTAATAAGATGTGGTGAAAAAAAAAAAGTTACTAAATTTGGTTTATTTTTACGTAAAAAGTATGACTTTTTTTCTAAATAGACATTATAATAAACATTCATAAGGTAAGTGATTGAAACCACAATTTATACAATAAAATAACAATAACAACAACAATAACAATAAATAATGGCACAGAATAAACAAATTGAATTTTTACCGCAACAAAACCTACATTTTTAATAAAAAAAACGCACCTTGCTTTCATTTAATATTATTTTGATATTAAAGTATAATAAGGGTGTTGGCTTTAGGTCAGTTTCTATAATATACTTAAGTTTAGAAGAGAACTATATATTTGCTAGCTTGGTCTTGAATAACACGCAATATTACTGAGCAAAAAAAAAAAAAAAAAAAAAAAAAAAAAAAAAAACACGGTTGAGAGTAGACGAGGGAGGGATATATTGTGCTATGATCCCGCTATAATAAGGCGTCATATAGGCGCCACTGCACTTCGATCCACTTTGACATTATTTTCTATTGTTAGGGGATTGAAAAAATATATTTTTTGGTAATACACCATCTGGTGAGTTTACCAGTAAACAATATTGAATTGATAGATATTAATCTATGATTTTTTTTTATTTATGCAGATATTTTTAGAAATTACTATCATAATATTCTGCAATACTCGCAAATTTAAATCAAATTCTTTTTTTTTTTTTTCATGAGTGTGAATATAATATAAGTATTATAAAATTACATCGTGATTGATGAGTTTTAGAATATATGTGCTCCCCTTCCATAAAATATTAAAAAATTTGAATTACGGGATGTTCAAAATTTTAAAGCAATAGCGCGTTAAAAATGCTGTTCATAATCCCTGTGTTTTTTTCCTATATACGATCAACTATTCAAATGTTATGCGCATTTTTTGAAACAAGAAAACTACGAACAACACTAAAATGTATTTTCGTAAAAATTAACAATTATTTTTCAAATAATAATAATAATAATTGCTTTATAAGACTTTAAAAAAATGCTGTAATGATTTTTTGTCACAAATTATTCCAAGAATAAACACAAAATATGCAGTTTTTATATAACTAAATGACATTTAAAAAATTAAAAATATCTTGTGGCTGTTCTGAATGAAATGTCAATGAAAATTGGGTCAATTAAAGTTTAACATCTCCCCATTCATGAACAGAGAACAAAAGACAAGGATTTAAATGTCTCAAAAGTCAAAGTACATAGAGGTTACAAATTTGGCACATCAAAAGAAAACTCTCTTTTGATATCAAGAGTGATATACTTATATGGTTTATTGAATGAGCGAGCCAACATTATATTATATTACAATATGCTAATTTACGTTTTAAAATATAATTAGTACTTCATCTAAAAGCATTCACAGTCAAATATTAAAGGGGCTTACCGGTGCATTGCGGTAACTAATTAAATGTGGTCCGAGAAAAGTCATAAGATTCAATATTTTTACATTCGTTTATATATATAATATATATATATATATATATATAATTATTATTATTTTTGAAAAAAATACTGCAAATTTAAATGAGACATACTAGGTACACTTTCACGTTGTTTTAAGGGAGTAAGGGACCAACATCAGCCATTAGACTCAAACTTTTCTCGTCAATAAAAGCTGAAATTTTGCACAATGATACTTCAGCTTAAAACAATTTCAAATATACAAAAATTTGGGGGGGTCACCGTGCAAATTAATTTTATATGATTTTTTGGAAATTTAAAGCCAATAAGGCTCAATATTAATTTCAATAAATTTTTTTCTTTTTTTGGGACGGTCAAACATCATAAAATTTTTATCACGGCTAGATGTGACTCTTAGCTATACAGTGACACCAAAGTTAGACGCAAAACACGTCAAGTTTTTGAGATATAAGGTCGGTACCCTACCACCTTAAACTAATACAGTATACAACAAATCATGAGTGGGAACCTCTATTACTATATAGGTAACAAATTAATAACATAAATTAAACATTCAGGTAATATACAATCAAGGTAATATAGCTAAATTGGAGGACAGCAAATTCGCTATACATACATTAAGTAAAATGAAAAAAATTATTTGTACCCATAAGGTTGGTATTATTAGTTACTTCCATAATGTTATAAGAAGATATAATAGTGTGAAAGTTCTGAAAGTGTAATGGGATACAAATAAAATAATTATGGTACATTTCATATAAAAATAAAATTTGTAAGTTTAAATTACAGAATAATCGTTATTTTGACTGAAGCGTAAAATTAAACTTAAATACAAGTGTTCTTATTTCATGAAATAAAATAATACTAAATAACTTCAAAAAAAAAAAAAAAAAAAGTGAAAAAGTGAAAAAGTGAAAAAATCGGAAAGTTTTATGTTTAACATCAAAGTATAAATATCCATACATGTCGGAAGAAAATACTTAGCAACGTTTTTATAAACAATATAATTACATTATTTATTACATTAAAGGTGTCACCTATTATATTGGAGAAATTTTACACGTTTAAAAAAAAAAAATCATAAAACAATGTGTTAAATTGAAATAAAAAAATCCTTTCGCTCTAACAGTTTCTGCAATGAAGCATGATATCTTATAATTTTTATGTATCTGAAACTTTCTAATAAACTGAGTAAAAAAACAATTGAAGAAAAATATGATGAGTCAGAATAAAAAAAAAATAAAAAAAAAACATATATGGCGCCTCTTTTCATGTATTTTACTCTAGTATACTGTACAGTACTGCCTTACATAACAGTAAGGATCATTACCTATATATTATAAATTATAATATCGACCTTGTTGACTTGATATAAAGACTATTTTTCTATTGTTCTACATACTATAGTAAACTGTAATTGTTTTGTATATGCATGGGGTATTTACTATAAGGGTGATTATTATATGGTAAATAATATTGAATTGATACTTATTAATACGTGACATTTTTCGTGTGGGATACAGTATACTATACATGGCACTCTAGACATTTAAAGAGGAAAAAAAAAGTGTACAGACAAGTGCAAAAAAAATGAATATTATATATAATAAAATGGTCAGTTGCATGTATATAACCCTAGTGTCTGATATACTTTGATTATATGATAATATTAATATAATAATTATCAATAAATAATCGTAAAAGTTTGGAAACTTAAAAAAATGAATTTAGAAAATGTTCCTTATATGTTAGATTTATACAGTAAGAGATCCTAAAAGAGTGAACAATTTAATACAACAATTTTAGGCCTGTTGAAGTGACGATTTTGTTTTGGATCGTAAGAAATGTCATAATTTGTCCCCATCCATCAAATAGAAGCAAAATGAACACTTTTTTTTAACGATTTTTGTTTTTTGGCTCTATACTATATTCCGTGTTTGAGGATTTTTATTGATGCTAAATAAAGAAATAATATAAAATAAAATAAATAAGTAAGTAAATAGAAAAAAGCTTATATAGCACACACAAAATAACGATCGAAAACGTAGAGAAAACATACAGACTTATAGTCTGAAGTATAAAAATCAGAGCTAACATCAAGTAAAGATATTATATACATCTCCCTTTAAATAAAAATATCGCCTCGTATGTTTGTAATTATTAAAATTACGCACTAGTGACGCTACCGTATATAATCATATAAATAAATTGCTTCTTGAATTACGCGCGGGTGGTTGCTATGATTTTTACATTGAGATAATAATTATATACGTTATAAACTTTATAAACTATGTATATATATATATATATATATATATATATATATATATATATATATATATATATATATATATATATATATATATATATACAAGGACACTAAACAATACTGCTCATTTATTCACATGGTCTGGTTAAGAAAGTGGTCTGTTTTTCATTACTCCTTAATTTCCCTATACTATTTTTTTTTTCTTTCTAACTTTGTAAGGGTCACGGTCATTGTTATAGAAGGTTAAAAAATTATCATGTAATATTATGATGAGATACACTTATTGTTATATATAAATAAATAGCGGTATTTCTTATGCAATATGGAATATTATTACGACGATACTATATAACTTTGTAACTTAATATATCATCTCTCTCTCTCTCTCTCTCTCTCTCTCTCTCTCTCTCTCTCTCTCTCTCTCTCTCTCTCTCTCTCTCTCTCTCTCTCTTATTTATTCAAGTACAAGCCATAGCACACAATCTTTAATTTATTGTATTATGGAAATATTATATTATGAAGAATTGTTTTAAAGTTTCCAAGTTCTAAAATATTCTATTATGTAATTTCCATAAAGCAATAGAATAAAGATTTTATTTTACTATATTTGTATGATCAATTGAAGTAAGTAGCATGAAGTATGATTCAGACAGACAGAAATGTCCAATAAATTTTTTGATACACTTAGAAATTAATATAAAAAAAAAATCTTGGATATTCTTTCATAACAGAAAATCTCTCTTCATAGAAAAATATTAATATTTTTTTGATTTTCAGATAAAAGTGAAAATGATCTGCAGGCATCTTTTAATATGTAAACATCACATAGAGAAATTTTAAAAATATTTTCATTTTCACATTCAGAACCATATATACTTAAAATCTTTAATAAGAAATAAGAATCATCAATGACTTGCACAGTTTTTATAGTAAAATCAAACATTGGGTCTTTTCTATGATGTATATCTAAAATAATTAAAATAAAATAGCTTACGATACAATTTTTAAGTTAAAATTAAATAATTACAACAAAATAGAAGTTTAAATTTTTTTATAGCTTATTGTGTTCATGAATAAATTTTGCATTCAAAAAAATAACAACACATATAATTCAATGTCAGTTTGAAACCCAATTCTAAACGTTATAAAACAAAAACCCATTCCACTTCATAAATTATAATTTACATAACAAAAAGCCAATGCAGTCTATAACGGTCTATCACTTGTCACAATAAATGTGACCTTTAAGGAGTCTCTCCGAAGTTCTGATGTCTCTATTAAAAATAAAATTACATAAAATAAAATTTTCGAGGTATAGAATAAATGTGACTCAAAAAATACGAGTGCACTGAACTTTTAAGTTACATAATAAAATTTACACTTTTTTACCTCAGTACTTTGAATTTTACTTGAAGAAAATGTAAAAAGCTTATATGGTTAAATGCATTATACGATTCGTATTATAAGTAGGTAACGGGAGAAATATTATAATAAATTATTATACAAGCTATTTTTAATAAACAATATGAAAAATAATTCAACTTTTCAATGCTTTTGAGTATAATATAAGAAATGAAGCAATGAGGAAGACTTATCAAAAAAATTAGGAGGTAAATTTTATTTCATATTCTAAAAGAAGACATTGTCCTGAAGTGATTGATATGAGAATTTTTAATTTTAATGAAGTTATTAAGTATTTTAAATTAGTTTTTGAAAATTAAAAAATTACGTCACGGGTATAGCAAATTATGCATTGTGGGCATGGGGAAAACTTACCAACCGTGACGACATTTTGTGATTTTCAAAAATTAATTAAAAATACTTAAAGGCGTAGAACACCTTGAACAAAAAAAGTTGTGTAATATGCTAACAAACCTGAAAATCAACGTTGATTTGGCCGAAGTCATTGATTTCTAATTTATTTTCCATTCACAAAATGCCACTGGCGGTCACTGACGTCACAGGTCGCTTGTTTTATGCGCATAAACCAGGCGAGCTGTGACGTCAGTGACCGCTAGTGGCATTTTGTGAATGTAAAATAAATTAGAAATCAATGACTTCGTTGACTTCAAATCAACGTTGATTTTTAGGTTTGTTAGGATATTACACAACTTTTTTGTTCAAGGTGTTCTACGCCTTTAACGAACTAAAAATTCGTATATGTATCGATTCAGAAATTGTCATCTTTTAGAATATGAAATAAAACTACCCTCTAAATTTTTTAAGTCTTCCTCATTTATTATTATTGTTCTTACTACATATAACATTAATTGTGAATTTATTTGTCATTATAAATTACAAAAACTGCCTTATTGTTGTACGTACAGGGTACAGTACATGTCTATGATAAAATCAGTACATAATTTAAAATAAAATGAAGTTAATGTACATAGAGTTGAAAATTATGTATGTACTTTATGATAACATGCTATGAAATTTCTTTTTATGCTTTCCCCATAATGCAGTATAATAATATGATGTTATCTTTTAATTTATGTAAAATTGTACCTTAAATTTATGTTCAAAGTTTTGTACAATAAAGTTGTCATAACGCCTTAGTAAAGTTCCTTAAATTATTATTAATTATTTTCATATTACAAAATAAAATCTTTATTATGCTCTATATGGGAGAGAAAAAGTTCCTAAAGGTTTCAAAGCACGTAAATAGGATTTTTCTTCCTATTTTTTCTTATTAATAAGAATAATAAAATTTCTTTCATATTTTTCATTATAAACATCACGTAAAATTTAGCAGGAAAAAAAATCATATGTAAAAGATATTGAGGTACGAGCTAACCATGTTGTGTTTTTATATGCAAACTATGCAGTAGAACAAGAACTTTCAAAAGAAATAAGAACATTATAAAGTTAACACCATCAAATTAGACACGTAGTGCTAAAAAAATCATAATAATAATACAAAAAAGTCACAAATAATAAGGTTATTGTCATTTAGAGCATATTCTAGTTCACGTTCATTTCTCTCTCTCTCTCTCTCATCTTCAAATAAATAAAAAAAAATGTACATTATAGTTAAACGGTTTTGTGTGGTTTATAGCATGTGGTATATGATACCGCTAATTTTGTTTAAATGTTTATTTTTATAACGGAAGTAAAACAAAAAGTATCTTCTTCATAAAGATTAATTAGTGTATTAGTTTTATATATGAATAAAATTAAGTGACGTCATCTGCGGTAGTTGAAACAATAATTGTGTTTAAATTATATTTCTTATAATAAAATATTGCAATTTTGTTCAAATTTTCATTATTTATCACGAATAAAATTAATTTAATGTCAAAAATGTAGTATTATTACTTAGCATCGTCAAGTGGGGTGCCTGGCCAAATTTGTCAAAAATGATTTACTCCCTAACAAAAGTTCACAGAAACGTTAAACAAAAACGAGAAGAGATTTAAAACATCAAGCTTTATTCTAGTTTTTTTTTTTTTTTTTTTTTTTTTTTTTTTTTTTTTTTTTTTACGTTTCTATGAGCTTTATAGTTACGGAGTAAATAATTTTTTGAAATTTTCGCTAAAAGTCTATAGTATTATAGTAATTATAATTACTATAGTAATACTAGTATTATAGTATTATCTATAGTAGCTAAAAGTCTATAGTATTGCATTGAAAAATAGCAATCAAAATGTTTGTATATTATACTGTAAAGCACAAATACAAATTGGTACGCATATACGTACTCTTTTTTTTTTTTTTTTTTCTATTCTATGTGCTTTTTCTGTAATATGCAATACCGTTTACTACGACAATCTCAGCTTTATCGACAGGGGCTATAAAATTTGTAATCGTGTAGAAAAAAGAAAAAAAATATAAGTTATATTTTATGTAACTAGTTATATTTAGTAATGTTTTGAATGTGAACTTAATTTTCTTGCATGCTAATTTTATAGGAAAAAAATCTGCGCGCAAACTAATTTATTGTATGTACCGCAAGGAAATGAAAAACCTGCACAACTATAGACTGAAAAGCATCACTAAAATTGCAGGTTATTCATTTCATTTCGGTACATACGACTGATAATAATTATTAGTTTACTATTCCACAACTTAGCACGAGCTAAAATTACAATGTTATTCTTAATAGAAAAACACGTGCTGAATTTAAATAATACAAAATTACTGTATTATCATAATCGTGCAGTACAAATTGAAACCATTGCAACGTGTGAAAACAGGTCATAACGTATGAAATTATTATATTCTCTAACGGCTGCAAATTTTTTTTTTTTTTTTTTTTTTTTTTTTTTAACTGAAAATTGACACTTCAAGATTCTCATATAGGTATTCAAGTCATAATAATTAAAAAAAGGTCACGATTTTTTTTCTTTCTTTTCTTTTTCTTTTTCTTTTTTTTTTTTTTTCTTTCTTTTCTTTTTTTTTTTTTTTTTTTTTCTTTTCTTTTCTTTTCTTTTCTTTTCTTTTCTTTTCTTTTCTTTTCTTTTCTTTTCTTTTCTTTTCTTTTCTTTTCTTCTGATAAAGCAAATATGGATGGAAATTTTGCACTGGATAGAGTTCAACAAACGCATGTTTGATATCACTTACAATAATGTTCAATTGATGCTGCTGTCAATTTATAACTTGACGTATATAGTATACTCAGCAACAGTGAACACTAGTAGGTCAATAAAGTCACGGACAAAATATTCATCCTTATAATTTGCAAACTGCATACATTTTATATAAACACGTGTGGACACTGGGTCGATCAACTTTATTATGTACAGCAAGGCATTCCTGTTAAATTTATTTATTATACTGTATTAGATACTATAATATAGAATAAATTTTGAAATGTATCATACGAAAAATAAATAAAACACGCTGAACCCGGAATTGACCCTCAAAATATTCACACTTTAAACTTTTTTTTATACAAAAACTTGGCTTAAAAATCACAATTTTTGCTACACACATAACAAACAATACAAACTTTTCATTGTTGTAATTTAATCCATACCAAGATTTCACATATGTATAAAAACATTAAATTTAATCATTTTTATGATCACTTATAATTATTTAGGAGGATTTTTCTACGTGGCTATTTCCAAATTTATGCTAAAATCTATAGTAAATAATTAAATATAGTATTGAGGAATAAAAATGAACACAAGTTTAGTTACACTCTGATTAAAAATTTCAGTTCATTTTAATATTTAATTATACGAATTTAAAAAATACCAAGACCTTTTGGATTTTTTTTCCATCTGGATTTAAAAATTTTGATTTTTGAACTTGTATAGATCTTGTATATATCTTCGAGAATTTTTTTTATTTATTGTTTACAAAATTATTTTAACAAGCTTTCCATACTAATAAATTAAACAGTTCAATGTATAACTTCAAGTACATTTTATCCCGCTTACCCACAAAAAAAAAAAAAAAAAAAAAATTACTTTGAATAATTATACCGTCTAAATAATTGTTTTTAAATCAATTGTCTCTCTCTCTCTTTCTCTTTTTGTCCTGCACTTGAATGTCACGAAGTATGAGAACATCAGATAGGACAAAACTGAAAGGCGAAGAACCTCGATGATAATTTTTTACGCTCGCTATAACTCACGAAGAAGGAAATTAATTTAATTGTAACTGTTACATTGTGGCTTTTAGTATTGTTTAACAAACCATAACCATAAGTGACTCATTTTAATCTTAATTTATTTCTTCTTGTAAAGTATATAAATATAATAGTACAGATAGGTGCTACAAAATTGAGGAAATTTTTGTAATTTACAAACCTTTTTTTTTTTTTTTTTTTTTTTTACAAAAGTTTTTTTTATATAATATACTTTTTTATTTTAACGTCCTAAATAAATTGACAATTTACTATAATAAAAAAATGTCTCGTAAAATATATCGATATAATATACATAAAAAATATAGCCTAAGTTCAAATTAAGTTGTAATCGTCCAAGTCAAGAGATCATTCAGTAAAAAAAAAAAAAAAAAAAAAAAAAAGTCAAACTTCAATCTTTTTATCAAAACAGAACATTTGATTTACTTTAATTGGTTTCACTTTTTAAATCATAAAATGTTAAAAATATTAATAATTTGGCACGTCTAAAATTTGTTTAACTATTATATGTATTTTAAATTATATTTTTATGCCAAAAAAAAAATCATATCTTGTCACTAGCTTTTTCAGAACCATCATGTCTAACATCCACGAATATAACTAAATTATATTATCATTGACGTAATACTAAATCAATTTTTCTAGTCCGAGTTATAGTTTAAAAGTAATCATTAATATAAAAAAGATTATAATAAAGTGTATATCAAGGGGGCTAAAATTGTTATTTCCTTATGATATTATTATGAGTCAGCATTATCATATACAATAGTGTAACCCTGTGACGTCACGTGGTGTGAGGGGGCGTCACTTTAGTCTATATTAATTAAATGCACCGACATCCTGCTACTATACTATGTACTCATAATTGTACCGTTATTATGCAGCCCCCATATATATTCATTACAACCTGTTATACATGTTATTACTTGATGGGTTTTTTATCATTTTATCATTCAAGTACGAGCTTTATGCAACTAATGTAATATTAATTAATATAATTATATATAAAGAGTTCTTTTAGATTTACTGAATTATGATACATGTATTCAGTCAATAATCATCGCTCTTGAAGAAGAAAAAATGTAACAATACATAATTATGTATATGATATTTTTCAATAGGCATCACGCTATATGCTGTATGCGCATGACGTCATACTGAATGCGCTTCAACGCCATACTGGAGCAATGAATAATATTGCTCAACATAGGTCACTTTTTTTTATCGTCATTTTTCTCGCATGCTTGAAAACTCAGCATCAATGCTCTCACAAATATTACTAAGAATTTTTAAACTGGCAAAATGTGTCATTTGTACATACTGACCAATGTTATTTAGTGCTCACATATGGCATCGACTTTTATATGAATGCAACCACCCTATACAAGACGGTTGAAAATTAAAAAAAAAAAAAAAAAAAAATGAACATGAACATGAATATGGAAAAATTATATTGAAAAATAAAGAAATAAAAAATTCAATTTATTTCATAAGGCAAAAATGTGCTTATTTTAAATATCATATGCATAATATATATAGTTTACGTAGAGTAAACTGTGGCAAAAACATAAAAAAAATGTTACGATAATGCAACTTCTCTCTCTCTCTCTCTCTCTCTCTCTCTCTCTCTCTCTCTCTCTCTCTCTCTCTCTCGTACTCACAGTAACTCAATATTACTGTTACATAACAATAAAATTGAAAACTAAATTGATTGAACACGAGAAAGATATTAAAATTACGATGACCACAACAAGCTATTCATGCGTGCATTTTACACTAAATTTAAATCAATGCAAGGCTCTACAGAGGGTGGGTACAACATTGGCACACTATATTTAAGTATATAGACAGGTGATTTTCATGAGTTGAATACTTTTCAAGCGTTACAAAGTATAAGGACATTGACATTTCATTGCCATGTAGTCAAACCAGATATATATAAATCGTAACACAAATCCGTTATTTTTTGTAGCAATTTTTATACCATTACCAATTGTATTTATAGGATGCATAACAATATGCATAACGCCCATAAACATGTTGAAATTATTAAGATATAAGATTACACGTCAATTGAATCTAATGGTTGTTACATAGAAATAATATAAGGAAAATTTTAAAAGTACTACATCTTTGCCCTTTTTAACAATAAATTAAATTAACAAAATGTAAAATTATCGATTTGATGACTTTCAATTTATATACATAAAACTACAAAAATTTTCAAAATAACTTTTATTTTAATCAATTTACTTTCTCATAATATCTTCAAATGAAAAAAAAAAAAAAAAAAAAAAAAAAAAAACACATAATTTTCAAATAATATTTTCATGAAATTTTTACCTTGAATTAAAATTACAGTGACGACAGCATAATATTATATTAAGCATTTTATGATTAAGGTTAATTGTTTAAATAATTTCATGAGCTCATACATTGGATATTATGTATGTACTGTACGTATGTATGTAGTGTATTAAATTTTCCATACATTGTAAAATTGACCGATTATTGCTTAAGAATAAAATATCAAATACTTAAATTTATTATAACATCAATATTACAAGGGTAAAAAATAAAATAAAAATAATAATAATTAATGGCAGAATCAGCTGTTGGAAATTGCAATTGGCAAGATTTAACCTCAGCAGTTGATGAACTTCAATGTTAGCTAATGCAGGTGAAGCATGATGCATTTCAACTGAATTAATATTATTCCTTTGGTCGTATGAGTGCAGAAAACTTAATTTGTAAAATTTTACTCTATATTGCCTAGTGGCAATACCATGCAGATTCATATATGGAAAGTTTAAATTCACTTATGGTTCTTCCAACAGTAAAATTTTACATCACAATGTCTGTACATAATTCATTATATCATAGTCACATCTTGCAATAAAAATATACATAAAAAACACCATCAATTATTTCACTGTACTAAATCAGAAGACAACTGTTTTATTCAGTTTCATATTTAACCGCATGGTCTTGGACTCTTCTCCTATATTATTATTAATCTCTAAAATAGTTTGAATTTAAATTGGCTGACTCATGACTGGATGTTTTGACTGTTGCTTGAACCCGTTAGCTCAAAATAGTGATTTTTTTAGTGACACGGGTTTATAAGCTTTACAGAATGCAGCGCGTGCCAAAAACTTCTCGGTTGAAGTGTGTGCAAGAAATGCAGGCTATAAATATAATATTTTTCATTTCTTTTGATGTTGAATAGTGTCAACTGTCACTTAATGACTATTGCATACTGATACAAAACATGCAACGTTAACAACCAATCAGAAAACAGTTGTATGTTGTCATCTTTAAAATTATATTTTTTGTAATCATAATTATACAAATTTGTACTACACAAATGGAGAAATCAGCTGCGGGATTTGACTAACAATTAAGTTATAAAAAAAGACAGAAAAATCTGAAAACTTTGCACATTGATACATTAGGATAAGGTATCTTAACAAATGTAAAAAAAAAAAAAAAAAAACTGTGGGGTCACCAAGCTAGATTTTTTTTTTTTTTTTTTTTTTTAAGTTTTAGTCCTATAAGAGCCCATGTTAATTTCAATAATTTTATATGTTATCTAATGGTCACGAGTTCTGAAAATTTTATCATATAAGTAGCTGTTACTATTAACTTCCAAATGGCAAATCATAAATAAATTTTGAGATACAAGCCATCTAAATACAACCCCCAATACGAGCATATTTTTTACAATCTTTTACTACATAAAAGTTTGAGTTGCAACCCTCTTTTAATTTTTATTTATTATAATATATATTTTTTTAAAGTTGAAGTTTTATACCAGATTATTTTGAATTGCCCTTGATAGCTAAATCAATTAATAAAAATACATTACGATCAATTTTACTGATAGTTTTTGGAATGTCATGGTCAAATTACTAGCATTTTTTTTTTTTTTTTTTTTAATAATTTAATCAAGAAGTATTGCTTTGCAGAAACACTCTCAGTAGTTTTAGATAGATATAAATTTACAGTGATTAATTTGATTCGGATACTGTAATATTAGGGACAGCATTTAAGTGTTCGGACAACGTAAAATAAAAATTTACAGGATATCCTCCATTTTATTTATTGTCCTTCAAAAAATAAAAAAAAATTAATTAATTACACACTGCTCTTATTAAAATATAAATTACAATATTTTCCAACATTATACAGTATAATTACACAAATCAAAAACTACATAAAAGCTATAAATTGCATGTTATTTATATTTCTCATATGAATTTAAAATGGGTTGAATTTTTAATATTTTTGAAAACGATCTTTATTTGACAAGATTTTTGAAATTTTTACATATTTTTAAGACGCGAGAAATAAATACTTTTGTTGCTGACTTTTAAAAAGAATAAAAAATAACATCAAAAGGCACGTAAAAGCAAAAAGGCAAAAGCACTGCCTCTGTATCCCATCACGGACCAAAATAAGTAATAATTATGCTGTTCTGATTTCAGCAACATAATTTATGCTATACTGTATAGCAACTATTTTAAATTGATAGCATAAAAGTCCAGTATAATTTGATATGATTCCAAAATAGTAACGTTTATGCTATGCAATAATGAATGCAGAATAAATTGACTGTTTATGTTTACTCAAAATGCGGAAAAGTGACCGGAAAAGGAAACCACGTGACGGTAAAAGTGGGAGAAAAGTTGGTGCCAGCAGCAAGCTAGGCCTGAGCTACCTCCCACTTTTACCGTCACGTGGTTTCCTTTTCCGGCACTTCCTTTTCCGCATTTTGAGTAAACATAAGCAGTCATTATCTATATATTTTTTAACTCAAGTATATCTCTGTAGTATAAAAGTTCCATTATTTACAATTTTTCCAGCTTTATTTGACATACAAATCACCATCAACAACAACAAAAGAAACGAAAGACTTTACACTCACAAGATAATAACAAGTCTTAATCTATCTCTATTTCCGAGTTAAAAAAAAATCATATCAAATAAAAAAGATATAAAAAAAATGCTACCGGAAAGAGTAAAGATAGCTTAAAGTTTACATCATTCTTGTATATAGAGCATTACAATTTATTCAGAGAAGTAAGCTATAAACATATATACCATACTGTAAATACTGTATGATAATTAAGGCAAAAAAATATATAAGTAAGTCTAACTTTTTTTCTACCGACAATATTCAAAGTATTGCGACTAAGGCTTTGGTTGCCACATGTTTCATTTAGCCACCAGACGTAAGGATAAAAAAAAGCATATTATTTGTAATATAATAATGATTACTAATATAGTTTACTGCTCTACATTAAGACACTTTTTTTTGTGTGTATGGGCAAACCATACGATGCAATTGAAATTTTGAAATAAATGTAATTATAATGAGTGTTAAATTTTTCTTATATAGGGCAATAATAGTTAACGTATAACACATACATATGATCTAAAAAATATATATATTATAATGGCGAAAAGTGGATAAAAAAATACTGTTAGAATAAGATTTCTTTTATTGAACCTGGTAGTACATAGAAATAGTTAAGTTCAAAGCTGTATAGTATAATAAATTATTACGTTACGTAGGTAACTTAACTGCAAAATCTTAATATTGAAAAATAAACCGAAAAAACAAAAATCTTATTTTTAATCTAAGTTTCATATTGCACGGTTTTAAAGTTCCGTTAGGCATTAAAATTCTTGCATTTTTTATGGATATTTATGTTTGTAAAATAAAAAAAGAAATTTCCAAAATAGAAAATATTCAAATTTGCTTTTATATAAAAGGAGTGTTGTTTTTTAATAGATGATATAATATAATCTTGAATTTAAATACAATTTTTATCATTCTCTTTGAATTATTACTTAATATAGAAATAAAAATTACCAATCAAATAAACATGAATTATATAACTTTATCACGCCTTATTTCTATAGAATTTACGAAATAATTAAACTAACATAAGTATTATTTCACATTCTTCAACAAGGCCACTTTTAATTTACCTGCAGCTAAATTAATCTATATTGTTTTTCTATTTCATCTATTTATCTTTCATCTCCACATGATATTTATGAGTATAAAATAAAAATAAAATTATACAATCAAATATCTTATTCGTATGCAAATAAAATTTTAGTGTATTTAAGTAGTAAATATTACTTCATATAATTTTAGAAAAACATGGAATTTTTTTTTTTTTTTTTTTTTTTTTTTTTTTTTTAAATAAAGACAAATAAATCCGCAAGTGTCAAGAACATCATTTCTAGTTTATATTTTAGGTCGTGCATAATATTTGCTTCGTCATAAATAACTCTTATTTCAATAGTAATTGACAATTAAATCAATAATACACGTTAGACTTAAAACACTACTCATTAAGTAAGTAACTTCAAATAAATTTTATTTTCATATATATATATATATATATATATATATATATATATATATATATATATATATATATATATATATATATATATATATATATACATATATATATATATATATATATATATATATATATATATATATATATATATATATATATATATATATCATGACGCCATAATCCCTTTCGGGGTAGGCCAGCACGAATCCTTTCTAGTAAGAGGGCTTACAATGATCTGTGGCTTGCCAGATCACAGGCTCTACCCTTAATAACACACTCCTCTGGGCTCCTAATACCAGACCTGTACAGCTCGAACCACCAATTCCTACGACAGCAGCACTCGCCACTACAATTCAATTTTCTTTAATTTTGAGCAAGATCAAGAAAATTATATCGTATTAGTAGAAAATTTTACCAACCTTGATTCCAATAATTAAAAATTAGAACTTCTAAAACAAATAAATAATTCAAGAAAAATATACTCACTTAACACCAATATGAACTTAAAATAATATTATAATTAAGCGCAATATATATTTTAGGCCACGTTATGTAAAATTTATTTAGTTGCTAAGCAAAGAAAATAAAAATCAAGGTTATTATTAATAAATATCAAAATCAAGTTCAAGTTTCTTTCGAACATTTCCCTCCTCCCCCTCTTCCTCATTTTTTCCTATTATAATTTTACTAAGTGTCAATAACAATTAAGTCTTATTATCACGTTA